>OY735208.1:15743461-15763461 GCA_963457665.1 Thysanoteuthis rhombus
AGGGTGTCATCCCGGGTGGGGGGTGGGGGGGGAATATCTTCTCTTTTGAATGTTCTGAGACAGATTTTGGTCTGACTCTCCACGAGGGCAGAATGCGATACTAGGTCGAAATAAGTGTAAGGGACCCTCACGTGTACATGTGAACAAAAATGTTGATATATTAACCCTACTTCAGCTCTAAGTAGCAATAACATCTTCTCAGACAAATATTTTAATTCCAGTTCGAGGAGCTCCTGTTCTTTTTCTATGTATACATGTAAATGCGTACTAGTGAATATTCCATAAAGAAATTAGTTATATATTTTAATTTCTAAGGAACGACAAAAGAAAATGGTGGATTCGTTTACCGGGAAGAGTTCATAGTTTAAAATGGTGGGTACGAGGTATTGTTATTAGCAAAATTACTTGAGTGGAACAGTCGAGTGTTACGGACAGCAAACCCAAGAAAATCATAGTTCATCAGTAGAATATATATTTCCCCTGTCCTCTATCGAATTTAAAACACGAATATTTCATGACGGATTGTATTTTTCCGAACTGCTTTTTTCTCTTCTTTTCTTTCCTTGTGTCACTTCGGCCAGGGTTGCCAACTTTATTTTCAAGCCTATATCTAAAATCGAACGAAAAAACGTCTCAAAACATCTAGAAACATATAGATTTCCAAATATATGTCTAAAATATAGGGTATTACTTATTATTGATATATTGAACATGACTTCAACCTTCAGCATTTACTTAATTTGTCCCCCAAAAAACATTTATCGCTTAATTTGTCAAAAATATTACTTATTCTATAACTGTAACATTTTATAAAAAAATCATCCAAATAATAATTTCTGACATCTCTGAGTGCTACCAAAAACATCTAGATTTAGATGAAAAGTATCTAAATTGGCAACATAGCTCTTGGCTTCTTTTCCTCCCTCCCTTCGACTGTGTATAGTACGGACGAAGAAGCATGCACACATGGCCTCTTCTTCGTTTGTGTTACCGCTTCTTCTACTGCTGTTCCCGCCATTACAACGATCACCACGACCACGACGACGACGACTATCCTTGGATTTTTTGAAAAATGATATCATTACGTTTAGCTGTCTGAGTTCGGATGTTGTGTTGTGAATGAGTGTATATGATTCCAAGTACATATGTGTAGACTGCATGTATTAACGCTTCTGGCAGTAGAGCATTCGTACATACATACATACATACATACATACATACATACATACATACATACATACATACATACATACATACATACATACATAATAGTTATGTTTTTCGTACATTACATACATACGCGTTTTTTCATTCAATATATATATATATATATATATATATATATATATGCTCGTGCATATATACCTACACACACACACACACACACACACACACACACACATATATATATATATATATATATATATATATATATAACACGCTGGGATAAACTTTTTGATATATATATATATATATATATATATATATATATATATATATAACACGTTGGGATAAACTTTTTGATATATATATATATATATATATATATATCAAATAAGCTTTTTGATATATATATATATATATATATATATATATATATATATATATCAAAAAGTTTTTTCCAACGTGTTTATGTCTTCAAAATTTACTGAATTTAGACCAAAGTTTTTCTATTTTTGTTCAAAACATTTTGATGTTCAATATTATTTCATGTATGTATTTTTTGATCTTTAATCCACATTCTGTCAATTTGGAGGATTTAGAAGGATATTAAAATGATTTTCTGAAATGTATCGGATAATTTTAGCACTCACTGTATGCGTGTTATGTTTACCTTTAAAAGGGATTTTCTTTTCTCGAAATTCGAGCCTCCTTATATAACCTATTCTTCATAAAACATGTTCAGCAGTATTAACATATATTTTAGGTAAAGCAGTTAACCGGGCTATTACTTGGAAGAACAAAAACATGTTCATTTCGATATCATGCCTTCTGGGGGGGGGGGGGGGACATAGATACGCATCTTTCTGCATTCTGTCCTATGGTTGAAAATCGAGCCATATTGTCTCGTCACTGACGTGTCACGATGTTTGATGGAGAAAATGATGTGGATGAGCGAGCATTTAGGTAATCGACTTTTTCATGATTAACCGACCGGTAGTAACAGCAGAAAGCTGTTACCGATTGTCCAACTTTTCTGACAAGGGGTCTGTGGTGACACACACACACACACACACACACACACACATATATAGAGAGAATTATAAATACTCCCCTCTCTGACACATACACACACACACACGCACATATCAATTATAAACACACACACATTTAGTGATAGACGAGGGAAAAGATGATCATTTTACGTCTACAGCATGTTACATGTAAGTTAAACGCTAAAACCCAAATATATATTTACATTTATACATGGTAGCCAGTCAGTGCATATGTACGTTGAAAACTACCCACTCAATTAAAGGATATTTAAAAATTTCCCAGGAATTAATTTTCGAAACATTTTCTATTATATTGGTAATTCTATGATTTACCCTAAATTCAATTATTTGGTTCATATAAAAGAACACATGAGAAATTGTCGATGAAAATATTAAAAACATGCCTGAAATGCTTTTCATTTTGCACTTTTCAATTAAATTACAGATTTAATTGTGGCAGGTGTTGTTGAAATTGGATTGCTGTCACAAATAATCGACGATACAATGAATTATTCTCCTGAGACGAAAATCCTAGAATTATGCAAAAGAAAGAGGAGGAGGTTCGATGTGGTCGAGCGGTTAAACGCATCGATAATCGGCGAGACGAGTTCACCCTCCGCTTGCGTTCACTTCGCACAAATGCCCTTGGAAAAGACATGGATCCATTTCTCCCCTCTATCAACATATCATGGGCCAGCGTGACACTCCGACATGTATTCCACTAATTCGGGGAAGGCCCATCATTCCCGTGTCTTTCGCTTACTCGATGATGCCCTATGTCCAAAAACGGACTTTGAAAGGGCTGATAAAAGTATATATTTGCGTATAATTTCAGAATGTAGCGTTTTATGTATAACACCTGAGGTTGATGGATCTCGTTATCAGGTCCTGACAAACATATGTCACACTATTACTGTCAGCTTTTTTCCAGGAAAATTAGCAACATCAATAAGGATGTGACGTATAGCCATTGTATAAGAATCGGATATTTTTCCTCAGACCAGTACGTATCATATATACTTACACAAGTCCAGTAGTTTTGGAACCCGGGTCTGTCAAATAATGTTCGAGGGTCCACGGCAGTGTTCCCTCTGAACCTGACATCATGAAACTTGTGTCAGGGAGGCAACATCATTCATTGCACGGCCATCAAAAACAGATTATATATATTAGATATAATATATATTTTATATTGTATCATATTATTTTGAATTATATTATACAACACTATATTATACTATACTATATTATTCTGATTAGTGTTATCCATTTCAAATATACATGATTTTAAAGGTCAAAGATGTTATTGAAATGCATTAATTAGTTAAAAATTTGAATGCTAAAAAAAGGTGTCAGCCAGAATATTTCCTTTATTGGAGGGGCCCTTGAGTTTTTATGTTTCAAAACCATTGTAATAGTCCATGACCCATCGCATCGCTGACGGTTATCATGAGCGTAGAAAAAGCGGCCTGATACCAGCCGATAGTGTGACATATATGGTACGAAGGGAGAGGGGAGAGAAGAAATCTAGGGAGTTTAATAAAGGAGCAGAAAAGATGAAGATAGAAAAGGAAGGTCGCTTGATAAGAGGGTATGAAGGTAATTGGCTGCTACAGATACTATGAGTTGGACAGATACGGCTCTGATTATATACAAGCCTGGCTGCTGCAGGGCGAAACTCCACTCTCACTTTTATTTCGACTGTAGATGATTTCTGCACCTTTTTGTACTGAATATATAATAGATGAATTCGTAGGTATATAAGTCTTGCCAATTTAGCTCAGCCGGTAAGACAGTCGCCTTGTAATCACTAGATGGTGATGTCAAATCATTGTGAGGAGATTTTGTTTTTATGTGTAGGTTTGGTTCGTGACGTTATAACAAAACATTGAAGAGTTTACTCCCATAAATTTGGTGAGGATTGATCTTATTGTCCTTGTTCTTATTACGGGGGAAAAACAAAAGCAATTCTAATTCTTACTGGAGTTTAACAATATGTTTTAAATGTTCAGTCGGTGGTTAAAGAAGAAAAAGTTTTGAATTCAAGTCTCTGTCTGGCAAAAGTTGGTGGACAGACTAAATCGATTTCAAATTAGAGCCAATCACCTTTCCATTATCGATTTGTCCTCTCAAATCCAAGAAAACTCCGTGTCATAAATACTTACTAACCAACATAGATATACAGGACCGAAGTGTCCATTAGACTGGGCGGTCACTTCGGGCGTGAACGTCCTAGGGACACACTCCAAACGGAAAGATCAATTGTTAGAATACAACCAATTGCGCAAATTCTAAGTCTCGCCTCTTGAGCATGAAACCCTTGCATTGTTTCTCCACATATATGTTTCAAATAATGTTCATTTATACAGCAAATCTTCCATTGGTACATGTTTGATCCAAAGCGAGAGACAAAGAGTGTTTAAAAAAATATATTTTAGTTGATATACAAAGTTACCTTTCCTACAATAACACCGCCTCCGCACAATTTTCATTTTATTTTTATTTTTTTACTTATCTTTAAAACTATCACACGTGATAACTCTCGACACTAAAACCTACTAATCAAGTTGTAAACACAACTTAACCACGCTCACACCCTCTCTTAGTCATAACACAAGAGGTCACAATTTCAAATACCAAATACATCACTATCAAGGTATCCACCTCAAATTCCTTACATCAAGATGTATTTACACTAGGAACGGCTAACTCACTAACACAGTAAATACCACAACAGTGATTGGATTCGAAGATTATTTGGGTAACAACCTCACCAAGCCATCTAGATACACATTTTACTAACTCTGTTATCACATACACACAGGTAGAGCAGGTTGGGAATAATGCCCACAAAGCCGTCTGATATGTCTAACATTAGCTCTATACCAGAAAGAAACTCAGCAAACGACAGGTTACAAATGATGAGTTCCCTATCGTGTTTACGGACATAGAACACTCGGACACTATTTAAATTCATCGGATCCAGACACGCGTTCTCTTGTACGTAAGTTAGATAAGTTAACTGGTAAATTAAAAAATCCAAAAAACAAAGACAGAACAAAAACTTCTTGTCAGTCGTCTTTAATCAGACAAACATTCGTACTTTCTAGGACGCCCAACATCTTTCTAGGGCATTTACCATCCAACAAAAGTTTACTTATTTCCACTGCAGCAAAATCTTGCTTTAAAAGTGCCAGCGGCAGAAACAGTGTCAATAATTGTCAACATGCAAATGGATAGGGGTAAAGTTTCTCTCAAAACGTGCGAAAGGATTATATGTCAATTAGTTGTCCGTTTTCTCGATAATACGTACTTTTGAGAAAGAAAAAAAAAAAGGACACTTTCTCTTCTCAAGAAATTTTACATAGCTGTGTATTGAATTCATAGATTAATGCGTAAAGCATACATACGTACTATCTAGCAAGTTCAGTCTTACTCCATCTGTTCACGTTCGTCTATCTATCATGCAGATACAAGGCTCAAATATTTGCCCGGCTCAGCCATGAATTTACATAAATCTATGCTTATTGTATAGCACCAGTTTCAGACGTGTAAGCTGTGAATTCGACCTTCAGAATATAAATATTTACCAGGATTGAAACCAGGGATTTTCCATGTGGGCACTAACGCCCACTAATGGTTAATTTGCAATGTTTCTAAAGAATACTAATTGGCTTAAAATTAAAGTAATATCAAAGCATTTTAATTAGAGGTGGGCAGTAGCATATTCTATTATCTTCAAAATATATCAAGGTTAATTTAAACGACGAATCATATAGTTATTTAATAAGCGTAGATTATTAGTTTGGCAAAAAGCGCGGGTCACTCTGTGAGAATCGAACTCGCTCTTCAATGCTAACTGATCTGGATAGCCAGCTTGCTAACCATGGTGAGGAATAACTTACAAAAAAACGGAGGAAGGTCCATTTATATTTTGATGATTGATTTTATCATATGCAGGTATAACAAGTATTTTATGATACTGTTGAGAAAACATTTTTCTCTCACCATACACTTTTATGAATACAAATGTCCTCGATATAACGCAGGTGCTAACATCTGAGAAAACCTACCACGTTACAGTCGAGCTGCGATAAAAAAAAGAAAAAAAAAAGCTATTTTTTAGCTCGATTAATATTTTTGGCCCCCCCCCCATCCACCTGCGTTATAACGAGAATCGCGCGGTAACGAACCGCGTTGTAAGGCGTGGGGGTTGTATAATGTTAAATGAGTACAGGTTTCATCATGGGAGAGCAGATTCGAATTTTGTTTTCAGTTCTAGGAAAATTGATTATTTATGTGAATATTATTCGTGTAGTGTTATGAATGACTCAAATATCTTACATAATATGTACTCGAAATTTGGGTGCAGATAACACGTAGAGCCGCAAATTGGGATTCGTATCCGATCAAAAACAGAACAACACTGGCTCATTCATGGAGATGAGGCACATGAGAAACTACAGAGCTAGAGTAAAAGCCTCTAAAATGCACCCGACATAGACACACACATACACACACACACACACACACTCTCTCTCTCTCTCTCTAAGATACACACATACTCGCACACACACCCTGTACATCCACCACAACACACATACACACTTTCTCGTTCTGTATTACGTACTCCTTATCTTTTTCCTCCCTTCCACTCTCTCTCTTTCTCTCTCTCTCTCTCTCTCTCTCTCTCTCTCTCTCACACACACACACACGTACAAGCATACATCACACGAGGACACTATACTACAAGAGAAAAACTCACTTAGAGTGCTCATGTATACATCTCTCAGTAGTGGTTAAAGCAAAGGACAAAAATGTAATGTTTTATTTCGTAATAAGCTGTGAGATAAGATCCTGTTTTTTTCCAGGCCAGGCTCCAAGTCCTTTATCTCCCTATTAATCGGTATGAATTTTGAAATTTACAAGAAAACATGTACAAAGAAACCATTAATCAAGTAATCATCAGGGACTTTTACCTACTACCTTTTCTACAAACATTAGATAAATTTTTCAGAATTTTGGAGGGGCCTTCAACGAGCCAAGCTCTCCAGGGCCCCTCAAGGAGCGAAGCTCCCAGGGCTCCAAATCTCCAGCTACGCACCTGATCATTATTGATTTAAAAATGTTGCGAAGACGGCGATATTTTGTTTCCCCGATGAAAAAGTACTAGTACCATAGAAACACCTTTGTTCACATTTCCAGGCAGAGCCGACCAGTCCATAAGGCGAACATAGGCGGCCGCCTAGTGCGCAAAGGTCCGAGGGGCGCTCTCCAAATTGAAAAGAAAATCGTTTGAATACAACGGATGTGCAATTTTAAGACTGGCCTGGGGCGCATAAAACTCTTGCTCAAATTTTAAATCTCGGCCGTTCTCAGGGTTTATAATCGTAAATGCTAACATTGGAAGCTGTACACGAGCAATATATATATATATATATATATATATATATATATATATATATATATATATACATATATATATATATATATATAGAGAGAGAGAGAGAGAGAGAGAGGGAGAGTGATATACAGAGAGATATAAAGAGATAGATATAACATGCGTAGCAGTGAGGAGTATGTAGATAGATGGATTGACGTTTCCAATAACACACCCGTTTCTGTACATACGGTGACAAATATGTACACACCTACCCATGACACATCAGTTTCCTTATTTTTCTGGTTTTTAACATTCATTTCGAAGATTCGAACCACTCCTTAAGAAGTTACAACGGAAGTCAACACACACGCGCGCAAATGCATAGTGTTCATACCCGATTATACGAGGTATATTATGCATAATTCAATCAACATAACAGACATGACTATCTATCTATCTATCTATCTATCTATCTATCTGTGTTAGGTGGGTGAGCCGGTCACAAGATTTACTCCCTTTCGGCATCATTTGTCGGTTTTAAGGGATGCAAGACTGACCACGAGGCGAAGGGGTCTTTCCCTAAAACCTTTCCTCTTCTGTTCATTAATGCATTTCACTCTATCTTTCTTTCTATCTTTCTTTCTATTTTTCTTTCTCTCTATCCTTTTCTCTCCATCTCTTTCTCTCTATCTCTCTCACACACACATACGCCATATGAATACGATATCCATGTCCTAGGTTAAAGCACCGTACTGAATCACGCAAAAGAAAATGCGCTCGAACATAAAAATCACCAACATAGAGAATAAACACATCATGTCCATGAATACACACATACGGGTGTGAACACACGCGCACACACAGATGCACGAACAGAGGCACACACACATACATACGTACATACAAATATAAATGCGTGTGAATGGAAATTTGCGTACTACACATGACACATACAATGCGAAAACATACTATGTACATCAATGTGTATTATCATACATCGTCGATGTCTGACTCATGATTAAAAAGGAAGTAAAAAGCATCAATATTTAAATATAATTGGAACATGCACGTAAAAAAAACCACTTAAGATTTATGTTTGTCTGTCCAACTTCGACAGTAATATACACACATACACACGCACGCGCAAAAAAAAACCCCAAAACATATAGACATCTTTGTGTGAGCTGGACTATTTTCCTCGTCTATGCAGTTCAGACATATTTCCCATTCGTAATTCTACTGAATCTGCTCAGCTTTCCAGTTAAATGACACATATAACTTACGTATCTATTACTTTGATGATAAAGAAAATAGACATATCATAACGATCAAATTTTCAAACCTTAAAATACCCAACCCTGACCCTAGGAATTTATCCACCAGATTTCAACTATGCCGACGATTTTAACACGAAATGAGAAGCGGGGAAAATGTGTGACGCTTCTTTTAACCTCTGTCCACTGTCCAGTCTCAGTAGTGGTCAAGGCTATGGCCCACCAGAGACCCCACCCAGGTCAATATTTTAGACATATTTCATTATTTCATAACTCATTTTTCTTACCTCTTTTTCGGCCCGGATTTTATTCGCTTTCTTTCTCCTTCTCTTTCTCTAAATCTTCGTAACCCAATTTCTCTCTGAGTTTTCCGTGTGAGTCGTACGGCCAGGGTACCTCTTAGTCAATACGTGCGTGTGTGTGTATGTGAACACGTAACTGTAGTACATATATGTATCTATGTATGCGTGCACGGGATTGGAAATATGCGTCGGGCTTTTTATTGCAAATACTTATGTTTAAACGCTAGACATTGTTTGCGCGTCCGAATCAATGCGCGCGTTTTTTTAAGTCTCTGTTATATTCACCGGTTTAATTTTTGTTACTGGTTTGTGTGTTGTTTATATATATATATATATATATATATATATATATATATATATATATATATATATATATATATATATATAAATATATATATAAAATCGTTTATTTCATGGAAGTATGGGACCTAACATTCACATATGTGGGTGCATATTGCTTGGCTTTGTCTCGCTATGTGCATATATTAGTGTTTGTGTGTATGTAAGAATATATGAAAATCTCTCTCTTCATGTACAGATTTCCCCGCTATCCGAATGTAGAACATTTCTCTAAAAATCTTCTGTAAGCCGAAATGGCGTAAACCGAAGGAACAATTACCTTTAATTTATGCATAGGAAACTTTTGTGCGTCACCAGACCCCCTAAAATGCTGATTATTGGTAATTTAGGCTTGGTCGGCGAGGGATGGGGCTGACGGGAGTGTAGGCAGGAGGATACGCTGCTTCTATAACAGCTCATCGCAAGCAAAAAAAAAAAAAAAAAGAGCGAGGGAATTCCAGACAAATATTCTTTTATTCCCACACTTGTATTTTGATTCAGTATCAGTAGACCCAGGTTAACCATTTAGCGTATGCTACGGGCACCGCAATTTCAAGGGCCCCGCGCCAAGTGCTCGAAAGCCATTAACTCTGATATAGTGATTGTGTACTTAGTTTCTATTATAAAAGCTCTTCAACTCTTATGGACGATATAGTATTTAAGGTTAGCGATTTCTTTTGCTAATCATCTCTTTTAATTGAGGTTATTATTTTGACAGTAATTAATGGGAATGCGGTATCTCTTTGATACTCACAAGACACATGAATATGATAGTATTGGAAACTGAAGTCAAAGCAGCTGCACAAAAATAGAAACGAAAAGTGATAATTGATATGTCAGAAAATTTGGCAGTAAAGCAAATGAAAAAAATTACAAGATATATTTTAATATCTATACGTATTGAATTGATTCGTAGTCCCTTCATGACATTTACTACAGGCCCTGCATAAGCTTAGTCCGACCCAGAGTACCAGCAAGAAACAGATTTTGGGCTTGGCTCATTAGGTTGTCACTGTGAAAAGTAATTGCAACTGACAGAAGTGAGAGAAGAAGCAGTTGCATTTTGCCATAGTCTCTCCCTAACATGAAACATGGTCTCCATCAATTTCGGCTGGCGACCATACGGGAACTCCATTTCTGTCTGTCGGTTATCAGTCAGCCCATTTCTCTCTCGGCTTCTGTGTGTCTGTCTGTGTGTCCATTATATTCACCCAGTAGCCTAGAAAGACACAACTGTGTAGATAGAATATACGTTTATATTGTCAAACAAAGCGCCTCGTATCTGCATTTAACTTGGTCGTTGTTTTGAAAATATAACTACCGCTTTTTAAATATCGATTGTTATCATTCCTACTCTCCGTTATGCACGTTTCATGATTTTTACTAACATTGTGTCCGTAAAAACGATGGTTTTATTCACGTATGAATCGACACTTCTGCCTTAGTATTTGTGGGCTCATCTTGGAATCAAAGGGCTATTCTCCGGCACTTCTGGTTAGGATCAGAGTGTAATATCTGTGTACTCATAGAAAATTTCAATCTCGTTTGTAACAATTAATCACACGAAGGTGTTAGTGGTCCGACTGCACCTCCGTGCAAATTATTTTTAGATTTTTTATTGTTGATTTTTTAAAGATTTTTCAGGGTTACTCAGATATATTGCGCCCCAGAGATCCGGCAGCCCCCACAGTTTACGGGGTTGCTGGCCCCACGCGCCGCCTATGCAGATTTGCATGTATGAGTCTGAGAGTATGAATGCACTTCTCCCGGTGCTCTGATATCTTGACAAAAATTTCTTGTTTCTGACATGCCGCAAAGAAGAGATTGGGTGATTGAACTCTTGAATGAACTACTTTCCCGCCTATATTTACGAACAGACGGAAATCGATCTGATGACGTTGCTTGTCTACAAAATGCGTTATTTCAAGAAAGCACGTGAAAATATTTAGTTTTTCCAATTTGTCAAATCATATATGTATTTGGAATGGATATAATCCAATAGAAATAATCATAAAAGCGTTATATTACTTTGAGATACTATTAGATATTATCTTCCATTATTATACGGTGAATGTATTATTTGGCCTAGAAAGGGAGAATGGAATGAGCATTTAAAGAAAAGCGTGTTGCTACAGGAATCGGTTTCTCAACGCAGACAATTATATCATTTGGAAATGGATATATAATCCGACAAAAAAATGCTCCTACCATTGAGCTAAACAGTCGCCGTTAATGCAAATAAACAATTGAATAGAATGGGGCAGTTGTAAGTGGCTACCTTGTCAAGTTTGATTCCTGCAGCAACCTCATTTATTTGGGCCTTCGCATTTCTTTATAATGTAATTGTCTGCTCCGAGAAACAAATAGAGTATTTATGGACAGGGAATGTACAAAATGAGAATTTGGAGTAAAAGCAGTTATTTGAGCTTCTGCATTACCGGCGACTGTTTAACTCAATGATTGGAGCAACGCTACATTGATGCAGCTAACATGTCGGTCGCTGGTTCGATTCCCACAGCGGCCCCATTCCCTTTAATTGTTTATTCTATTTACGCTGTCTAGGCCAAATGATACATTGAGTTTCAAAGTAATATTATGCATTCATAATATATATATATATATATATATATATATATATATATATATATATATATATATATATATTGTGTGTGTGTGATGTCTTTCACGTGTATTGTAGATCCGGTGATGGCCAGTGGAGTCCATGTGGAACAGGCAGGTTCCTCCGTAGCAGCAGCAGGAGGTTTGGTCCTTTCAAGGGAGTCAATAAGTCCGTTGCGGAATGATGATAAAAGCTGTTATTTCATACAACAAATATTTATTTGCAGCGATTATTCAAGATCATTCAGTGAAAATTTTTGACCGAAATTCAGCAAATGATTGATAGGCTACAGACTTATAGATCCACTCTCGTACTTATGTCCACATACACGCACATGCGCATATGTATGCCATATTTGCTTCGCATTTTACAATTATAATGATAATGATTTATACCTTAACCCGATATGAAACTTGCACTGACGCCCTTATAAAATGCCAGGAATCCACTTCCCGGTCCCCAAGACAAAAGCCTACAGAGTAAACTCGGCGTGCGCGAGAGGATCTCCGCTTGAAAGAAAAAAAAAGATTCAACTATCGCCAGCGAGATGAGAAACCTACCATGATCCCCTTAAGCGAGGAATAAGCCCAAACCATAAACCATATCCAGATAGATGAATAGATAGATTGGAACTCACTGAGATTGATAGATATGAAGAAACTGAGACAAAGTGAGAAGATAGAGAGCTTAGGGGATATCAAAGATTATTAAAAGTGGTACTTGACTGACTACTCCACAAGATTACATTGCGATAACAAATGGATACTTATGTGAAAGTCGAACTTAATGCTCCCGACCTCGACCACTGAGCCGAGGCAGCTTGTACGAATATAAATGTATGCGTGGCCATAATATTTTATTCATAGCTTTTATCTACTCTTTCTCCAGCCCTCATCCGTCTCGCTAATTCTTTTCATTTGTTTATGAATTTATTCCCGTTCATAAAAGTAATTCCTACAAAACTGCAGAGCAGGGACGCTATTTTGGACATTTTAAGGCCAATTTGACAAATCTGTCTTCTTTTAGAGAAGCATTTGTCCATGAACTTTTTGGTGTGGCCATATTTTATGACCATGTTGACTTTATTGCTGTAACATTTTTGATGAATCCTTATTTTTGGTATGTACTGCAGTAATGCTATGCTTTATGAGCAATCATTATTATTATTTTTTTTGTTATAGTACCATTAGCTTTCATCTTAATTTTTCAGTTGCTTTTCTAACGCAAATTTACGATGAACTGTCATTGTAAAATTGCAACATAACAATTATGTATTTTCATCTATTTTCACTTAGTCTGATGCTATATTTTTAGTGACTTCATTATTTTGGTACTGAAGCTACTTAATTAAATCAGAACACCATACAGTTTGGGCCTTGCGCGCCAGAGGGTATCTGGTAACTCTGTTCTGGACAGGAAAGGAAAAGGAATCGTTTTTATTAAAAAGAGAGAAAAAAATATATAGATAATTAAGTTGAGACGGACAAACGGACAGACTCTCAGAATGATCGTAGAAATAGGAATTGAAAACAGTTATTTAAACATTTTAATCAAAACCTAAGTGCTTTCATTCAAAACAAATGGATTTTCATTAAAAAAGAATGGACATTTATTCAAAACATAACTTTTTTTTAACAACGTAATTACCTAAAATCTAAATTATGTACCTTTGCTCAAAATGATTCATCAAAAATGTATGTATCATCATTCAAATTTCATTACTTCAAAAAATGAGTATTTCTTATTCAATTTATAAGTATGAATATTCGAGAACAATTTTCTGTGGAATGCGATTCAAGTTTTCTTGGGCAGTGCCTGTTCCAACGATGCATGTTCGGACGGGACCACACTTTATGGTGTGTGGATCAGCCAGCCATCATAGTCATATGAAATAAATTTCCGTCTGTCGTACAAAACTACAGCCTCGAACTGTATCAGCTACTTCTTTTTGGGGTCGTCAATTTTGTAATTTTTATCCAAATTTAGATCTATGATCTATGATACTCAGATTCTTTATATCTAAATTTAGATCTTTAATGCATGGAACAGCTTTAGTGAAAATACGGTCACATCCGAGAAAATCAATACTTGAAAAAATAACCTCTATTCTGATATCGGTCATATCAATTTAAACGACAATTTTCTTATTATTTTAATTCCACCCCAATTAAACTGAAGCTGGTTTAAAGACGCAAATAACAGCTGTCAAAAAGCCTATTTCAAGCATATTCAAGCACATTCGATAATTTCAGATAAAAGATTTTTAATCTGTTATTTATTCATTCAACCGCTGATCCGAACAACCTCAAACTTGACACTGCAATGCCTGGTGTGCTGACTACTGTACAATGCGAATATAAACTTCGTACAATGGCCAGCTGTCGAGCTATTCAGATGTCTACACACATATCCACAGAGATTTCTTCGATTATAGCTTGATGACAAAAATTAATCACTTTGCTTCTCGACCAGACTAATCGCGGCATATCTTCTTCATCTGACTAATCTTGGCATATTTTTGATGAATTCTAAATTTTCTGTATTGGTTTTGGTTTTCCTTTGATTAATCATTCGTTATATCGTTTGTTCTATTTCGCAGGAGATCGATTTTCTTTCCTTCTGTGCGATTGGACTCGTGTCTGCTAAAGTGAGAAAAATGCAAATTAATTTGACGAAACGATTCCCTACATCTAACGGCTATTGAAAGAAATCTCCGTATTTGTTCGTGCACCGTGATTACTCTACAACTGGCCATTGTATGGTGATGAGATTCGATAGATTTACTAACCAGCACACAAAGCAGAGCGGTGCTGAGTTCGAAGTAGTTCGAGTCAACAAAAACAAAGTCAACTCCAGACTTGGACTGGAGTATGACTAAATTAGAGCTGAAACGACTTACGCTGTGTTACGAGAGCGTTTAGTCGCCCTAATTTTGATCCTCTTCTGCAACCACTTCAACTTTGAAGCAGGATATCCGGGATACTTTTCTCTATTTTGATAATCTGCGGCTTCAGAGTCGTCTAAATAAAAGTAAATAAGACTAGGTGTAGATGGCCCAACGGTTATAAGTACATAGAATGGAATCTTCGAGCCGAGTTTAAACTCCAGCCGAAACAGTTTGCGTTTACTTCACACTGAAGTCATTGGGAAAAAAAGCATGTATCCACCTCTCCTCTCCCTTGGTATTGGTCAGTAGAAGAGTAGACTGAGTTATTCAGCCTTTATTATCGACCACTCCATGAGAAGGACAACTCTGAATTCAAACTGCGAAAAGTTGAACTCCCCGTCCAGCGTCATGAATAAGAGCAAGTAACGTGTTCTCAAATTATTAGCAGGGTTCTGGTGAAGCAAGTTGGAAGTAGACTTTAATGTATTGCTAAAAGTAAAGGAAAACGTTGATCAAAACTCCACTCTGACCGTAGCGTACATGACTTGGCTAATATGTTTTGAAATATTTCTACTTTTCTAAATGTGACACCTACCTAGATAGAAAAAAATGCAGCTATTCTGACCACCATGCTGCATTTTCGGAAAGAAACAAAACTATTTTCTCTATTCATTCAGGTGAGTGTGTGTATACGTGCAAAATTTCAAATTTCGACTCGAATCGATGAGGGATGTATAGTTAGAAAAACGCAACTATTTCAGCCAATTGATCGAATTTTCAGAAAAAAATATTATTACTAGCGACATATTAGAATCATATTTTCATCCTTTCTCCCTTTGTTCCTTTCTTTCTCCCTTTCTTCCTTTCGTTGATTGATGTAGAAATAGAATCTCTCCCCACTCTCTCTCATCCCCCACTCCCTCTCATCCCTTCTCTCTGAATCGAGCCTTTTGGACCTTTTTGGTCTGAACCTGAATGTCACTGTTGTTAGATAGGAAAATAAAGTCAACTCCAATAGTAGGAGTTCGACAATAAAAAACGGATGAACGAGATAACGCGACTGCCGTCTCCACCGCCCGACGACAAAAGGGGAGCGAGAGATTAAAAAACGTGAATAACACTCAGATCTCTGGCTTGCTAATTACCTTTGTAATCAAAGTATAAAACAGTGACTCTCTGCGCTGAACAAGCAGAAATAACATACATTGTTAATAGTAGCGACCTTTAACAGTTACGAGAGAGAAATTCTTGGGGCATATTAATTGATAATGGATACTTGTGGGACGCCTTGCAGCGGAGCAGTGATTAGAGGCTTGCCTCGCAGACTCTTACTACTGAAGTGAGTTAGCTCCTCACCGGGTGTTCTATACTTGTAACCTTAAACCAGACAAAGCTGAGATAAGCAAATGCTTGGCAGTCTGTCGTCTCACAGGCCAATTAATTTGTCAGTATACAGAGCCTGATTCTTTCGGGGTACTCTGAACTTGCTGTCTGTTACTGGAGTAAGTAACTAGGTACATGAAAAGGCTCGCTGTGTGACAATGTCTGACATGTTAGTTTTGTAGACTCTTGTGAGTTCGATCCCCGTTCAAGACTAAGCAAAAAAAACAAAAAACAAAAAAGAAAAAGAATATCGGCAATGGATACGGGTAACTTCCACTTTTCAAGAGTTCTCTTGCGCCAATTTTTCATTTTTACGAAAATAGACGGAAAGCGAAAATAGCGTTCAGCGTTTGTTTTGGGGCAGCTCTCTCTCGATCCAATCTCCAGTATCTCCAACCACCCTCCTCCGATGATTCAAACCATCATACCATCATCACTAGATCTGGGAACGTTCAAAGATTTTCCCCATATAAACTAATGGTAATTGCTTCTTTATTTTACGCCATTTAGACGCTCTACTTTTGGATAGCGGGAGTCACCTGTGCTTGTTCTTACTCATATATTCTTCTATTTGTTTTAAACTGACAGACAAGAGAAATGTATGTAACTTATCCACCGAGCGTTCGTGGTAACGAGCATCTCTAACCTAGCGCTTAAAATAGACTCTCAAATCTTTCAATCTCTTTCTTCTCTCTGGGATAAAACTTCGATTATAAAAGATCTCAGTATAAAAATACTTATCTTATCATTTGTTGGAGTTGCGAACAAGGCATGTCAATTTTTATATCCCAGTGTAGCACAAAGGTAGCCTTCATCTTTGGATATGAAGAAATAACAATATTTTGTGACAAATCACTTGTTTAATTTAAATTCGATTCATTTTTGTAAATGTCTCAGCTTAGCTTCAGCCAGTGAAGAACGCAGATACTACAATGACATTGTCCTGACTAATTTATTGACTATCATTTCCTGGAATTTTTGCAGGGATCAGTCCTGTTTCGTCGTCGGGTTAGACGCAGCATAGTTGAAGCGAGCCTGATACTGGGATCCCAATGCCGAGATGGCACCCCAATTGCACTAAAAGAGATGAGCGGTGGGTCACACAAGAACTGGGTAATTTTGGACATAGATCTCACATTAAACCAACTTTGTGTCACATTTTGTCCTCGTGGGGAGGCAAATAAATACTGCGGCTCTACGGCTTTTTGGCTCGGATTAGTTGTATCTCGTATCAGAGGTGGCGCACATGAAGTGTGCCTGGTCTTGAAAAATTCCAACTCTTCCCCATTGCACTGAAAGGGGAGTAATGTGGATTGCCCTGATGCCGTCGTGGCACAGCTGTGGAGGCTAAACAATTCTGCTTTGATTCACAGGGGCGAGGGGCCATGTATTAAACCGACCTTAAATTCCATTTTCCTTCGTATGCAGATTTATGTGTACACGCACACAAACATGCATGTGTGGGGGGAAAATAATTACTATCGCTCAATGGCAGGCGCAAATTCAATTTGCTCGTATGTGAAGGCACCTTGCGTAGAGCGTAGTAATCTTGCAAGCACTTGCTCGTAAGCTCAATCCTCACTGGCTGCTCCATATATTCAGCCTTGTGTCAAAGTTGGTAATATTATAGAAATATCTACAGTTTTTTCCCACTATCCGAAGAAGAACGTTCCTAGAAAAACATTGTCTTAGCGAAATGGTGTAAAGTGAAGAAACGATTACCATTAATTTATATAGGAACATTTTTTTGATGTTTCCAGATCCCAAAGTGAGGATTACGGCCTATTAGGCAGAGTCAATTATGTTGGGATGGTAGGAGGCAGAGGCGGCTTTGATGTAGGAGAGAGAGAAGGTAAGCGTTGCCTCAATAACGGCTCGTTGCAAAACAAACACCGAACGATATTTTCTCTGTTTTCGTAAAAGCGAAAAATTGGCGTAAAGCGAACTTCCGAAAAACGGGGAATACTTGTATCTTTCAAAATTTCTAGTAGAATAATTTTGTCACAACTCCAGGATATCATTTTCGGGAAAAATAAAACGCAGCGTAAGTATATTGCTTGATAGTTTCGAAAACCGATGCAATATGAACTTGAAACATAAATTCAAAGGTCATGAGGTTTCACATCTGGTTATTTACGCTATTTTGATTCTTGTAAGACTTACAAAATTGGAATTTATAGTCCATGTTTAATGATGACGATGATGATGATGATCCGATGATATTCCATTACATCGAGGAGTCGCGCGATGTTAGAAAAAGATGCATGTCAGGAAAATTAGTTTTCAATGTACTTTGAAAATTCCAGAAACAAAAATTTCAGATCTTTTAATCTCCACATTACTGTGGACTTCAACTTATTAGAACTACTTAATCTCAACTCACAGCTATAACGTTCAGTCCCGAAGGACGTTAATTAACGTTTCCTCTACCTTGCCTGATACCGTATTTTGCGGCGTATACGACGCACTTTTTTCTCTAAAATCTGACTCCCAAAATTACCCTACGCCCTCCCCAGTGAAGGTCAGCTTTGGGGTTAAGCTTTGGATCTACTAATCACCTTAGTTTAACAATCTAGGCAACTTTAAAATGAATATATATATATATATATATATGGTATATTAGCAAAAACCTAACAGGGTGCGTTTGAAATTCGCGTTCTGTCTTTTGTTCTGCACACTGCTATGACGAACACCTGCTATCCAGCAAAGCTATTTAGTCTCCTGGGAATCCCCAGTGTTCTATTCTCGGGCTGCACACGCCATGTTGGCAATGAAGGTGTTAACAGTACTAAAACATCTCTGTGGGAAGTAGGTTAATCCTCGTCAATGGGAAGAAGGGTGATTCAACAATACTGAACCGTTGCGTGAGTTGACTCAATGGTGCAGATTTTCACGCAACTTGCTCGATTTTGTGCAATTACATGGTTGTAAAAATGTTCTAACCTTTGCTTTGTCGAATATAAGATCACAGTAATGGGACACTCTGTGAGAATCGGCCTCACGACATGAATTAACGGTCTGCGAGATGAACTCATTATCCATTATCCTATGATAGGTGCACTGGGTTGCCTGGTTGTATTTCATATAAATCATATATATACTAAGGAAGTTATTGGGAAAACAAATTTAGCAAAAGGTCATTGGAACAGGAATTGTCCTTTTAATTGCATGCTCTCTTGTTTTCTATTCGAAATATTAGTAGAAAGTTTCCTGTGCCAAAGCAATTCATGGATGTCTCTAGATTTTTCTAGAAGTTATGAAATCTAATCTAGACCATTACTTGCAGACCATTACGACTAAATTCAATCCTCACTGGATGCCCAGTACTCTGGTGGTTTAGTATCAGACTAAGCTGAGCTTGTAAAACAACATCAACTAAACAAGAAAAAAATACTATGTGATCTATAAAACATTTTAGTGGATACATCAGTTATGGCTTTACTTCGATTAGTAGCAGTTGGTGTTTGACTCTAGGCTAAGTTCCAATTTCGAATATCAAAATTCATACCACACGCGAATTTCCGACTTGATAAACATGAAGACATTTAGTTATTTCCGCTCGAGTCCATTTTTCTGAAACTCAGCAACTACCGTAT
>OY735208.1:15765961-16023461 GCA_963457665.1 Thysanoteuthis rhombus
TTCGAGAGGAATAATAGCTACTTTCTACACTTATTTTTTAACACGAGCGATAAGAAGATAACACTCACTACCCAGAAACAAAAATCGCGTCGTACGGTGTAATATATTTACATGTTTTGTCTCCAAATTCTCATTTCGTTTATTTTCAGTTTATATCTACTCTATTCGTTTTTTGAATGCGACAATTATGTTATCAAGAAATGGATATAAATATAAAGTCTAATTAAATTTATCATCCACCTATTAACCTAACTTAATTTTCTCTTCCCAATGAAATCCTAGCCCTACTTTCGTCATCCTCGAACAATTCTGAGGGTCTGAATTGTTAAGCGAAGACTGTCTTGTAAGCAAGCGAGGCCTTTTCCTTAGAAACGGGTTTTTAGCAAAACGAAATGACATAATTCAGTTTGGAGACGCCTTTGATCTTTGAAAAGAACAGAGAGGCTGAAGAAGTGGGAGAAGGAGACCTCTGTACTCAGAGAAGAGAAAAAAAAAGAAAGAAAGTTGAAGCGACATTCAGAAGAAAGGAAGAAAGAAAGAAAGTGCTAGGAGATTGCAAGGAGAAAGGAGACGTGTTCGTATGATATGAGAGAGAGAGAGAGAGAGAGAGAGAGAGAGAGAGAGAGAGAGAGAGAGAGAGAGAGAGAGAGAGAGAGAGAGAGAGGATAAGCAGACTGTCTGGTTTCCTTGGATATTGAGTCATCTTGAACCCCAGGCCGTTTTTTCTCCCTTTCCTTTTTTTTTCTCATTTGAAGTAAAACATGGCGTCCTCTCCCTTTCCAATAAAGGAAACTGACAGAATAATTACCCTGACTGCTACTTACATAACTTAAGCAGGCGTGGTTCCGAGTACGGGGTGGCGATCTAGACCCCACCCTACTCAGGCAATGCATAATTAAAATTCAAAAAAATATCTAGTTGAAGAATTACATAATTTTTATAAACGAAAACACAAACAATTCGTCATAAGTAATCATAAATCAACTTTAAAATAAAATATTATCCATTGTCTAATTAGACGGATGGAGGAAAACAATTGACCCCCACCCCTCACTGCTCAAAATCCTGGATCCGCCCCTGTCAAATCAACATTTTTCATATGAAATCATATTTTCATTTCCACAACCTTTTCAATCTCTTACCCCAACCATTTCTCATGTCTGTCTTTCGCAAAACAATTTTATTTCCTAAATACGTTGTTTTCATTTGAAAAGCCGATTTTCTCTTTCTTTTTTTCCTTCCAATATTAAAAAAAAAACCCTTTCGTACTTCATTTTCTTTTATTTTCACTCATTCTTTGGGAAAATCAAAATACTTCCCCCCACTCTTTTTTAGCATTTATTTTTCATTTCCATTTTTCACATTTTTCCCGCTTCTTCGTTCCTCTCAAACTCTCTTTCCTCTCTTTTTCCAGGGTTGTCATTTTGGTCATTTCATGGCCAAATTTGGCTTTTTAAAAAAGCATTTGGCCACGAACCTTTTGGCTTAGCCATATTTAAACTTTTGGCAATTTGGGGCATTTTTCTTCATTCTATTTAGAAAAAAAGAAAAATGAAATCACCAGAAATTAGTCATTTTGAAATAAATCGATTTTTCAAGGTTATGCAGGAGTTCTTTTTACAACGTAATTGTAATGCTTAATTGGACCCTTACTATTTGCCATTTGTACGGAACAAAAAAGTTGATTTGTTGCAGCACTATTTTCGATTTTTATTTTTGTTGAGTAGTTCAGTATTACGATGTTTTATAAACAATTTTTTCCATTTGGCCATTCTTTTGGCGTATTTTCGGCCAGAAACATCTCCATCTATCTGGCGACCTTGTCTCTCCCTCTTCGCATATCATTTTCAAATACTTCCCATTTCATCTGTTCTAAGTTGTCCGAAATATTTCTTCAATGTCCCATTAGATTCCATTCCTAGACGGTTCTATAAACCTCACTCCGGCTATAAAAAATGGTTATCTTTATTTGTTTAATTAGCGGCAAAAGAATCTAAGATGAACCAAAATAATTCATTTATCTCTTCATCTAAATCTCCCTTTCTTTCAGCATTCGAAAAATAACTCGTTTCTATTTTACTGGAAAAAACTATTCAAAATATTTAATAATAACAAGGCAAACACCACCACCATACCATCACCACTACCACTACGACAGCAGATTATAATAATAATAATAATAATAATAATAATAATAATAATAATAATAATAATAATAATAATAATAATAATAATAATAATAATAATAATAATAATAATAATAATAATAATAATAATGATAATAATAATAATGATGATATGATGATGATGATTTGATAATGATGATGCTGATGATTGTCTAATTATTATTTTAATACTATTAATTATAATATTGATAATTGGCCAATCTTCGTTTTAATAATAAAATTTATGACAAAAATGATGTCGATTGAATAGACAGAAAAATAATTATTACTATCAGAGCTGAAGATTTAATAATAAAATCTATAACCACAGTATTGTTCAAGATAATGATGAAAATTGCGATAATTATTATTGTAATCATTACTACAATATCAAAAGCGTTAACAAAAACTTTAGTAGCAGCAGTTATAGTTTTAATAATAATAATAATAATAATAATAATAATAATAATAATAATAATAATAATAATAATAATAATGATGATGATAATATCCGTAACTTGGATCAAGGAATCACCGCAACCCGAGTGTGTACTAGAACTAATTATCTGAAAAATCATCTAAAACAAATAGATCTTTCATCTAAAATTATCTAAAATATACTAACACAAGATATGGGTGTCGTTGATCACAGATGACCATTGAGACCCCGAAAAGCAATAAAAAAAAAAAAAAAAAAATATATATATATATATTTAAATGGTACCTAGTAGTATACTAATGCAAATTTTGCAGCCCCCAAAATGTGACAAGGAGCATCCGAAGACACATACGCACGTGCACACACACACACACACACACATGAGCAAAGAGAGAAGAGTCTGTAGCTCACTTGGTTGGTTAGTGGGGTCATTTGTGGGGCTACAGTGACTGGATAAGGTAAGAAGACGGAGAAGGAGGAAGAAGAGGATGAGAAAAGGAGGACAAAAAAGATAAGGTAGAGGAGGAGGAGACGGATGTTGTGAATCGTGAAAACCTGAAATTACCCGGAAGATAATGGATGATAATGAAAACGGAACGGAAAAACAATTTTTATCGTTGAGATTATGCATGAAACACACAAAGGACAATCATGATGAATATCTGTATTTATATGGTTGTGTTAGAATGATAATAATTATGATACTAAACATTTTGAAATTGAAACGGATCATCTAACCCCAGACCAGGAAACCAAGTCAAGAATCGGGAAATATCCCCAACAATCCCTTTCATCCTGATTTTCACGGCAAATTTGAAGAGCGTTGCCAATTTGGATATTTTTTAAAATATATCTAATTTGGAAGTCACTCCCAAGTGCGAAAAAACAAACAAAACAAAAAACCCTCCCCTAAATTGGCAACATTAGACTCGTCAGTTAAACAAACAAACAAACAAAACAAATGTAAATTGGCAACGGTGCAATTGAGTACCTAAACTTGCTAAAACAATTTTTTTGTCGAAAATTGCAAAATTTGACACTTAAATCGTCATATTCAAGTTGAAAGTGTTAATTTTACTATATTGATTTTCATTCATTCATATCCGTGTGAACGACGTTCACAACTTGCTTTGATTTGATAACGTGATAATTACGTAATAATTGCAATTTCTTCTCCTTTCAAGCATAAAGTTAATTAGAGGCGTGCACAGAACCTTGACAAGATAAGGGAGACAATTTTACGGTGACAAGATTTTGATTAGTGTGGGTTTTGGTG
The DNA here is from genome assembly GCA_963457665.1 of Thysanoteuthis rhombus. NCBI lineage: Eukaryota > Metazoa > Mollusca > Cephalopoda > Oegopsida > Thysanoteuthidae > Thysanoteuthis > Thysanoteuthis major. Next base: position 15,769,842 of record OY735208.1, read on the forward strand.
TAGTACAATTAAGGTATTGCCATACAAATTAATGTAACTAAGTATAAACGGAACAGCACATTAAATTACACTTTATTGAACAGTACGGTAAATTTGGAACGAATTAACCTTGCTTTGGAAGGTATACCTGTATTGTTTAAGGCAAGATATTGAACATCTTCAATTATCAATATTGTATTTCTGCTTACAGGGTAAATGCACCTTTGGAAATGTTGACACCTGCTTACTCCCTATGCTTTTAGTAGTAGCTTTGTCACTATGTTATCATTACAGATTGTGGAAGTTTTGATGTATATGTTACACAAATCCTACCCATGATATCATTTCTATTTTGTAAAGATTTTTTCAATGGTTCATTCATTACAGATAGTACATTCTGTTTCACTTGATAAAAAAAGATTTTCAAATGAACCAATACACTAACACATACCAGTAAAAAATGAGGGTGCTATTTATGTACGATTGACATTTTTTCCAATTCTCAACTCAACTCAAGCTATTTTAATGTGCTGTCAGCCATGATGTCAAATGAGTTTATATGACTCAATTTGCGATGTTATGCCACAACAGTCGATCGCATAGTCTTACAACCCTCTTATTGTTTCATTAGCTATGATATTCTATTTCATATGGACCAATCCATAACAGGTTATAACAGGAATCAGACGGGACAACCATACAACCAATTATACAATTAAAAATACTAATTTGCATATATGACTTTAATTCACACTAGCTGAAGGTACTCATCCTGGGTAGCTATCCCCAGTGATATGGAGCCTGTGGCCATAGAACACTAGATCATTTCTTAACTCGGGGTTCAACGTCCGTTGGCACCATATAGCTGGGGATAACAGCCTGGAGGGCTGGTATTTTCAGCTAGTGTCTCTAAGAATTGAAGGTAAATTATTTTTACGTAAATAGTGGACACTTTTCACTGAACGTCCACTTGAGTTTTCTTAACTTAATAGTCTAGTTTAAATTTATTATTAAAAAACGTTGTTTCTTTCAACTTCAAGTGTTATTTACTGTAGATAAAATGGAAATTGAAAAGGGTGACGAAATAAAAGCAAAAATCGTGATTATGGCGGTAACTTTTCACACTTAGGAAAAGTAACTATTAAGAATCAGAGTAAGCTTACTTTTTTGTCCGTTGATTTCTTAATGATAAGCATTCTAACATTTGAATGGGAAATAAGTAATTTTATGTGTTTCGATAAGGTTGTCATAATTAATACAACGGATTTTGGTCAAGATACGGCTGAATTTATGTAGCAGTTTTCAAAGGTAGAACTTTTTTTATTCACCTTTTATGCAATATCATATGAATGCAAAAAACGAAAACAACATTGAACTCCTATCAAAATGAATTCAGTGAATGTAAAACAAGAAAAACATTGAGAAATAATTTCGATTGCTTAGTGTTAGTTATGTAAACAAAAACGATGGCGATACTTGAAAATTCTAGACATTACTTTTTGTTCAGTCATAAAAATACGTTTTTAGCTTAAAAAATACTGAACTTTGGAAATTATAGTCTAAAAGCACATAGAGTGAAATATCTAAAGCCGACAACCAATTTTTGTAGGGTTGGGTAAAACGCAATTTTCAGGGAGAAACGTCGTGACAGAGAACTTAAGCAAATCTCTATTATAAAAAATAAGACTTGCATTTATGCCAAAATGTTAAGTACACATAAATGAAAAATTGCCACCCTGTAAAGAAAGAGTGGCATCTCACATTCAAAAAGAATGTGAAACCAAGCTAGTCGCCATATTTTTACCCGATACAGACAGTATTTTTAATTTATTGGCCATTTTTTGTCCTGGGTTTTTCTCCCGTATATCTGCACCGTTGAATAGAAACCAATTCATTTGACTTTGACCGAGAGAAACTGAAAGTCCTGCTTACCATTTTGCTACAGCAGGCGCCCCATATATATATATATATATATATATATATATATATATATATATATATATATATATATATATATATATATATATATACTTTAACCCTCTACTGAGTTCAACTAAGTTCAATATATACAAGGTCGGCCCGTCCATTAAGCGAATCTTGGGTGTCGTTTAAGGCACAAAGATCTTAGGGACGCATGAAACTCTTGCGTATGTGTATGTATGGTCATATCTATCTATCTATCTATCTATAATTCTACTATTATTCATTTGTTATATCACATCCACTAGGCACAGGGTGACGTTCATTGTCAGAACGAAGTATGATTGTTTTTTTCTTATGAGAAAAGGCCGACAAATTATTGTTCTACGGCGAAATCATATTTAGCTATTTAATATATATATATATATATATATATATATATATATATATATATATATATATATATATATATATCTGACAGTCTGTTTCCTCCACCCCTTCCTCCGTCCTTCCCTCTATTCACCCATTAACTGTTTTAGTCTTTTATCTGTATTTCTGTTATCCATCTATCTACTTATCTATCTATCTATTTATCTATCTATCCATTTGTTTGTATTGTCTTTTAACATTTTTTCTCTCTCTTGTCTGTCTGCCAGTATAGACAGAAAACACGCCAAGAATTTCGAAACTCCGCGGAATCAACTCCGTCCCCTCCAACACATCCAGCAGATTTTGCTCCCAGCCCTCCTCCTCCCCATCTTTCCCTTCTCCCCTCTGTCTCTCTCTCCCCCTGTCTCTCTCCCCTCTCTCTGTGTGCACGTGTTTCGCATTTCACTCTCTGTATCAGCCAAGTTCTTCCAATGTCTCTTTGACCTCATCCTTTACTATATAGAAACCAAAAAATCTGTCAATAAATTCCACCGACAATTCGTACATCTGATTGTTAGACACATGCGCAGATGTACAAGAAACGGGCATTTTGCACACTCATTCAAGCACAGACGGGTTTATAATAAACGTTACACCCAGTTGGTCCTCGTGTGATAGCTCAGTGCTTAGATTATTCGACTGGCAGTTACAAGATCTGTGGTTTAAATATCAAATTTTCTTTCCAAAATTCAACATCAATTCTGTTGAATAATCATTGTTACCTTGAGCAGTGGAATTCATAAGCGTCATTATCCTATTTACAATATTACTCTTTGCGCTAGAGAGCGAGCCATTATAGAGGCAGCACGCGCCCACTCCATCTCTCTCTCTCTCTTTCCCTGACATCCCTGTCGCCTAAACCTCCTACAACCTGAACCTCCGTCACCTCAGCCTAATATACGATCATCACCATTTTGGGGATCTAAGAACGCTCAGAAAATTTCCCATACATGTTAACGGTAATTGCTTTTTTGCCTTATGCTATTTCGACTTTCGAAAGTTTTTTTAAGGAGCGCTCTCAGCGCTTTCAGATAGTAAGGGACACCTGTTTGTATTTAAAATGCTAATATGCTTTTTCAGATATGCAGTGTGTATGAGGCTTTCATAATTCCTCTTGGTGAAGTTTCTCCGTTAAAGTATACAGGTCTTACTCTGCTACTGAAAAGCCTATTCATTCAACTGTCACAGGTTACCTTATTACCCATGGATTCATTATTGTCATGAAAGAAAAAAATCGTCTGTGCCAATCAATAACAATAGATAAGAAAAACAATTCCAAACTTTCGATTATGTTGGGATATACTCTTCGCTATCAGTATTTAGACACAGACAGCATTATGTTAATTTCACCCTAGCGAATGTATTAGAAGAAGTCAGAATCAAAACAAAGAGAGAGTCATGTAAAGGAGACAGGCAATCCAGAAGAAGAGTATATTTTCAAAGATAATTTTGTCTCCGGTGAAATTCTTGAAAAGTAAATGAAATATGCTATAACTTTTTCTTTTAATACGGAGAGTGCACAGCTTCATAATTTTTTTTATCCGTCTGTAGCTAGGACATGATTTGATATCGAAGGAGCTATTATTTGTAAGCATAAATTTCCATTTCATTCTGAAAGATATGAATTATATTGCTTTCTGTTTCTGAACTGCAAATATACCCTGTGAAATCTTGAAACGGTCTTTTTGGAAAGTCTTAAACCCATTAAAAATCTGGGATCAATGTGATAGTGATACAGTTATAAGGTCGATATGTGTGTGCATGTGCATTAATATGTTTGTTTGTGTGTGTGTGTGTGTGTGTGTGTTGGTGTATTTGGGTGGATTTGAGTGTGCATATTAATGTGTGTGTGTGTGTTTGCAGATGAGTGCAGGTGTGTATGTGTGTATGGATGTGTGAATGTATGTGTATGGATGTATGTATGCGTGTGTCTGGAAGAGATAGGAAGATGTGTAGTTGTGCAGTGGTTAACGTGTTAACATTGTCGAGCAAGCAGTGACGAGTTCGAGTCTATGAAGGTGTTTCATTTCATATTTTTTATATAACCAAATTTTAGGTGTTGTTTATCGAGTATTTAACAGCGCCAATAATAAGATAGATATTCTTCGAGACGAATCGGGAGTCGCACTTCAGATTATCCTTACCAGTGACAAAACAATCGGAGAGGGTTTTGTCCCGTCATTTTATCCTTTTTGAATTGCATCTCAGTTGCAATGCAACAACGCCCACGAAAAGAATTCGCTGAGTTCATCCTAATGCACTTGATGTATACAAATGCTGACATTTGCCTATCACATTTCGATCGAGCAATTTCGGCCTCTGCATCATAGAGGAATGCCAGTGAAGCTGGACAAGGAACTGATGCTGTTGGGGCAGATCCCCGACAAACTCCTGAAGAATAATCAGAAGAAAAAAAAACTGAATTCAACATGGTCTACTGTACAAGAGCATTTCAAACAGATCGAAAAGATCAACGGTCAAGGAGTTGGGATCCCACGAACACGCAGCTGAAAAACAGAGCTCAACATCCAGCTATCTGTGACGTTTTGCGGGACAGATAGGACAAGGTGTCGTGTCATCATATAATTGTTACTGGGGACGATAAATTGGTTCTGTGTGTTAACAGATAGCAGATGAAGCAGTGGCTAACTCCAGGTGAGATACCAGTTCTTGTCTGAAACAATTGATGAACTCAAAAGCAGGCTATCAAACTCTTTCGCGTCAAAACCATCTTCCTTTTACAAAGAGGGGATTGAATAGTTGTTTACAAGATTGGCAAATGTGTTGAATAACGATGACGATTAGGCAATTCATCAGACTATTAGACTATAAATGTTTCCTATTAAAAGATGTTTGTCTTTTCCTCAAGTAAAAACGACATTAAATTCCGGTGCACGTAATATTCCCGTTAACATTGACAAGGTGAATTAAATGCAGAATATAATTTGCGCCAATTTCCGACGCATTAATTTGTTCTCCTCTCATCTACCAAACGAATTACATGATTTTTATTTAGTATCTCTGTATCAGACTCTCTTAATATGGGTTCTAGTACAACTACCCTCAGAATGATTTCCCCCCAACAATAGCATAGCAACTGTGAAACCAAAGTTAAAGTTTGTGGAAACGTAATAGTTTGTCATGTAGATGATCGCATCCAGACGGAAATGGTCCAGTGGGCAATTGTCAAGAGTCATTTATCCAGGGGGCAACTGCCCCGATACCTTTAATATTGAACTGACAAATAATATCCATTAAGGATAATACTTGATGCTTAAGAAGACGGCATACGCTGGCATATCTATCTATCTATCTATCTATCTATCTATCTATCTATCTATCTATCTATCTAATTCGCACACCCACACACACATACACACACATACTCACACACACACACACACACACACACACACACACACACATATATATATATATATATATATATATATATATATATATATATATATATATCACTTCGATATAATCAATGAATAAATGACTTCAAATAAATCAACTTGAATTATAAATTGACTCCTCTGCCCTGAAAAAACAAACAAACAAAACAATGACATTTCTTTTACCGGGGTTGGTTTGAGTTTGAAAAAGAACAAAACATTATTGATTGACAAAATGAAAGAGTGCTTCCCGATTCTAATTGCATGTGCAGTCAGCATTTCAGTTGAAAAGTGCAAAACTTCAATGCGGGTGGAGACGTTATGCAGGTGGAGACGGGAGAGAGACGAGACAAGAACAAGGAAGAAAAGAAAAGATGAAATTAGAAGGGGAGGAGAGAAAGCAAGAGAGTATGAGAAAGATCATAAGATGGCGTTGGTGGAGGTGTCGATGACGGTTAATTATTTATACAAGATATAAAGAATATCCTTACCATAAATGGATCAGCACGCACGTGTGTCGAAACGAATTATCTGAAAAAATATTTCAAAATAATCTGGAAAAAATGACCATAACTAAAATTATCGAAATAAATATAAAAAAAACAAAAACAAAAACAAAACAGCTTCTATCTGAAATTACCTGAAAAAGGGACCAAGAAAAACACTTTTTTGGAAAAACAGCCAACAAAAAAATGATCGTTCCTAGTGGTGTGCTCATGCCAATTCACAAGATTGTAGCCCCCCAAATGTGACCTGGAATATTAAAGGACACCCACACTCATGCACAAGGATAGATATTTGCTACTACAACTATTGCTTGGCTGCTGCAGGGCCAAATCCCATTCTTACGTCTTTTCCGATAGAAGATGATTGCTGCAACTTTTGTAATATATATATATATATATATTACTTGAACAATATGAAGTGAGACAGACTCAGGTGTAAAAGTGTATGGAAATTTAGTTTATTAATTAGTTAATCAATAAATGTATTGATTTGTGAGCTAAACATGTTTCGGCAGGTACTCCCATCTTCAGTAGCGTATTCTCTGTGTGTGCATGTGTACCAATCAGTGGTTAAAAGTTTTCTGTGGAAAATAAATTTACCATCAGATAACTCGCTTTGGAAGCAAAAATTGGAATCCAGTCTTTTAGGGTCATCCTAATGTGTGGGATTTAGTTCAGTCTGCGGTAAAGTCTGTGCTTATCTGTGGTAAAATGTAGTGGTAGCAGCAGTAATGGGTCTTGTAGAGTCCATTGGGTGCCAGGGTAGTGGTTTAGTATTGGATTGTGCGGGTAGGTTGGGGATAGCATAGATGGTTGGGTGGTGAGGTCAAGGAAATTCATAAGTATTATCGTTACAGGTCATTGAAAGTTTGTTGGCTCTGAGTTGTACAAGTAGAGTACCATTCAAAGGTTTTTGTAGGTAAGGGTCTGAGCGACTGTGAAGTTCCCAATATTAGATATACCTGAGGGAGGGTATAGTATGGATGTGAGGTTGTTGTTAGTGGGATTATTATGATTTAGAGATCTGTGTGGTTCGGGTTGTTAAGTTTAGTGTTAAGTCCGTAAGGGGAGAGACTTTCAAGTTTGTAGACCGACATACCTTCATTTATTTCTGGAATTTTAGTTATGTCTGTGGGTGCATTTTTTGTATTTTTTAAATGATTGTAAACCTAGCGACTGTGGCAAAATTATGTCCGGAGGTGCAGAAGTGTAGTTCAACGGGGAGTGGATTGGGATGTTTTTTTAATTTAATCATGTGTCTATAGTTATTAAGTCTTATGTTGAATTGCCACTCGGACTTACCTATGTATTGTGAGTTGGATCTATTATATTCTAGGAGGTATATAATATTTTTGCTACGACACTTAATACGTAGAAACTCTCGTTAGTGGTAGAGATAGTGAAGGTGTTAGTGTACTTGAGGTGGTTGCAACAAAAACTATTTCTTTTATCGCACAGTTGACAAAATTTAGTGGTTTTGGGGATGTTGTTATGTGAGACTTTATTGTTTACTATATTGTTGCTACTAATCATGTCTTTGATGTTTTGGGGTCTGCGGTAGGCAATGACACATGGTTCTCCAAATATTTCTTTGGGATCTGTTCTAAGTGTGAGGATATTCCATCTCTTATTGATAATATATGCTAAGAGCGTTGAAGATGATTATAAGTGGTATGCGGTCAGGTTTATTATCGTTACAGAGCGTAAGGATTTCTTCTTTGAGTATTTTAGTTGCCTTTTTTATTTGGTTATTTGTATCTTCTAGTGAATATCCTCGTTTAGTGAAATGTTGTAGTAGGTCATGGTTGTGTCTCTTGAGTTCACTATCTGTAGAGCAAATTCTTCTAATTCTAAGGGCTTGTAAAAAAGGTGGGCTTTTTTTCAGGTGTTGGTGATGGGCCTGTTTAGAGTTTATTTACATAACAATAAAAGAAGCAAATGTAGAAATGTATCTTTTCAGTATAAATGTATTTATCTATCAGAATGAAATAAACCCTAGTGTATCTGTAAGATAGATGCCATGGATATGTAAGACTGTGTTTAGCTTGGTCAGCAAGAGAGCCGATTTACTCATGGTTAAATCACTGTAAGGAAATATTACTTTTATAAATATAAAAGTGTCTGATTTCAGAGTCAAAAATACTTTGAAAATACTCAACTATCAAAAAAAAAGAAAAAAAACAAAACAAAAAAAAAAATCCAAGAACAGAAAATGTCAAGTCGTTGTTATAAATTCGTGATTGTCGCCACCGAAAATTGTGATTATTATTTGTCTAATAACAATCAATATAGCTCCTCACACTTGCCAAGTTCGGTCAACAAATTGGGATACCTATGCACTGTGTATATATGATGGTGGCACCCTTATATGGCCCTGAGAGAAGGGTTTTGTGTGAACTGGATAAAGTGTCACCAAACGTCAACATTTCCTGATTAGATGGTTGTGGCATTGATGGCGTGCTTGACCTACACGTAGCCAGGTAACATTAAGCATGTTATGTACTGCGTATTGCCACAAAAGTTGAAAGGCGAGGAAATCCAATCAGAAGACGTATACTGAATCATTTCTGTCGACAAATAGGTATAATCTTCGTGTGATAAGCAATCGAGCATATCCTATGCAAACAATAGAATCAATTAAACCAGCCTTACGACTTGCCAAGAAGTACTAAGATGTAGTTGTCAGAAAGTGTGTTTAAATTGGTGCAAGTGTTTCAAGGCAAACCTCAAGTGTAACCAATTGTGTTTCTGTGCTAGACAATGCAGCAGAGAGAATGCACGTTTTGAATCCCTGCTTTAATATGGAGAATTTACTATGTAACATTAGCCAGTACCGTGTAACATTTGTCCGTTTTTAACTGTTGACTTAATAGTGTCCCTATTTGGTATGAGATTTTTACATAAATCGTGTGGTGAATATTCTAAACGTGAATATCATTTTAACATACTTGTAAAGGATACGAATATATTAGCCAGTTACACGAGTTTTGTTCTCACACAAGCTGATAATCACACGCAGTATGGCTACTATGTTACTCTCTCTCTCTCTATATATATATATTCACTTTCTTGATTAAACTATAGAACTGACAATTGCTGTTTTAAGTTTCTTTTTAATTGCACTCTTTTAGCTAATAAAATGGGCCTAACGCAATGATATCGATTACTATACCATTTAGTCATACAATCATTAGAATATTTTTTCGCTGGTGGTCAAATATATTTTTAGCATATTTAAGCTGAAAATGTTGAAGTGACATTATTTTTTAAAAGTTTTAGCATATTCTCCTAGCATCAGTGTAGACTTGAAGATTTTAACTATCGCACAGTGTAGACGAAAAGTCTCCCGACACTCCGTTGCTGCCATTCTTGAATGCTTACAGCACCAGAAATAATGGACAGATTTTGATGGTTCTGGTCTCATTTTAAAGGAAATACAATAGGTTATAACATATGATGCTATATATAACGATGGAAAGGGGTATGATGATCAAAAACATTTTTGTTGGTGGCCATCTTAACTCTTTAGTTTTTGAGCAGAAACCATAGAATCGACATGGTTCCTGCTATTTTTGAAATCAGCATAACCAAACTTCCATCTGGGCAACGTTTCATGCATTCTTCCAGAAGCACACAAATCAGCCCCAAAATGTCACATCTGCTCCATTAATAATGGAATGTCAACTTCTACTTCCCTAAATGTGTCTATAATGCTGATTTTAGGGTCAGAAATTGTTCTTATTCTTTTTATGGTTGAAAAATAAAGTCAACTCCAGACTTAGACAATAATAATGATACTACTACTACTACTACTACTACTACTACTACTACTACTACTAATAATAATAATAATAATAATAATGATATGAAAGCCAGGGTAGTGCCGGTCATAGTGGGCGCACTGGGAACTATCCCCGAAACACTGAGGGTGAGACTGGAGGAGATCGGGATTAAGGGGAGGATTGAGACTATACAGATCACAGCACTACAGGGAGTTGCACGGATACTGAGGAAAGTGCTAGAAATATAAGGACTGCAACGTCAACTGTCAACAGTGACCCAACAGAGGAAAGGAAATGAAAGCGTAAATGCAAATTGCAGCACTGACATGATAGGCGAAAGAGAGAGGAGATGTTGGCTGAAGACCTGAGGAGACTTATGGTCACTCAGCCTTCAGCGATGATTTCCAGGCCAACAACTTTTATAAACCACATTTCCAAATACACACATTAAAAGACTTGAGAAATTACTTAAAAATTATTAAGTTTTTATCAGGGCCGGATTAAACTTGAAAGTAGGCACAGGTCAATTTGAGGCCTCCTACTCCCCCATATATAATATATATATATATATATATATATATATATATATATATATATATATATATATATATATATATATATATATATATCTCGCAGCGTCGCTCTTTCTATTGAGCTAAACAGCCCGGAGGTAAGGCGAAGGTTCAAATAACTACTTTATCTCCGAATTTTCAACTTTTTCAATCATCGCTCATATCTGCTTCTTATTTTTCAACGTTGACAGTTGTATTATGCATAATCCGACAGAAAGAACGCACTGATTACCAAATTGTGTTTAGCCGACCATCGTAATCAACGGGTTAATGTAAAAAAATAAATTACGGTCTCTAAATCTGCCCTTAGAGCCTGTGCTTCATAGTTAAAACGACACTGGGTCGTATGTTTTTTTCTAAATTTTAAAAAATAAGTAGTTCTTAATAGTTTACACTTTTCGTGATTCCTGAAAATGGAGTCTCCATTAACGACCTTGAAGGCATGTGGAGTAGAGCCAAATATAAATTTGAATCACTGCATGGAACTTTTTATCGAAGAGTTCTCACAGAGTTCATGTGGAACTGAACGTTTGGCAGGGAAGCTTTTTTTTTTTTTTTTTTTTTTCAATTTTTGATTCCAGGTTGTCTCGGAGCTGGATAGGGTTGTGGAAAACGAGGTTATTATTTTTGTATTCGAAATCGTCAACCGAAAGTTTCACTAAAACTGTCAACATAGGTTGCTTCAAGTGAATCTGTTGACAGTCTCGCTCTCTATCTATACATGCGTCATGCGTAAAGACCATACCAATGGGGCTAGAAGGAGTGTAAACATTCACTCCTTGTGTCTCGAAACATTCTTTTAATGTTTCTTGACCTGGTTTTTAATGAAGGGCACAATTTAAAATGTAAGTTTACGCTAAATCGTTCTCTTTGTTCATGCCCAACAGCGTTCCCGCTTGTTTTTTTTTTCTTATTCAAACTTTACAGTAATCACCACCCAGCGAAAGGCAAAAGAAATGATACATTCATTGACCATCCGTTTCCAATTTTGCCATGATACCAAAAGACGTTGGACACGTGACAGTTTTTATTGAGTGACTAACCTGACCAATTTTCGCATATTATTGTTTTTTGAAAAAAACTTCACTCTTATCCAAAACTTTTAATTCAATTAATCAAATATAATTTAATTTAATGGCGTGAAAGCCAGGCCCCTGAGAGGAATTTTATCGGCGGGATACTCTCTTTGGGTTAGGGGTGCGCAGTTCCTCCCTTCAACATTAGTCATTCTGTCTTTATCCACCATGGTTTTATGCTACGAGTGGGAGGGTGAAAAAGTATATGGAAGATGAGAAACAGGGGGAGAATGGAGCGATCTGTTGATTTTATGTATTTTAGGCCTTATGTCCTTGTACCTCACACATAATAAGTACAAGCGTCTCTCGTACTAACGCAGATGTTGTAGGTCTAAGAAAGATAAAACGGCGTTATAACTGACGCGCGATCAGTTTAGCTATTTTCAAGCTAAATCTATCAATTTGGGAGCTAGATTAATGTTTTGAGGTCCACCATCGTTGTAACGCAGACCTAGCTAAAAGGAACCACGTTATGACAGGGGAGGTCTGACTAAATGAAATATAGGAGGATACGTGAAGAGAAGGCAAATTTAATCATCTCTGTTTATGCTATCATACAAATAAAGGTTAAAATCTGATTAAGACATTCCCTTATATCGCAGATCGGAAGTAGTGCCAAAAATGTAGTAGCGCCAACATTTTCAATTACGATATCACGACTGATAAGATTACAAGGGGTGATTATATAGTTGTCCCATAATTTCAAAATAGGAGGCAAATACGAAGGCAGACTTAATGAGTAAAAGTTTTTATTGGAATGTTACAAAGGTCGAAATACCGCTCTTGAAACTTGTTCTTTCAGAAATCGTCAATCGAAATTGTCACCAAAATTGTCACTAAAATTGTCAACATAAGTGGGTTTGGCTAGCTATCTATATACGTGTCGTGCAGACAGGATGTATAGACACCAATGGAGATAGGAGGCTGGAAATTCGAATTTACTCTTTATTACGTCTACAAAAATGATTTTTGGTTTGTTTTTCGAAACCTGCTTTTTTAGTGGGGATTCAATTTACAATGTAAGAGTTTGTTAAATTGGTTCCTTAATTTTTGTCTTTGTCATCATCATATATACAAGTTGGGTTATCAATAAAGGATCAATGCAGGGGGCTACGCAAGACACAGTCCATAGTTATATAATTGGAAATATTTACATAGACAGTTCTTTGCGAAGGATATAGGCGGTGCCAGTGAGACCAATTCATCTCATTTTTGCTTGGATTTCCTGGCCTTCTACTTAGTCAACATAATTTTTTGTGGTCCCAAGGCCTCCTATAACAACAGGTATTGTTACAGTATTTAGTTGTCACATTTTTGTAATCTTAATTTCCGGGTCTTTGTATTTACACAGTTTTTCAAACCCTTTTAAAGATGCATTTTTGTCCGATGGAATGGTCATATCGATTAATAACCATATTTTTTCCTTTCTCTCCTTAATAAATACGTCTGGGTGGTTGGCTCCGATGGTTCAATTCATGTATACTGGGAAATTCCAATATTGTCACATCTTGTGTTCCAGTTACCAGTTCTTTGTAAGGTTCATACCAATGTAGAGTGTGTGGTTAGCCATCGTGCTTACAGACTATCCAGTGCATTAACTAGCCCACTTTATCGTGTATAAGGCTGTATTCATTGAGGGCTAGAACAGAAAATCCAGATATGATGTGGTCAATAGACTCAGCTGCGCTGTCGCAGAAACCTGTAATTGAGGTTAGCATCGTTTTTTAATAATAGCTTGGTAGTTCCTGGTAGGAATGGTCTGGTCTTGGAGGGCAAGGTTGAAGCCCCCTGTTTCGGCTTTCAACCCTGGACTTCGTAGTCCCTGATGGATCTTGTGTGCAAGGTGGGTATTCGCCGTGCAGGGGTTTCTGTTCCCACTGTTCTTTCGGCATTGACAGCCCTTTTCGCTAGATTGTAGTAATTATATTTTTTTACAAGCTTAGTTGCTGCCTGTGTTGGGGTTTGTTGGATTATGGAGGTCATGCCTAGTTCATCTTGGAATGCTTCGGATTCCCTCACAACCAAGAGAAGCCTTTATGCTGTTTTTCACCAGAGTCAACATCCAGTCGTCACTTACCTGCAGGTAAGCGAATAGGCCAATGGTTGTGGTTTTGTACAACAACTATAATAATAATAATAATAATAATGATAATAATAATAATAATAATGGTAATAGAAGAAGAAGAAGAAGAAGAAGAAGAAGAAGAAGAAGAAGAAGAAGAAGAAGTTAATATAATGATGTTAAAACAAAATTCCCTCCGGTCGGTTGCTCCTCAATGTTAAAGATGTAAACTCAAATTACTGACCAAAAAAGTTGTCAGTTGTTTACCACAGGGCGAAACAGTTTGGGAACCAGAGTTTTAGATAAAATATCGAGGTTGTTCAGATCACTGGAACTTCTTACACTTCGCATTCAACCAAATATAGAAAATCAATGACAAAGAAGCGGCTCGAGAGTTCAGAATTTTTCTCAGAAGCACCCTCGCCTCTTTATAAGAGACTCAGTCCGTCCGTCGGAAGGCCTGTCCCTATGATTTTCCTCAGCTGTTTTAAGTCAGGTTTACTTGAAACTTGGTAGAAAGGTGTTCCTTTATAAAATACTTCTTACCTAAAATTATCTTCAACTCGGGGTAAAGTGATCTGGCAATTATGGCGTTTTAACTCTATAGTGGACGTATCATTGAACATTAGGTTCTTGTTTTTAAACAACACCGGTGTTAGGAGAACGAATACATGCTTACAATGTATTATGAAAAGTTTGGAGCACTTTTTAAAAGCCTGGCAATCGAAAGTGTTAGCACGATAAAAAAATAATCTCGTAAACAGTGTTGCCAGAAAGTAGCACATAAAAATAGTTCATGTGTTGATGTTGGTGTTTTAAACATTTCTTAACTATCGTCAAGAAAAGAACGACTTTCCTCTCTGCTCCTCGAAGCACGTGGTTGGAAAATTAGCATGGAACACCATGTGGTTAGAAAATCTTTGTAAGAGGAGAGTGTTCAAACTTAAGAACCGACATCTGGAATTTTTATTTCTTTATAAATACATATATATATATATATATATATTTCCCAATCCCCCACAAGATTAATCCCTGCCAACAAGAGCTTAGTTGGGAACCACATGAATCAAATAAAAAAAAAACGCCACCTACGCATAAATTCTTTGTTCATTCCTTGGCTGTGTGTATCCTAATTAACCCCCTTCCTTTTCTCTCTTTTTTTTCTATACCCTTAATTTAATTCTTATTGGTGGATTAATCCTTGATTGTGGATAGATAACCAATTTGAGGGTTACAGAGTGGGTGGATCAATGAATCCGTAGCCCGATACAATTATTAGTTCTGTTTTGACCGTCTTCATCGTATAATGCCCAATCTTTGCGATTAATGGAGAATCTTTTTGTTTTAAAAAATGAAAAAAATATGCAAGTGAATTTATGGTCTATTATTATCACATGACACGTACCTCTGTGCAAATGAACTATAATATCATTCATAGTTTTAATTTATTCCACTCAGGATGAATATTTACAAGGTTCACTACAGAGACAAGACCATTCCCTAGCAATATACTTCATCGTCTATCCTACGTAGGGTGGTGACTGGTCATAAAGACACCGGCGCTGCAATGTTGGTGGACGCTGCACCACCCACGAAACATAACCGGACATTTAGTCACAGGACATCAAATCAAATACCGGAAAGGTTTCTTTTGATAAAATAAGTAATATTTTATTTGAATTTGTATTAATTAAATAATGTTTTTTTTTCTCTAAATTTGAATGAATAAGAGTTCTTGTGGGATTCATTTATTTCCTTTGGATTCGCTTTGAAAGGAACATGAGATGGACTTTTTATTCAACTTTATCGAAATAAATAAATCACAAAACAACATTTATTCATTCAAATTGACAGAAATTACTACATTACTTAATTAGTACAAACTGAATCAAAATATTACTTATTTTATCAAAAGAAAGGATAGGCTTCTGGTTCAACTTTATCGATCGAATATTGTTATCGATCGGATATCGCTATCCTTTCAAAGAAAAACTAACCGAAACAAATTAATCGCAAAACAACATTTTAGTTTAGTACCAATAAAAACATTACATTATTTAATTAGTAAAAATTGAATTAAAATATTGCTTATTTTATATGAAAAAATGTTTCGATCTGTAATTTGAAGTCGCCTGTCTTTATGCCCGGTATCATTTTGTTGGGGGCCTAGCCACGTCTTTGTGACTTTCGTTCCATGGCGTCTGGTAATGTGACTTTATGATCAGGATTCATGAACGGAAAAATCCGAAAAATTCCGAATTCCAAAAAGTATCTGGTCCCAGAGGTTTCGGAGATCGTGCACTTTATCAGATTTTTCTCAAAGCTATGTAGAATATTTTAATTTATTGAAGCATTTAAAAGATTAATTCCCGGAAGAAAATAATACGACTTCCTCTTGCTTAAAACGTAGGCATTTATTTTGAGTCTTAATTCTTTTTCTTCCCTTTCTCGGTTTTTTTTCTTCTGTCTATCCGTCATTTGTTCGCATGCAGAGACTTGCATATCGACACGCGCAAGAACATTTTTTTCCTTCGTAATGATTTTTTTTCTCTCCTCCCATAATTCGATTTTGTTTTGTGGATCTGAACTGTCGTTCCAATTTGAAGACCCATCGCTGCAAGGAAACCCTTTATGGTTCATGTTACTTGAAGTGTCATAAATTGGAAGTAATGGTAATCCTTGAGATTTGGTATTACGGATATCATATATGGTAGTTGAACACAGCATGCAAAGGAGCCGAAATGACACACAAACGCTACAGAAAGTATAACTATACAATATATCGATCAAATATTATCGCGATAATGAAGTTAAAAGACATTAATTTGTGCTTTATCAGATTATTGCGCGCCATGAATTAGTTTAGGTACGACAGAAACAGAGCATCCGACGTACAAAACTGTCGGCATAATTTCTCTTTGAGGCGCGAACAGAGATTTCCAGACAGTCTGGGTGTCTGGTGACGAAACTGGATAGACCAACACATTCAGACCTTGCAAGTCTCACGCTTTCTGTGTGAGATAAACGCATTTTGATACATTCTCACTCTCACATGCATGAAAGGAAAATTCTTGCGTATTTTATAAAATGTGTTTGGTTCATTTAGATTTATTAAATTGGTTTAGATTTCTGATTTAAAAAAACTTATCTTAGATGAAACATGTTGCAAATAGATTTCTAAATAGTAGACTTAATTTCAGTCGCTGGTGTGCTCTGAAACGCAATTTCAGCCTATCTTGGCTTCGTCGTTTTTTAAATCTTCTAGGAGAGTTTGCTTCCAGATTCCCTTTGAAACCCTCGCTCGGTGCACGATTTTCAACATTGAAAATTGACTGTTCTGCACATTCATAAACCTTATTTCCATGCTTCATATCCTAACAGAATGTGGATGATCATGGGCATCCATAGCTATACACTGTGTATTGCCAACATTACTGTTTATATGAATGGAGTGGTTTCCCATTGACTTCTCCGTGGTTTTGAATCTAGAGTTGTCCTTCTTCTAGTGTGGTTGTTAGTGGGTGGTGGGAGATAGATTTTTGCCTTTCCCAAGGCCATAAGTGAATGTAAATAATCTCGATCAGAGTCTGAAACCAGTTTGCCGATTTCATTGTCCACACCATTAACCGTTAGGCAATTCGCACCACAATAACACACCGCACATAGAAGTAAATATTGATATGAACGACTGAATAGGAATCTAGTTACTCAGTTAATATCGCAAACCATTGCTGGTGAATAGAATATTTACCAGATCTTTATGTTAAAACTTGGCTAAACTTTGTAAATACACACACACACACCCTACTTAGTGGGTGAGGTAGCTGTGAATTTTTATGGCATCTGCTGCAACTTTTCCGCAGGTGGCTGAAGGATATATATTCGGAATATCTTAGCAGTAACCTTGTTACCAGCGAATAATAATACTATCTTTTTATATAAGTATATTGAACTTACAGGGGTTGCATAAAAAAACTGATCAGCACCATTATCCTTCTTTGACTATAAGTTTACATCTTCCAAACACTCTCACCTAGGGTGAGAAAGTCTGATCCAGGGGGTTCAGTGGACGCTCATGTTGGTTCTTGTAGTCGGTGTTCGAACCCAGGTAAAAGCTAGAATTTCGAATACTGGTTTTTATAAGGCAGGCAGACCCTTGGAAGGTACGAATGAGTTAAGTTCACGCTGAGCACTCCATCTTTGTAGCCTTGCAGCTGGTATAATTT
The DNA here is from genome assembly GCA_963457665.1 of Thysanoteuthis rhombus. Classification (NCBI taxonomy): domain Eukaryota; kingdom Metazoa; phylum Mollusca; class Cephalopoda; order Oegopsida; family Thysanoteuthidae; genus Thysanoteuthis; species Thysanoteuthis major. The sequence continues at coordinate 15,787,792 of OY735208.1, forward strand.
TTCAATTCTTGAAAAAGCTATCTTTCTGGTTTACAAATACAGTGAGAAAATATTAAGTCTAAAAATCCAAGACTTTTTCGCAAACTTCACCCAAACTTAAATAATCTGATAGATAAAGTGTTAATTTTCTCATCACTCTTAGTTTTCTATTCATATTTAGAAGAATAATAAAACATATGAATAAAATATAGACGCAACAAAAGAGTAAATGAAAGCTTTTTGTTCGTGATACAAAATGAATTGTGAATAAAATTATGCAAGAAGAAGAAGAAGAAGAAGAAGAAGAAGAAGAAGAAGAAGAAGAAGAAGAAGAAGAAGAAGAAGAAGAAGAAGAAAATGATCAAAAAGAAAAAAGAAATTTGTTTATTCATGGGTGAATGAAATTTAGTAATAAAGACTCGAATGTGAATGACACTGTAACGGTTTGAGAAAAACTGCATCATTCAATGCATTTGCATTCTTGTTCTACCCAGTGCCATTTTGAAAGAGAGTTTATTATGGTACAACATCCAACGACAGCATGGAATAGAAAGAGTGGCTGGGCTGGGAGAAGGAAGAATGTTTGATTTCTGGCTGTGCAAATAGCCAGACATGTGTCTGTCAAAAAGTGAGGCTTACTAGCACAATAGACAGACAGACAGACTGGCAGGCAGGCAGGCAGGCAGGCAGGCAGGCAGGCAGCTTGGTTCAGACGTCAAGTAGCGCATGTCTCAGACACTTCCACAAATCGCACTGGCTTATAAAGCCCATTATACAAGCGACTTTGCATGCTATACTCTCTGCAGTCTCCATGAGTAGATGATTGAACAGACCCCACTCATAGTTTAATTGTCAGCCGAATTTTGATCTGAAATTTACATTGTATAATTCCCCATCAATGTAATTAATGATTACAACCGAATCAAGTGCATTGATTATGTTGACAAATGAATATTTGCCGTGTAGAATAAATATTTATTTGCTATTTACCTACCCCGTTACAAGCAAATAATAGTACAGGCTTTTTATAAAGGAGCATTAATTTGGGATTACATAACACAATTGTACTGCACCATTATCTTTTATCGACAATAAGGTTACAGCTTTCAACCCCCTCACCCTCTGTGAAAAAGGCCTGATCCAGAGAGGGGTCAGATGTCACCCTCTCTGCAACGGACGTCCATGAACAAAAACACTTTTTAGCTCTGTCGTAAACATATATACATACATACGTATCAAGTTCCTATAAAAAGTTGCACTAAGTGCAAATTCGTATGAATGGTATACATTAAAGTGAGCCTCGTTAGATTCATAGCGGAATACAGTTCTCCTCTATTATCTGAAAGTAGAACATTCTGCTAAAAACCTTTCGGAAACAAAAATGGTGAAAAGTATAGAAGCCACTAGCATAAATTTATATGGGGAAAAAACTTTTGAGCGTTCTCAGGCCCCCAAAATGGTAACGAGGGTATATTAGCCCGAATCGTTAGAGGTTGGGTAGTTGGGAAGTACAGAAGAGTATAGGAGAGAGAGCGGAACAATGTGCGCGCTGCCTCCATAACGGTTCACTGCAGAACAAACCTTATGCACAATTTTCGCTTCTTGTCTTTTTTTCGTGAAAGAGAAAGATTGGTGTAAAGTGAACTTTTGAAAGAAACACAGTCGGGTGGGAGGGGGGGGGGTTAAGGCAAGCTCGTCTGACTGATTAATTTGCTAGAATCATGAATCCGATCTAAAATCCCATCCCTCTATTGCAGCCTTGTGTCAAACTAAGCTGCGTTTAGTCAATCATTTATGTACACTGAATGAGCCAGTGCAGGGTTTTCCATGTGCCCGGGGCGAAACTTAAATTTCTCGCCCCCACCCACCACGATTGCTCGATTTTCTTTTAAATTCCTCTCCTGGAAGATCTGCACTACACCCCTCTGATGTCTGTGCCCTAGGCGGCTGCGTAGTTTGGCCTAATGGTAGTGCCGGCCCTGCACACTGAGAATATAATCGTTCTCGAGAGATATGCACATTGGAGCGTGCTGTTATGCATAATAAACACAGGCTTGCGTCTGTGCACATGCTGAAGTTTGATAAAAGGCGAAAGGAGTGTACGTACTAAACTGTGTACGGAGCCAGATAATGCAGTTGCCTGTGAGCGTATACACGTGTACCTATACCACGCCTGCGCGCGAGTGAGGGAAGGGTCTGTAACGGGTACTTTTGTTTTTTTAACGCACGCGATTACTCTATTAATTCGCATACACATCTGCGGAAATCTCCACGCGGCCAGGACGGGTGTTAATGGGTGCGGAAGGAAGGTTCTGGAAAAGAAAAGGAAAGAAAAAAAAGGAAAGAAAGGAAAAAGTACAAGGAAGAAGAAAGGGAAATAAAAGAAAGAGAGAAAGAAATGAAGGATGGATGGAAGGAAGGGAGGAAAGAGAGAAGGGCAGGGGAGACAGTGTGGAAGCAAAAAGAGAACGGAAAGAAAGAAAACAAGGAAAAGAACGAAAGAAAGAGAAAAAAAAGAGAGATCTGTGAGTGTGTGTGTGCTGGGGAGGGTTAGAGAAATGGTGGTGGCGAGGAGAAGGAAGATAGCACAATATGAAGAGAGGCATACGCTCAAAGTGATTTCTCCTCGAACAGACTCACGTAGAAATTTGGACATGAGATGATGGCGGTGGTGGTGATGGCGGAGTAGAAATGGTTTTAATGGATACGTCGATGTACACACACACACACACACACACACGCACGCACACTGACGCCCATATATAGGCGTGCACATGAGCATGCACACACAGAGACAGAGATGTGCATACAATGATGTCCCTATGTACAAAAAAAGGCGCATATGCGCCAAGATGCACTTAGAGAGGCGAGCGTAGACGAATATTCAACGACGCGTCTTCACAAACGCCGTCTCCCCTCCCTCGACCGTCACAAACCATTCACATAGACCAGGGTGGCCAAACTTGCCTAATGCAAGAGCCACATTCGATAAATTCTAGATGTTTGAGAGCCACTATACATGAAATGAAGGGGTACGTGGGAGTACGGCGTATACCTAATTCTCAATTTCCATTTTTTATTGTATGCTCAGTGTCTACTAATGGAGACATTGCCGTATACCTAGTTACCAGAAAAAAAAAAAAAAAAAAAAAGGAAAAGAACCCAAGCCGTATTGTATATCTAGTTTCCAAAATGCATTTCCATCACCGGATACGAACAAAATATACATATATGTTTTTATCGGTAGGTAGACATTTCGTTTCAAAGATGTTACATGAATAACAAAAAAAAAAAAAAAAATACATGTGCACAATAATATTTAATAATGTATGTAGTTTTTATCTACGATGTGAGTCGACAGTTCGAAGACCAGGGGAAATTTCATTTCATGACCAGATTTAAATTGGTTAACGGTGTTTGCAAGAAATTAAGTGTCCTGAAGATATATATATATATATATATATATATATATATATATATATATATATATATATATATATATATATATATATATATAATATATATATATATATATATATATATATATATATATATATATATATATATATAGAGAGAGAGAGAGAGAGAGAGAGAGAGAGAGAGAAAGAGAGGGAGGTTAACGTGAGATAGACAGCGTTCGTAAAAAAGAAAGAAAGCTGTTAGCTTGATGATACGGGTGTTGACAAGAGCATCCACCGTCATTTTTCCATGGGGGGGGGGGGGCAAAAGAAAAGAATTCGGGGGTGGGAGGGAACAAAAGGGAATATTCAGAATTTATTTTAGCACCAACCCTGTTTACTTGCGAATAATGACACCATCTGTTTATATGGGTACAATAAGTTGGGGTTACATAAAACAATTGTACAACACTATCATCCTTTATTTTCCCTTTGCCAATGAATGGCGATATTTTCCCTTTTATTTTTGATGAAATGATCACTTACTTTTGTATCTGACATTTTAAAAATTGATTTACTCGAAAAATCAATAAGAGCAGATATTTTTCAATATCATTAATATCCTGATTACGGATGCAAATGTTGCCAAATGCTGTCAAAAATTGTATGCACAACGTCGCAGATTTTGAACTGAGTCTGTCCTTTTTCTTGGTTAAAACTTTCAATTCTTATTAGTTTCAGTAAAAGCAAAGTACATGTATGTTTTTTGAACTGAATTGAATCCTATATAGGGATTTAATATCCAAGCATATAATAATTAGCAATGTGTTTTTGTACTCTGTCACGCTAAGGGACACAACTGACGAATAAAAGCAAAATTTCATGCTCTGATGATGGAGTAGAAATGTTGAATTTAAAGAATAGTAAAAATTATAAAAACAAAAAAAAAATATAAGAATGAAAGATTCCATTTGTGATTAACAGAACGCAATTTTCAAAATCCAATGTAATGTAAATCTCATTCACATTTTCATATTATCTATAATGAGGAAAGGAACTCAACTAACATATTTCCACGAGCCGCGTAATAAATGTCCAACAGACGCATTTGGCTCGCGAGCCCCGGTTTGGCTACACCTAAAAACAGGCTCAAATTTGCTGCATCTTGCTCAAAGCGATAGCTGGCTTGGCAGGCCATTATCTAACGAAGAGAGTTCGATTCTCACTGGTGTCCTGTTATTGTGGCCTTCTGCTAGACTTAGCTAAGCTTGATTTTTGTTGACACAGACACACATTCAGGATTCTGGTGAAAAAACTGACGAAACTCAAGACTATGATATACACGCCCATTTTTACAGATGCACACAAATATCAAGGGCGGATTCAGGATTTTGAGAAGGGGGTGTTCTAAATGTAGGATTTTGAGCATGAGAGTCCAAATGGAGTTTTTTAAAATTTATGAATAAATAGTTGATTAAAGAAAACCGATTTCCAACATTGAAATAGTTATACAAGATCCGGAAATTCACACTTATATCTGAGTCGCAGCTTTTTAACACTAGAATTGACAAAAAGTAACGGAAAAAATGAATCAGAGAAACTTACCTCAGAACCAATAAATGAAAAATCTCTCTATATAAAAACAAAAACAAAGCGGAAGACATCTTACATTGATCAAAAACAAGACTATAATTTTCATTTTATTTTCAAGGTTAATTTATATTGGGATTTGTTTTTTTTTAATTCATTTATGAAATTTCTCTACGTGAATATTTGAAAAAATTATTGCATTTTCGAGAAAAACCAACCCATCTCCCACTTAGTGATGATATGCATCTTCGTAGACATGTACGTGTGCAGACTAGCTTTTTCCATTTGGGGCATTGATTTTTGTCCGCACTCCCTTCCTTCGTCTCTCTTTTATTCTGACTGGCTTTCTTCATAGAAACCTCGGCCGCCATTTTCTCTCACAATCTACCGCCCATCATTCACCTTCTAACTTCTCCCCACCCGCTTTGCCCTTCGCTGTATTTGCTTTTGTGTTACTTTAAGGAAAAATTTATTTCTTGCTGACAATGTGGAAAAGGAAAGTATAAGCAAAATATGAACTAATAATGTGTCTGGGGCCCTGTTTTGTTTGAATCTGATTTTTTTGTATAGAAAAAAGGTCAGAAGAAAACGGAAAGAGTAGAAAGGGTTGGAAAATGAAGAAAAAAAAAATGAGAGAGAATGACGTATGAAGTAGAGGCAAAGAAACGGGGAAAGATGAGAGGACGAAGCGAACGAAAAAAAAAGGAAGAAAACAGGAAGGAAGGATAAAAGGAAGAGAGGGGGAAAGGAAGGAGAGACAAAACTAAAGAAAAAATAAAGGAAGGGAGGGGGAAGAAAGAACGATGGAAGGACAGATCTAAGGAAGGAAGGAAGGAAGAAAGGAAGGAAGGAAGGAAGGAAGGAAAGTTGAAAAAATAAAGATAAAACCGCTTATTGTGATCACGTTGGTACATGGTCTTTTATATTACAATATCCTGTTAACATTAAGCGAAACCTCATTACGATCACTTTAAATAAGGTATTTCGCACCGACTGGTTCTACTAATAATAACTGACTGATAACATTGTCTGCGTTTACAATAAGCGACTTCTTGCGTTTTAGCAAAACAAAGAGAAAAGAAAAAGAAAGGAGGAACAAACCAAGTGACATAAGAGAGAGAGAGAGAGAGAGAGAGAGAGAGAGAGAGAGATAGGAAAGAGGAAGATAAGAAAAGGAAGACGAAAAATAAGTAAAGAGGAAAAGAATAAATAGAAAAAAGTTATGAAAGCCAAAATAATGCAACTATAATAATGAGCACTGCTTTTTTGTCTGTTTCTCTGTCCGTAACAATGGGCTCTTCTATTAAAAAGTTACAATTTTGCTGATAAAAATAACCCCTACCCACTCATTGAAACAATAGACTTTACCACCGAAACAAGTTACGCAATTTCTTTTCTAAGAAAATCATATCATAGAAATTCAAAAATATCTGATTTTCTCTTCACAGAGATTAACTTGTAATGAATGAAATAAAGATAGAAATGAATAAATGAAGCCAAGGTAGAAAAAAGGAAAAAAAAAAAGTATTAAATAAATATCTGATTCTATACAGCCGCTCCTTCCCGGCACCTGGTTGGCTGTTTGCAGGGTTACCAAATTAGCCATTTCCAGCTAGATCTGAATGATTTTCTTCCATATCAGCCGATCAAATTTGATAAATACCCAATTCTTGAAAAATAATTTGGTCTGGGATCTTACTTTATAGTTATTTTATTTGATAAATTAGCTTTAAATGATTAAGTATATAGATATCATCTGAAATATATAGAATACATAAACGTTTAGCCGATTTTAGCAATTTTAAAGAACAGATTTAGCTATAAATAACCATACTTAGCAATACTGGTTGTCTGTTTTGTGCACCGTAGCCATTTGCATGAAGGAAGCAACTGCGCAGACGACTCTGATCTTGATTCCATTATTTCTCCTTCTCAATAAGACTTTCTCTTCATTCATGGGCAAGCGTCAAGGTCTTATATTTAGCAAGCTGGTTTTGCAGATCATTACTGCTGAGCGGCGAGTTTGATCCTCATTACATAGCCAATGTTTGTGGTCTCGTACCAAAACTAAGCTAACATTAGTCAATAACTTCTCCTTTCTGATATTGTCAAACCCCAGTACGAAGTCTGGAGCTGATTGTGTTTTCTGTCGTAACAAGAACAGCCCTTAACAAATTTAGGACTATAAACGAATAAACCACATTCTTCTAGCGTGATTTGAACTCCCGACCTGCTGATTACTAGGAAGGCTGTTTTCCTGAACGAGGTAAATTGACATATCATGGATACATGCGAAAATTTATCTTAGAAATAGGCACAGGCTTATTTTATTTTAATAAAAAAATAAATACATTAATACGAAAAATGTATTTAATTTGTTTTTATCAATTTATTATAGTATATGGATTACAAACGTTGCAGTAATAATCTTCAGTCGGAAAAGAAGTTGAAGTGGATTTTGTCACAATCGGAAATCGTCAACCCAAACTGTCGGCATAGGTTTCTTCAGTTTTCAAGTTGGACTAGCTGGTTGGCTATCAATGTACCGCACGTACATAAAATACCAAAGGAGCTAGAGGGTTGAAAATTTAAACCTTTACTGTTTATTGTGTTTGAAAAAAGTTTTTTTCCCCTCCGACAAAAAATCGGTTTCAAGAGGGAGGTCCAATTTACAATGTAAGTTTATGCTAAATCATTTCCCCCGTTTATATCCGGCTGTGTTCACATGTGTTTTTCTTTTCATGAAATCTGGACCCTTTAATGATTCAGCAAGAGGCAAGAGAAGTAACTTATTCGTTGATCACCCCTTTTTAAACATTTTTGGATTCATCACTTGAAAGAGGATATGTTACCAAAAGACGTTGTTCACGTGACGTTTTCTATTGAGTGGCTAACCAGACCTGTCTTTTCAATGATTTCTTTCTCATAATCTTTTTTATCTTACGTCATCACGATTTTAAGAACTCATCATTCCGTTCTCCTACGACTTTTGTTTTTTTATTTTTCAGCATTTTATCGTTTACCTACTTTCTGTTACGTTCCTTTTCCGTCTCTAATTCCTTCCTTACTTCAGATCATATTCTTCCATTCAATTCTTACTCTTTTTATACTTCTTTTCTTCCATATTTCTCTGTCCCTTCACATCTTCTTACCTTCCTATCTTCCCTCTTTCCTTCTCGTCTGCTACCATTATTTTTGTTTTCGTCTACAAGCATTTACTGTGCTTACATCTTTTATTGTTTCTTTTTTATCCTGAAAGTTCTTTCTCTCTCATTCTTCCACCCATTCTTTTTTCTTCATCAAAATATTCCTTCATCTTTCTATCTTCCTATCTTTCATTCATTCATTCTTTCTTCATTCCTCTGAATGTTCCTTTCTATCTATCGATGTATCTATCTGTATTTTTTCTTTCATCCATTCATTCTCCCCTTTTTATCTTCATTTACTTTCTTATTCCTTTATCTTTCTTTCTTGTCCATTCATCTTTCTTTCTTTTTTCTCCCTTTCTTTCTTTCTTTCTTCATTTTAATATTCATTCATCATCCTTTCTTTCTATTCCCCCTTAGCTCTCTGTGTATCTTTATTTACTTTCCTTTCTTTCCTTTCTAAATCTATCTTTTCTATTAAACCCCTTTTTTTTCTCTTCCTGTCTTCTTCTGGCATTTTCTATTTCTGTGCCCCACCCCGCTTCCCTTTATCCTCGTCCTATATTTTTTATATATAAAAAAAAAAAAATCTCTCTGGTTGTCATCGGTTCTTTTGATCTGATCTTCCACAAAGCCATTATTTCTAAATCTCATTGTCATCGTTAGCGCACACAAGCAGTGATGGAAATACGTTTTGCAAACTAGGTACACTGTAAGGATTGGTTTTAGGAACTACGTTAATGTCCCCATTAGTAAGCATTGAACTTGCACCAAATTCAGAAATTGAGAAGTAGGTATACGCAGTATTCCTCCTCCTCCTCCTCTTCTCCCCTTTCCATCCCTTCATACAAGATGTGTGACCAACGTTAGTCACCACTAGAAAACCTCATTGTCGCTAAAATCATCCTTTTTTGCCTTTGTTCTTCAGAAGCCAAAACCAAAGGATAAAAAAGACACCGAACTGCGCATGATAAGACGCCGTTGTGTGGAGTGTTGTTCTTGAGTGGTGCAGCATAGATTTGATGAGAGCTGAGGGGCCAGGAGCCGGGGAAGCAAAAACTATTTCTGGACTGCAGTGGCTTCGTTATCTCAACTTCGGAAAAAAAATGTGTCAAAAAACTGAATATAAGAAATCAATAATGATAAGGATTCCTTCGTACATTTTAGTGAGGAAAGACAGAGGTCAGGGATATTCAGGAGAGAGAGAGAGAGAGAGAGAGAGAGAGAGAGAGAGAGAGAGAGAGACAGACAGACAGACAGACAGACAGACAGACAGACAGACAGACAGAGACAGAGATGAGCTTGAACTGCAAATGAGAACTAGAGAAAGAAAGTGTGTGCATATGAGAGGGAGGAGAGAGCGGGGAGAAAATATGTTGCCCAAAGAGATAAGGGTGGGGATGAGAGAGAGAGAGAGAGAGAGAGAGAGAGTTGGATAAGTAAGAGAGAGGGAGTGAAAACTGCAAATAAGATCAGGAAAAGAAACCTGTTGAGTGAGAGATAAAGGAATTGAATGTGGGAGAGATATATAGAGAGAGAGAAAGAGAGAGAGAGAGAGAGAGAGACAGAGACAGAGACAGAGAGACAGACAGAGAGAGAGAGTGAAAGAGAAGGAGAGGGGATGGAATAGTATTATTAGAGATAATAAGGGGATGAGAGAAAGAGTCAAGGAGAGGGAGAGCTAGAGAAGGAGAGAGAAAAGGAGAAAAGAGAGAAAATAAGTTGTCGAAAGAAATATTGATGGAGAGTGAAAGTAAGAGAAACGAGAGAGGAAGCTGCAAAAGAGATTGAAAGAAAGAAAAGAGTGAGAGTGAGAGAGAGGATGTAAAAGAGGGAGATTGGACAAGTACGAGAGAATGAGAGAAAACTGCAAATGAGATCAAGAAAAGGAACCAAGTGGGTGAAAGAGAAAGGAATTGTGTGTGTGTGTGCGTGTGTGTGTGTGTGAGAGAGAGAGAGAGAGAGAGGGGGATAGGAATTAATACAAAGAATAGAGGGAAATTAATAGACGGAAGAGATAATGAGGGGATGAGTTAAAGAGTCAAAGAAAGGGAGATAGTTAAATGTCGTACTTATATGTCCAAACCATATAATAAGTTTAATGTCGGTCCACACGATATCTCCAAAAGTTCTCGAATAATTTCTGTTATTCTGTGACAATGGGCTACGGAAGAACCAATTAGATCTTAGAGTCGATCCATGTCCAATTCTCTCCCTACACCGTAATTATAAGTCCAAACCACAAATATCGCCTAAATCTCATGACTGTCTACACGATATTTCCGAGAGTACTCAATGAATTTCATTAAAACTTTTCCAAAGGGTGGACAATTTGGTAAAAAAGAGGTGGTAATATTTTTGGGCGGATCCAGGAATCCTTTTGGAATGAGAGATATTTTTCCAGTTGTTTTTTTTTCATTTACATTTATTGATTTTGACTAGTTTTTACCTTCCTCTCAACCAATGTCCACACGATATATCCAAAAGTTCTCACTGAATCTTAATGATATTTTGAAGAAGGTCAGACAATCGGCTATGGAAGAAATGATTACATTTTTTAGCGAATCGAAGTGCAATTATTCTCCACTAATAATGTCGTTGGCAGAGGTATGCACTCCTTGGGTACTTTCTAGTTTTTAATTGCATTTATTATAACTTTGACCCAGGTCACTATTCCAAACAACACGAACGGAAATAAAGAGTAAGCTTGAGGGAAATCCAATATACGCCGAGGGCTGCCCTGACCATTCAGTCATGGGGCTCCATGGTTAGCAGGATCTGATTTTACATCTTTGAAGTTGACTGCTTACTTCTGCCAACTATTACTAATAAAAACATCGTGTTAAAATACTTCATCCAATAATAAGAATAAATTAATGAGGTATGGAGTGTTTTTGTCGTTTCAGTGTATCACGAGCTTTCTGTGTAATTACTTCGATAAATATGATCGATTGGTGCTGATCCATTTTATTTACTGCCATTGCATGTGACATAAATAAGATGTTTGTACATTTTTCGTGGTCATCATGTTAAAATAAGCCCCAAGAAATGGAATAAATAAAATTACTGCTAGACATAACGATCAATTTTCATCAATCACCATAAAACGTAGGAGAGAAAAAGTGTAGTTTTTTTTCTTTTAATATTTTGTTCCTATAGCAAGGATGGTTTCTGTTATTTTTGTTGTTACTTATTTCTGTTGTAACATTTCATAGAATCTGGCTTGATTCCAACTGGGAGATTATTTCTCATCGTAGCAAAAAGATGAAAAAAAAAAGATGTCTGGAAATAAAATTATAGCTTGGAAGACTGACGTAGCTTAACTTGAAGAATTCACCGGAAGGGCAAGCGATAAATTGTAGTCTTGGAGGATAAGCAGTAAAGTGTCCAGTAGATGTGAAATTTGATTGGCTGACATGAAAAGTGGCGGGAATATGCGGTGGTTGATTCGCAAATGCGACTGGTTGGCGTCAAGCTTGACTGGTAAATGGGGAATTGATTGACAGATGCAGTACTTGATTGGTAGACAAGGCAACTGATTGGCAAGTGCGATGGTTAACCGACAAATCTCTAGAGTAACTCGTGACAGCTGGTGCCAGTAGCGTAGATAGGGGAGGGGGCTAGGGACCAGTCGCTCCCCCAAAGGATATTATTCAAGAGTGGTGCGTTTTCAACAATTCTGAACCCATTACCCTTGTGTAATAAAAGACAAATATAATTTTTTTATTGGATTTGTTTTTACCTTATCATATGGCCTTGGATTCATTACTTCTAGACTAATTAATTTACTCGATTTTCAATGTTTTAACTGTGTGTATTATACATTTCTGATAGAGGTTCACTTTATGTTTAAAAAGTGAAATAATTAAATAACTCGCATGTTTAATCATGTTTTGATTTTAAATACTAGATTTAAATAAAAAAGAAATAGATTTATGAGCCTTTTCAAAATTGTGTTTTGGTTCTAAGAATAAAATTGCTATTATATACGAAATTAAAATGAAGAATGAAATTAAAATCACACCGTTCGTGTCCTGGCGACTTATTTTGTGCTCATCTCCTTAACTTTATTACTTGACTACGCCCGTAAGTAATGTCTATTCTCTCTTGTCAAAAATAACCACCACTAATAGAGGTTTGCTTGCTAATCAGGTGTATAAAAGTTGATACAAAAGTTTTCAGCGCAGTCTTTTGCAGAATGTTAGAAAAATCTTGGAAGTGTTTTTGAAGTTTACTCAGCTCTTTATTACTCGTAGTTGGGCCGCTCAGCCAACTAATCATGCATTTTCATATGAAAGCTTATAATTTGGAATACTTGTAGGTAAAGACATTACAAAAATAATTTGTACATTGAGCCATCATGAATTTTCAATATATTGCCCACTTTCAAAATGACTGCAAGATACATCTGTTTCCAGATCAATTTTCTTATCAGCGATGGACATAATTGATGAAGACATGAAAAGTTGAATTTATTTACCATACATAGTTGTTGAGAATTGCCATTTGGATAATAAATAACAATAAAGTCATTAAAAATTCAAGATGGCTTTCATTCAATAATAACCCCAACTGAGGATCTATCGTGGGAAAATCTATTCAACAGTCTTTCCACAGTAACAGTCTGAGGCAGTGTTTTTGCTCTTGCACTGTCTAAATCAACCTTTCTTATATTTGCTGAAGACACAGCTGGACTAGCTTGCATCTAGTAGACATGTCCAGAAGGATTCATAGTAGCACTTAGATGTCTTTGACCAGCGCCATTTACACAGTGAAGGTAGTTCTGGTATGGACACCAGTATCTAGCCCCTCACATAGTTGTCACAAGCCCCACCACCACAACCATCATCATCATCATCATCATCATCATCATCATCATCATCATCAGTAATAGTTTTTTTATTAAGAATCATAGCCAAAATAATGAAGGGATGCATCTATGTGGCCATGACTAGCATTTGAAGCTCATCTCGCCGAGCATTACCTAAAGGTCAAGGATTCCATCGGATCAAAAGTAAAACCAAGATTAAAGCCACCGTAGATGGTTTCAGTAAATGTGTCTATCTATAAATTAGCTATAAACTGACTTTACTCAAAGAAGAAAAATGGCTACCATGTGCGACATGATAATGGCTCAAAATCCAAATTTCTTTTGGATACCTTTGTCAATACGTGTACCGAATTATATGCTATTATTACTAAATACGCTATAGAATGTTCTGAAAATAGGGATCATTTCGGAAAAATGATAAATTTTAGAGGAGGCGAAAAGAGTGTGAAATTCGAGCATTTCGCCGAAATATCAAGTATCGACAGATATTTGATTTTTTTCTTGAAATTTGTTCACTTTGTCACGGTGTTACCTAGCGTTCTCACTAGCCACTCAACGGCTAATTCCAATTACAAGCACTATTCATTTCTCCCATTTTTGACCATTTTCGACATTTTTGGCTTTTTACAATAATAATAATAATAACAACAACAACAACAACAACAATAATAATAATATTGATAATGATAGCAGCAATAATATTATTTCTGGGTTTTCTTGTAAAAACGTATTCGGTAGAGCAAGTTTCTCAAATAAAATTTTGCTTTTCTTGGAAACAAAATCTTTCGGCGTTTTTTTTTTTCTGTATTGAATTTGAATTATTCAGTGGTATTCTTAGTAGGTGATATTCACAAATCCTTTCTTTCAGGCCTGTGAACAAGTCTTATTTTGTTTCTGAGTCAGTGTCTTCATCAAAAAAAGGAGAGAAGAACCGAATGTTCTGATAAATACCACAAACGCTAACTTCTCCGCTGTAACTGTAAACATATTATTTCAGTGTTGTAGTAGGCATGCTGCTTTTTTTATAGGCGGAGATCAATCTTTGGAGATTTTGCTGCAATACTTGATAGAATCCGATTCTTAACAAATACCTTGGTTACAAAAATATTGATATCTCTTAAGCCCTGTTTTTGGGAAGAGGGAATCATGATTGAACATTCATATTTTTCAATCTACCAAGACAAGCCATCAACAGCTCAGTCAACACTCTATAATCGTCTCAAGTTTGGTATTCTTCCAGTCGGATTTCACAAAATGAAATTATTCCATTTTTACCTTCCAATAGTTGTGTTGAAATGATTTCATCTGAGGATATATATCGATATTTTGAGTAATCAATACGTGGCCACTAACTTGAGCGCTTAAGAATGATAATTTCAGGCGGATTAACAGGCCCAATATACATGGTGGATGCAGTTTATGATACTAGCTCTAGAACATGATGCCTACGTGCAGAATACAGGAGACTCTTATTTAAGTGATTTCAAGAATAACACATGATCCTGAATTTTTCCGAGTGTCTGTACTAGTTGTACCAAAATACCTTCCTTACATTACAGTATTGTTATTTCAGGTACATATTTCATTAAATACAGTTTGAGCTATTATTTCGCCACTCCTCAATCTATCTAGGGAATTTTCAACAGCTTTGTCTCCCCCAACGTGGAAAATAGAATTGGAAATCAATCAACTTTTCAACACCCAGTAGGTCTGGCATAATTTTAACATCCCATTGAATTGTTAGCACGCATCTTGAATTGAATGATTCTTCCATTTGTTTAGCTTCCTCTTCTCGATGTCTCTTTCTCAGTTTGTTTATTGCTGGTTTATTTAATGACAAGCGTTCAATAACATTTCCTCTGGCTGTTGTTGTTTCAGAAATAATCTCCATAGCGCTAAAGTCACCTAAATATTCCCATCAAGTCTATCTTTTAATTCTTTTGAAATAATGGGCTTCATCTTGTTGCAAAAAATTTGAATCTGTTGATGACTGTTTCTTTGTATTTCATATACTCTCATCCGGGTCACTGTTGTTGGCACTACTTCTACAACTACTACTACTACTACTACTACTACTACTACTACTACTGCTCATTGCAGGTGTTTCGAAAAAAGTTTCATTTTCATCCGTTAGTATCTGATCTTTATTCTGAAGTTTTTGTCATTTTCTTCTCGTTATCTTTCTCGATTCAATGTTTATACCTCCAATAAAACCATGTTTTCTCTTTCAATTTTGAAATTCTAGGAACAATTTATCTTCTTTATTTCTCATTATTCCCATTGTATTTGCATGAACTATATCAAATATATCATCCATACTTAAAAAAAAAATTCTTCAATGTCTTTCTGAGTTTTTCGTTTTCTTTCTCTTTAAAGCTTGCCAATCAAAAAGAGTTTGCCGAACTTTTCAATAGAATCCAGTTGATACTTTGTTTGAATACTGTTCTTTCAATAGTTTTAAATGCTGCAACACGAATATTTTCTTTTAAAGTACAATGTAAACATAGAAAATGTCATAAAGCAGTTTGTTTCCTTCAGTCCTCTCTTGCTGAGTAATTAAATAATCTGAAGAATGTGTAGTTGTGGATGCAGCCACCATATTACCTTAAATGAGACAATGCATTGTAAGTACTAGAACTGATATTACATATACATAGGTTGTTGCTATGTTACAAAAAAATATCAAGATTAGGGGTTCTTTGGGACACCTTTAAATATGATCATTTTTCAAAAATATTTTTTTCAAAGTGTTTTTGTTGCAAATGGAAACATTTGAAGGGGTTTGACCAAAAAATTTCAAAACTGAAATTTTCTGGTACAACCTAATGCAGAATTGCTAGGGATCTTTTTAAAAAAAAAATTTTTTCCAGCTATGCCGACCCACTATACGCAACCTTTTCACTATTACAATTTTCATACCAGCCATGGTAGCCATATTGAATTTTCAATGACTTATGTTATCCAAATGGCAATTCCTGTAAACTATGTACGGTAAATAAACTCAACTGATTTTGTCTTCAATATCAAATTATATCTGTCGCTGATACGAATTGACCTGAAAACAGTTGCTGTTGGCAACCACTTTGAAATGACACATTGGAAATTCGTGATACCTCAATATAAATGTACCAAATCACATGCTTTTATCACGAAATGCTCGATTGGCTTGAAATTTTCAGCTAAGCTGTCCCACTATCATAGCCTGGAACACTAGAGCAGTCAACTGTAAAATGTTGTTTAGAATTGAGAAAAGATCAAATATTAAGAAAATGGGTTCCATATGAACCAACCAAAAAGAAGACCGGTCAGTGTCTATGCACTGAGGTTGACACAGAGAAAAGTCATTTATTGGAAAAGTAGCCAGTGATGGACTAATTATATTTCCTCGTGTATAAGACAATACTTTTACAAAACGAGCACAACATTTTGAGGTGAAAAATAGGTATAAAATTGTAGGCTTTTGTATAACACAGGAACTTGATGTGGCACTACAGTTCAGCTTTCCCATTTGTTTTTCTACTTCGACGTTCCAAACGTGTGAGCTGCAATGCTACAGTTATAAAATAAGTGCCCATTATTTTTACGTCGTGTTTTCTTACAATGGTAATTATTTTAATTTAATCTAATAGCATAACACTAAAAAACCGAACAGAGGTATCCATTTTTGTACACTTTGTGCACTCAATTTCGAGCTATTTTTTGAAATTCAGTTATTGAGTCTGTCTTAATCTATTTTTAGTTATTATCGGCACGTATTTCACAGGAAGGAAATATATAATGACGTACAAAAAATGACGGTTAATCGTTTCAATCCTTGGTCCCTGCTCCTCCAGATATCTCATACCTGAGCTTCTGGGGGGAAAAACTGAAATTAACAGAAAAAGTTTAGTTCACTGACTACTGAAATGTTTGTGTCTAAGTCATTACATTCTTACAGTTGGTTTGTCGTTTTAGTCAAAAATATCTCTTACTGGTGTTGGATGGTTGTGTCATCTGTCAGCAAATCAACCCTGATTTTAGTAAAGTTCATAAGATATTTCTGTGCGTATTCAAGTATAGCACAACCCCCTATTTTCGCTTAGATTTTAGTAAGAAAAGATTCGTGTCATGCCCAAAGAAAATCGGGATTAAGAGAATTCAAAACTAATTCTTGGCTAGATTTAAAACAGAATTATAATATTTAAACCTAAACGGAATCCTCTGTGGAAAAAAGTCTTATCTCTGATTGATTTGTTTCAAGAAGATTTCTTCATTACAAATAGTCAGAATTTGGATAAATGGTTATTGTGTAAAGCTGCAGCGGAATATCCAAATGACTCCGCCGAAGATAAAAAAAAACCCAAAAACTTTTCTGTATAAGGGAGTCGATTCGTGACTTTACATGATAACGCCCGTTGCAATATATATATGAAGGGTCAGTAGACTCATGGCTAGCTCAGGCATCATCTAGGCAACGGAAACTCCTGCAAAACCTACAATCTCTTTGCCCCTATTCCTGCAACCCCAGTGTGACATAGGATGCAAACTCTCAGTGTATGTTGGGGATCGGCCATGTGCGCGAAGCCCTTCACCACAAAACTTAATCGCACAGACTGGAAGGCTATTTTGTGCACAGACTCCACTGTTAAGTATTCTATAGTCTTGTAAAACTCGATAACATGTACTTCCGGTGAGATTTTTAATGAAACAACACTTCTTGATAAGTAGCCAAAGTAAAAATTTCTTATATTCACTTAGTTGATCTGTTGTTTGGTTTGTAGTTATAGATATTTCTAACATTAATTTGTAGTAAATGTGAAGATCCTAAAATGTGTGTGAATTTTGTGGTAATATTGAGGCTGTTGAGATATTATTAGGTAGATGTGAGACAATCCAACAACAATTGAACAAATCTGTGTGTGGGTGTGTGTCTGTGTGTTTGCATGGACTGCGATTACTCGACAATTGCCCATTTAACGAAGTTGACATTCGCCTGATATTAGTCAGCACTTATGACGGGGCAGAGTCGAGTTTAAAGTATTTTTGATCGGCAGTTCTGGAGAAACATAGTAAAAAATTAATAAAAAAAATCACAGATTATAGATCTTTCGTCATATTTTCTATAAATCGTCTCCCTTGCCTTCTGCTCTTGATAATTATTCAAAAAGCTGCAGAGAATTATCCGAAATATGCGATGGGCGGAATTATCCAAGATCTGCGTCAGACGGAAAATTGTTTTACATTGCAATTACGGCAGGCTGCCATCACACACCATAAAGTCCAGCCTCTTCCAAACATGCACCTTTGGAATGGGCTCTTTCTTTGTTACTATTAACAGCTGAACAAGAGCAATCCCGTGTATAAAATATAGAATCACCTGTGTTATGCACGTTGATGTAAACAATATTTTTGACACCTCGCCTTTTCTGTTTGGAACTCAGAGAATACAACCAATTTGTGGTTTGCCGCTGTCTCCGTGATAAACAATCTAATATTCTGGTCACTGTAGTCAATGATTCAAGCAAATAAACTGAAACAAACTCAAGGAAACCCAGGACAACTCGAGATGCTATTTGGGGATTCTATTAGATTGTTACAAATTCAATGTCGTTTTTCTTTACTTCAAGAAAAATGATGCTAATAGCAGAAGATTTACGAAAGTAATTGCATTTGTTGCAGATTCAATCTTAATAGAGACATAAATCTTTATTATTATAGTGGGGGGGGGGGGGGGTCCTGAATAGAAATTATATCAATCCAAGAAGTTAGTCTTATTCTCAAGTATGATTTCAAATTAAGACGTAACTAGCTGAAAACCTGACCTAAGGACGTTATTTTCAGCTGCTTCACGCCGAGAGTCTAAATTTGGTCCTTTTGCTTCGATAAAGGATCAAAACTAACTTTAAGGGGTAACTTGATTTGATACCTCTGGCTACAACGCATCGTTTCGGCTACTTGGAGGTCACATACAGACAAACAGAATCAGATTTTCAATATTAGATAGATAGGAATAAAGTTAGATAGGTAGATAAATAGATTGATGAAAATTAGATCATTATCATCGGAGTGAGTGCAAACGATGACTACACACTTTTTTTTTCCAGAATTTTCAAAAAACAATTTGCTAAAAACACACTCTGTGGCCCCATCAGTACTCACAGAAAATTTCTTGGGATAAGTTGTGTGGTTCCTGAGTTTTGTAATCACAGACTAATAGACGTTTGGTGAATTATTGTAAGATGCTACTCCAACTGCTGATAACGCCTTTAGAATGGACAATAAACAATGCAAACTGTTCAATAAGATCAGATCTTGAAATAAGTATACTAATGATAAAGTCCGAGAGAGGCTGAGGCATATTCTAAATGATTAAGAATTATCGACCCTCGAACAACGGTTCGAGCACATCATGGAGATTTCAGGACTTCCGTAGTGATCATATCACGTCATCTCAAGGCAATAAGAAAAATGAGAAAAATGGCTCCTACATTTAGTGAATGAATGCTTCAAGACAGTGACGGATGTACATCTCTCAGCTGACTGTGTCTAAGCTTAGAAAATTGTGCTATGAAGTATTGAACCGTCCTCCATATTCATTCTGCCAACAAATTATTATCTTTCCAAGCGTTTTGAACCTCATATCTATAATAGAAGTAGGAAAGTCATGATTCTTGCTTTTACTGAATTTGAGACCACTAAATCTGAAAGTTTTACAAAGATGGCATTCATAATATAATTATAGGATCGCCGAAGAAAAAGGTTATTGCTTCGAATAGGTCATATTTTGTTTTTCGTTGTTTATATCATCCTTGATTTTATTATTCAAAAGACGACATTCCGTATGTATTTACTTGATATGATAGAACATTTTGGCGACGGGGAGTCTACAACACAAAGTTAAAGTGAACAAGCAGACGTGTGATGAGTGCAAAAAGACAAATGCATACGAAGAGTACACATTAAAGGAACAGGTCTGGTCAGTCACTCAATAAAAACCATCGTGTGACTAACGTCTTTTGGCAGCATGCTATGTCAGGGTGATCAATTAAGAATTGTGAAAAGGGATGATCAGAGAATAGTTAACCTCTCTCACCTTTTGTTGGATCACTAAAAGTCTAAATTAAGGAAAACAGAGTGAATGCTGCCGGATACAGACAAAGGACCAAATTAGCAAAAAATTACATCGTAAATTGAACATTGAACCCAAATAGATTTATTTTGGGTTGTCTAAAAACAAAAGACCACGTTTTCTTCTAGACAGGAGTAAATGTTAAAATTTTCAAACTTCCAGCACCATTGGTTCTATCTGTACACGTTATACATACATACATACATACATACATACATAGCCAGCCATATTCATTCAAAAACTGAAGAAACCTACCTTTACAGTTTTGGTTGATGTTGACAGTCTAGGTTAGCTGTTTTTAACCGAGACCATTCATCACTTTCCGTGACTGAATTTGTTCACATCTTACTGAAAAAAAGCCTTCTGACTCTTTTGTCTATCGGAACACGTTTCTAGGCTTTTCTTTCAAGCGCAAGTATGTAGAGGATGTAAGTTTTATGCGCATTGCATTCGACTACAAATATGTTGTAGAAACAAAAACTCCATTTGAATGGGTGGAAATCAGTTAAAATGCATCAAAGAATAAAATTCTGCAAAAGGAAGTTATTGTCAGCTGCGTTCAAATTCAATTCATGCCATCTTAAAGGGTTGATAAGTACATCGTAGATAACATTAGGTACGATCTCAAAATATTATTGTCTTTCATCTATGAGTATTTTAGTAAACAATAGGTATCATTTTAATCTTGTGAATGATCGTTTATGAGTCATGAAACGGCTTTCTCACAACAAATAAATGCATTTCTACTTCCCTCCACACTTATGTATATATATATATATATATATATATATATATATATATATATATATATATATATATATATATATATATATATAATATGTGGGTGTAAATAGACAGCAAAGTGCATTTGTTTTAGCATATACGTATGCAGAACATTTTAAGAGCATTACTTTATAAAGTGCATGCTGCGTGGTGAAGTATAGTACGTCAATCTTCTTTACCTATCAAAACAAGCCTCTTCATACCTACCTTTCTTCCTACATTCTGATGTAGCTAATTAGCTGGCTGAATGTATAGAGAGAGACAGAGTGTGGGGTAGAGAGAAAGAGAGGGGGAGAGAAAGAAAGAAAGAAGGAGAGGGTGGGTAAGTTGGCAGAAATTCAATAACCTCACCAATCAAAAGGCATGCCGAGTATCTTGTGGGAACAAACCTGCTATGAATGGCCCGTGAGATCAATTAGTTAAGTTTTGTTCCAGTGCAGTTGCTCTGTGGATAGATACTTCATCATTATATCTACATCAGAGTGTCTGTGCGCAAAACCAATTTACATATTTTTAAATTTCAATTTTTTGAATATGTCCAGAGTTGTCTATTTAGGTGATTTTTTCCCCGAATTGAGTGACTTCCAAATTCGAAAAATCGCGTGCAGTCAAGATAGCGTGTAAGAAAATAACAACTCTCTTTAAAACCATTTATAGAATCATTTTTCATTCCTTCAGACTCTAATTGATTGAGTAAATCAATCATTTCTTTCAC
The DNA here is from genome assembly GCA_963457665.1 of Thysanoteuthis rhombus. Taxonomy (NCBI): domain Eukaryota; kingdom Metazoa; phylum Mollusca; class Cephalopoda; order Oegopsida; family Thysanoteuthidae; genus Thysanoteuthis; species Thysanoteuthis major. Next base: position 15,809,342 of record OY735208.1, read on the forward strand.
ACCAGATATGTCTTTACAACCTCGCCCATTGCTTCTCATCACGACTAATCAGGGTTGCCATTTTGGCAGTTTTATGACCAAATTTGATAAATCTAGCCTTTTCAGAAGCATTTGGTTATGGACTCTTTGGTTACGGACTCTTTGGTTTGACCATATTTAAATTTGGGGCCAATTTGACTTTGGTGGAGTAGTGTTGATATTCATTATCATTTTTTCAATACCCATCTCAGATTTTAAGTTGCTTTTAATCGCAGCTTTTTAATTTGCAGTGAAAAAAGTAACCAAAAAACCAGAAGTTAAGTAAAAATATCAAAAACGATTTACAATACTTCATAAAAAAAGATCCACGAACAATTTGGCCATTTTTTTGGCATTTTTTGCATGTTTTGGCCAGAAACGTCTCCAACTATCTGGCAACCCCAGCGACCAAGTGTCTGTATTTTAAAACCTTGCTCGCAACGCTTTTACTGATCTTCAGATTGACAGCGATGCCGTGGCTCACTTAATGGAATTATATTGGGTTTTAACTCACTTCACGAAGAAGAGTTACGCCCCGAAGACAGACGATACTGACAAATTCTTGTTTAGTGGTTTCCCAGCGATCCTCCGAAGAATCAGCTTCGTGTTTCCTCGTTCATGTCTCCCCAGGGAAGCTCCGAACATTAAACACCTGATGCATCCTGATATTTAGCTAAAGTGAATAAGTGCACGAGAATGCAGCTGTTCCTCTGCACGAGGAATGATTTTAATAACCGAGAGACGAAATATATGGTAGCCATAAAGCATTAGAAAACATCAGGCCGTTTCTCTCATATAAACGCTAGGGAATTTTAAGTAGTAGAATCGTTGGATTGTAACATCGGTTGTTGAATCTTGCTTACGGGTTAACCCGACGAGACGAACAATGTTTTGTGGCATTTATCGAAATTAAAATAATAAAATCAGTCATGTCTGTTATTCAATGAAGTACCTTAAAAAAAAAAAATTTATCCATTTAGCCGAGAATTTGTCAGTTTTGAGAACTGATAAGCTTTTAGGAGAGGAGCTTTACTTACAACGTATACGGGCCTACCTCGGGTGAACGAGAAGTTTTTTTTCCGCAGACAACGCTGGGGATGTTTGTAGTTTCTACGTTCAACTCAGGATATTATCTTTGTATCTTAATAAGAAGATGCTTTGCAAGAAGTATCAAGTTCTATGCTTATATGGTTCTTAGAAATGCATGGTAGGCCTACGCTAAGCTGGCAATATATATTGGGCCATTTCAAAGCTTCTGAAATCAGAAATAATACCTGTTTCCTTCAAAAGGAAAAAAAAAGCCAAAACTTTGATAGAGAGCGGACAGTAGCAAGGAAATAAAGTTCCAGGAGACTCAAATCCACCACAAGATCATGAAGAGGAATCTCGCTCAACTAGACAAGGACTTGAAAAACCATCAAAAACAGTCATGTATCTTGGTAGACGGTGATTAGAGGATTATCTGAGGAATGTTAGCAATCCAGAAGGCATACATCGAAAACCCCTTTTCTTGAGTCCCCAGTCAAGAGAGAGAGAGAGAGAGAGAGAGAGAGAGAGAGAGAGAGAGAGAGAGAGAGAGAGAGAGAGAGAGTTCTGTGTTGGTTTATGTCTTTGAAAATTCCCTTCAAATAATATTGTGGGGTCTTCGTTCATGCACACGCCGATAGTACATCTATCTATCTATCTATCTATCTATCTATCTATCTATCTATCTATCATCATAATTCAACTATCCTCCTAGATATTTAAATTGATTGTAATCAAAGAGTTCATGATGGTGACAATTTTCAAATATGGTATGAATCAATAAGTACATTTTTCAAATCCACGATCTCCAATCGGGGCCAAAGACCCCATTCAGGACTCCCGAAAGAAGTAGCTGAAATCCAATCCGTAGGGCGGGGTTTCAGTAAGTCTTTTTATTGCTGTCCATGTCCGGGTTCCTTCCCGCATATTTCATCGTCTAAATGCTGTCCGACCCTAACTCAAGTAAGTCAACTAGCTTCATACTCACACACACATGGTAATTCCACACACTAGAAATGCCAGTGGTGGAACGGACATTCATGTTTCAAGACTTTTGCCCATCCCCCGAGGTCATGTCGGTCAAACTAGGTGTTTTTAAAATCTTCAAACCTCAATTAGTGTACATGGCTACCATATTTGTACGTTTCTCTCGGTGACTATTGAGACTGCTTAGCAACCACAAGGAACAAAACGAGAGTGCTTATCCAATCTCACCCCTGCATCCTACACCTTCGACAAACCCCCTAATTCCCCCAGCACCTGTGACTTTCCAACTTCTGCCGTTGCTCGGATCATTTCGAGTCCTGTCCCTGTCGAGTCTTGCAGAGCCGTGGACTTTCGATATACCCTTTACAGTCGATTTGTTGCTCGGCAACCAATGACGCAATCAAGAGACGCTCGATCTATTTGGCTTTTATTATGGGACTCAAGCATACCAGCTCAACAGACGGCATAGCCCCCCCACTTGCCAGCTCGTTTCTGACTTTATTTTTTCTTTCTTTCTTTCTTTCTTTCTTTTTCTTTCTTACTTTACTTTCGTTTTTTCTCACTTTCTTTCTTTTCCATTTCTTATTGTTCTTCTTTCATCCTTTCTTATTGTTCGTCTATCTTCCTTTTTTTTCTTTCTTGTTGTCTTTCTTCCTTTCTTTCCTTTGCGTTTTGTCCTCTTTTTTCATCTTTCCCCTCCTTCCTAGGTTTCTTTCCTTCTTTCTTTCTTTTTTCTTTCTCCCCCTTTCTTCTTTTCATTCCTTTCTTTCTTTTTCCTTTCTATCTTTTCTTTATTTCTTTCATTTTTCTCCCTTCCAATCGTTCCTTTTCTTTCTTCTTTTCTTTTCCTTCATTCTCCTTGGACTGTTCGGATCTATCTAGTAGTACCTACTTTATTCTCATTTATCCGATCATATCTATCTCTCCTTCCCTTCCTTCTTTCTTTCTTTCTTTCTTTCTTTCTTTCTTTCTATGTCTGTTCATATCTATCGAGTACTACTTATTATGTTCCTATTTATCTATATTCGTATCTATTTCTTCCTTCTTCTATTCTTTCCTTCCTTTTTTCTCCCTTCTTTCTTACTTCCTTTTTATCTCTCATTCATTCTTTCTTTGTTTTTCTTCATTACTTTCTCCCTCACACCTTTTTTCTCGCTCTCCCTGTAGATGCCTTCATCTTCATTATTTTCTCATCTTCTTACACACGCCCGTGTTCCTTCTCAATTTTGGCTTCTTATCGTTGTCAAGGAGATCAAGTCTTGCAAACGCCTTGCACAGAATTGACTGAAGATGTTTGCCATGTATTATACCAGTTGATTGTTTCAAGACTTTAATGTAGGATTGCAAGGGAAAACTGACATAATGTACGTTTATGTTCGGTCGGAAAATAAACCGGTTTCTGGATAGGATACAAAGTCATACGGGAAATTTCTCATTACAGAATAAGAAATATTCTAATTTGATTAATAATTAATATCAAACATTTTCAGTAAAATAATGTTTTAATCAATTTTAATTATAGCAACGAAATACTTTTTAAGTAAAATAAGTAATACTTTAACATTCCGTAAAAATGTATTACTTGTGTATTGAACCAACGTTGCCATCAAAGATGGCAGAGGGTTTTATCCTTTCTTATATGTGCATATGTTTGTGTGCTTGTTCATGTGTCTGTTTATGTGTTACATCGCTCTTGGCCATACTGTTTTATCTAGAGACTTGAGATCTGGCGTCAGTAGTCTATTAGACCAAAATTTGGAAAAAAAGCTTTTTTGATCTTTTAGAGTCTTATTTTGATGGGTTTATTTATAACATCGAGATTCTCCACATTTTTTCTTCTGAATTACCAGTATTCATACAGATCATACGAGAAGTATTGGTTTTCATGCAATCTGATATCAAATCAGGCAAAACAGATTAAATATTCATATGGGTAAGTACACAATAGAGGTGGCACGAACACAAAGAGTCACATTCGTTGTTATACTTACTGATCCCTCCGAATCAAATTTATACGTTTTTGAGGTAGCCTACGTATGTAAGCCCTTTGTTTCAATGATGTGTAATGTAAAATAATATCAAGGTACAATTCATTATGATAATGCCCTACAAGAAATTACAAACTACACGTATTATGATACAGACTGGAAATAATACAGGAAGTTAGATATAAAGGGGAGTTGGTGTTTGATCAACTCTACTGGAGAACCATGTTAAAATAACTGTTTCGCTGTTCAATACCCGTGTCAGTTACATGGTGAACAACTGGTGATTCCACAAGAGAAATCCACGTATCGTAAAATACATCTAAGTCCGTGTAAAACATAAGATCCATCGAAAACCTTACAGCAATTGCATTAACGTATATATGGTAATAAGTGACTGAAATTTTCATTTGCTGTAAAACTTTCCGGACTATGAATATCTATACAGTATAAAATAATATCAATATACAATACACATAATACCCTATATAAAATGACAAACCACGTGTACGACATAAAACACATAGTAAGAAAGAGAGGCATCGCCCTATCAACACTGTTGGGGTGCCATGTTAATACAACTGTTTTATTTTCAGAATCCCCGAAACGGTTACGGTACCATAATAACAAAGTATATGTACAGGGAAAAAACACGAAGAAAATTACATTGACTGCAATGGCAGATATTGGGAAATAAGTGACTATAGTGACAACAAAAAAAGTTTTAAAATTTTTTGATGTTTAGTATCCAGCCATTTCCGATATCTCAAGAACAGGTTGCGCAGCGTTGATGTAACTTGGCAATCAGACATGACCTTACAGTGCAAAGAGACACATTTCTGTGGGGTTACTCAGTCAGTAATAAAACACTATTGAAATTACTGTGTGACTATCACGTTCTCAATTATGTAGTGAGTCATTCTCCATATCCTGTGCAAGGTCTTTTTGGTGAAATGTCGCTTCACCTAGATTAGTCAGCTCAACCCACCCAGTTCAGATTTACTTTCTGGCGACCTCTGCCCCAACAAAATTTCACACTGCACTCCAGGTTGGAAAGAATACGGCGAATCAGTTGATGGCAACACCGAGAGAGGACTTGGCAGACTTGTTTGGGGAAAGTGGAAGTGACGTTGGGATCAGAGTGTGCAGTCCCTACGAGAGTACTTTGAAGAAGACTAAGGCGCCATTAATCTACGTAGGCTGTTTTCCTGTTAATATCACACGGCTAGTAGTCTACCAATCTATCTATCTGCATTATAGAGGCTTCTGTTAGACCGGTATCTGACTGAATAATTTTCTCATTCAAAAACAAACAAACATTTTGTATCACCTCTTTCATTTCTGTTATTCTTTCTGTTCCATAAACCATACCTGAACAAATGAGTTAATCTTCATTAAACGCAACCCCTGATTAACATCTAATTGCAATAAACGTTGGCCAGGTGGAAACCTGACGCCAGCAGACAACATGGCGCCGGTATTGGTTACCAAAGGCGGGACAAATGAGCACGAAACGACGTCACGTGTCAGGCCCAGGGAAGGGCTGTCGCCTGTTCATAGCAACAGAAAAAAAAAACTGGCTCGAGTGGATTATTTTAAAACGTTTACAAAATAAGGAAGGGCACCAAGGAATTCGATTAAGTTGTGAATCATCGAATTTATAGTGAGGCGTAAATCAATTTAAAAATATTTATAAATTACTTGAAATGTCCCGAGTCATGTCGGCCAAAGTGATTAGTTTAGAAATGAAGTCGAACCCAGATCGCAATATTCGACAACTCGTCGCTCCTTCCAAGTCCATTACTGGCTATTCATTCGTGCATTTGCTTAATTTCAAGTTTCGGCCTTACCAAAAACACGACACTGCTAGTTCCAAGGATGCATGTTTGGAAGGGGCTAGACTTGATGTTGTATGGGGGCAGCCTGCCATAATTTTCGTCTGTCGTACGAATACATGTTGCCAATTTAGACATTGCCAATTTAGATATTTTCTATCCAAATTTAGATAATTCTGAAAAACAACTGTCAAGGGAGATAATCAGAGGGAACTATGAAGGAATATCCCTTTTCGGAAAATTATTTTTATTTCTCAAGGACCACCGGCCCGAACAACTTCTGTGGACTATGCATTGCCTTGTCTGCCGAGTAATGTACCTGGCGAATGTCAACTTTATGCAATAGTCAGCTGTCGAGTTATTGCAGTATACACACACATACACAAACAAACACATGCATACACACACATCTGCAGGTGAACCTGTGCTCGCTAGCGGGAAGACTTTCGGGAGAAGTATCTACGTAGCTCCCCCCACCCCCCCTCAAAAAGCAAACATAATGAAAGCATAAAAAATTGTTTACGAAAAAATAGTGCCAAAACATGTTTTTCTCTGGGTAAAAATTTCACTCCATGTAACACTGGACAAAATAAAAAAAGCAAAAAAAACTGGATTCAGAGAAAGCTGCACAAAAGCAAGAATGGCTTTATCATTTACACTAATCCAAAAGAACTGAAACCTCCACACGCCATGGTCGTCATGAAAAAATTACTTTGGTACTTGACATCAACAGTTTCGCCCGATGGACGGGAAGAGAGTGTCCAGTTTAGCATCATAATTACATTGTAAATAGAACCCCCTTCTTGAAACAACAAATTTCTGGAAAGTTCGAAGGTTTAATGCATTGAAAAGATTTGAAATTGAAGGGAAATTTTTTTCTATGGGAGTAGTGTCGCATCCAAACTGAATCTTTCCCGTATATTCTACCAGTCAGTTTTTCAATAATTTTTTTTGTATGCATAGACAAAGATAAACCAACGATTAAGATTATGTTGTGCTGCGTTTTTTAAATCTTTTCGTTGAGTTGACATAGATTTCAATTGGAGGGTAGTTGAAATATTCGGTTGAATTCGATTCCAAGTCTTTAAGAGTTTTTGGCTGAGTTGTCTGTTCGTCTTTTTCAAGCGTCGTCAAAGTTTTTTGAACCTCATCGACCTTGATCCCTCATTGCCACAGACAGGGCTGACAAAAGAAATCTATCAAAGACACCAATACCACGGCGTAAAATGTACCAAATCTTTGAAAAACGCATCAAAATCGATAGTGTGCAAGTACGTATCAAAATTTGGAAGATTAACAAGAAAATCGGTTGAAAAAATACAAAGAAAACAAGAAAATATGTCAGAAGATGTAAAACGTACTAAATGTTCAATAACCCTAACCCCAACGTTTCTGAACCCTTGCTGATCCCTGGAATTGATCGATGGCTTGCCTTGGGGTCGATATCGATCACTTTTGGGGCCTCTGGTCTATTTAAACGATGAAAGGGAGAGATAGAATGAGTTGATTGAAGTTTCGTGGCGCCGTTTAAGACTAAATACCTTCTGAATTTTTCGTGGTGTCTAATACAGATTCATGAGCAAACCTTTGGGACAAAACATTTTTCAGAATTATGAATCTTTTGAATATCGGGATGGCATCGATATTCAAATTAATAATTAATGACAGGTGCTTCCTATTCGGCTCCCCAGTATTACCTAGGGAAATCTACAGTTCATTTTAACATTTTCAAGGTGAGAAGAAAAAAATCATCAAAAACAATCCAGACAGATCTGGTTACTCACTCAATAGAAACTATCAAGTAACCAACGATTAAAAAATTGGGAAAAGAAGTGATCAATGAATAAATTACTTCTGTTGCCTTTTGTTGGACAGTGATCACTAAAAAAAAGTCTGAGATTCCAAAGAACAAGTGTGAATGCTACAAACTATGGGACCAATTTAGCATATGTTGCAAATTGGATTGTCCATCCTGAAAAAACTATTTTTGGAGCAAGGGAATTAAAAAACAAACAAAACTTTTTTCTAGGCATAATGAGTAAATTTCCAGGCCTCTAGCTCCATTGGTGCAGTCAGTACGCTTGACACACACATAGCCAGCCAGACCCACTTAAAAACTGGAGAAACCTATGCTGATAGTTCTGGTGACAGTTTTAGTTGAGGGATTCTAATGTATATCTTCGAGCATCTGAGGCATAACTGACAAGTAGCGTGAGTTGAGCTAAGGCCGTCTTGAAATACTAATTTCCTCTGTGTTCTACCAGACCTTCGAAATGACTTTAGCTGAGCATAGATCGTGTTGGGTCGTGCTTTGGTGTGCAGATGACCAGGACCGGCCTTAAGGACTGCAGGGCGCAACTGGTTATATTTTTGCAAGGTCTGTTGAATCTCAGCGATACTAATAAAGTTTATTATAGATTTTATGTAGTACTAAAGCTATCAAAATGTAGGCTCAAATATTTCAGAGGAATACGCAGTTCTATCAATAATTGATATGAACGAGTACCGATAGAAAATTTCAAAATATAAACTGTATGAACAAACACTACTGCCTTTTTGAGAATTCAGAAAAAAATTAATATTGCTGTTCTCTATAAAACCTGTTATGTGTTGTTATATGAATGTTACAATGTGTTGTCGAGTGCATTTTACAAGACTAAAGTAGATAACTCTAGCACGAGGTACCTTTAGGTGCGGTGCTCAATCGGGAGCAGTTGGGCCATTTGGCTTAAAGTCAGCCCTGCAGACGACATCCATGTTGAAATTTACAGTTTTCGGAGCTTTTCGGAGGTTTTCGGTTTTCAGAATATCGGATAAAAGACTGTTTACTTATCAAGAAAGGGGCAACGGAATTGCTCATGTGATAATATCATTGCATTATATTTTCGTTTTATTATATGTTGTATTTACCAGAAAATTGTTGTCCCAATTGAGTGAGTTTGTAATTGAATACTGACTTAAAAACAATCATCACAATTGCCGAGAAGAACTGCAAATTAAAAAGAAGTGACTTTTCTTTTATGCTTTCATTTTGAAATCTGCTTTTGTCACGCAGAAATTACCGTTGCTCAACAACGGACTTTTCACCAAAGGTTCTGTTGATAATCTCTCTCTCTCTCTCCCGCTCTCTCTCCCCCCCTCTCTCTCTCTGGATATATTTAGTTGTGCATCTGTGTGAATATTGGATATGTTTTATCTAAAGGTTTTTCCTGCAATCCGGAAGTACAATGATCCTACATAAGTCTTCCGTAAGCTGCATTGGCGTAAAGCGAAGAAGCACCTAGCATTGATTTATATCGGAGAAAATGGATAATCCAGCACGCTTCTGGAACCATAGTCGCAGGAAAATCGATGTTGTTCGTGTGTATTTATCATAAAAGGTTTTGTCTAGGAAAATCAAGTTTTTGCAATATGTTTTCATTGGAAAAACACGATGTTTTTGGATTACGTTGTTTCTTTCTATGTCCTTCCGTCTTTCTCTCTCTCTCTCCGTTTCTCTGTCTGTCTGTCTGTCTGTCTCTCTCTTAGAACGATGTTACGCTTCTTTATTTTCAGATCGGCGGTTGCCTTAAGAATGATGGCATTATTTTCTCCTTCCGTTTGAAGTTGATAATTTTGTTTTTGTTCTGGAGACGAACGATCATCAATATAGATTTTTTCGAACTGTTGTCCTCATCTTGGTTTTTCTTTTGAACACAACGTCACAGCCTTATTCAGGTGGGTGTTTTGAACCGGAAGGATTTGGAATATTCGGATGAAGAGTCAAATCCGAAGTGTGGGGGAAAGATGTCCTAATTCCTTTGTCTATTTTTAGGTGGGTGGTTTCCCATGGTGATAAACATGTTGATGTTCATTTTGAGTGTTATAGAGGTGTTTTATAAGGGTTTTTCGGACCCCACGAAGTCACCATGAAATTGCTGACATCACTTGTCACCATTTTGGGATGGTAAATGGCAGTTAACCCTTCCCTTTTCCGGTGTTCTGAGGAAATGGTAAATAGTAAGAAGCAGTGAACTCTTAATTGTAAGGTGGTCAGAAATATGTACATTCTGTCCCCACACTTCGAGGCCTCTCTTCCTGACAATCCAAAATCTCCGCATTTGACACCGTCTTGAAGAAGGTCGTGGAATTCAACGGCAGAAACATTGCGTTCAAAAGACTGACCAAGATGTGGACAACAGTCAAAAAAATCTATGTATTAAGATCTCGTTGGTTCGGTGTTTTGATCCCCCTCTAAGATATAAATGAAAAGGTGAAGAAGATCGAAATGTTGGTAAGAATGGAGAGGACAGGTTAGATAGGTAGATAGAAAGCGGGGGAGGGGGAGAGAGAAAGGTACAGGGAATATTGGGTGAAAGAGGAAAAGAGATTAAGAGAGAACAGAGAGGGGAGAAGGGGAGAAGAAACGAGAAAGGGACCAGTAAATGGAGAGAGAGAGAGAGAGAGAGAGAGAGAGAGAGAGAGAGAGAGAGAGAGAGAGAGAGAGAGAGAGAGAGAGAGAGATGGGGGAGGGAGAAAAAGAGATAGAGAGAGAGAAAGAGGGGGAGAAAAAGAGATAGAAAGAGAGAAGGGGCGAGAGAGAGAGAGAGAGAGAGAGGGGAAGAAAAAGAGATAGAAAAATAGAAGGGACGAGAGAGAGAGAGAGAGAAAGTTGAGAGTCAGATTTTCAGTGTATCGGAAAAACTCATTACTTCCAGTTGACTGCTTGTCGATCTAACTGTCTAAGTTTTGATAGATTACATGAAACTTTGCAAGTCGTTATCAACGCAGTGAATAAAATAAAAGTCCATCCGTTAAATACCCGAACATTTCGGCAACTTCGCCACGAAAGTGAAGAACAGTTTCAGCGACCTTCACAGCACACTGAACCTAGATGGCTTTCGAAAGGAATTTGTCTGCGATGATTTATGACCTCTAACATTCTATTCTCGGATTTTTAAAATCAGTTTATGAAATAATGTGTCGAGGTGAAGAGCAAGAGGGCTGACATTGGAAATCGTCTCACAAAACTGCCACCGAACAGTCAACATAGGTTTCATCTATCTACCCAAGTGTCCCGCTTGCAAGCAGAACCATTGGAGTTTGAGGGTACAAAATATAAACATTTACTCTTCATTATATATACAAAAAACGCCTTTAATTGGGGGTGGGGATCAATTTATGTCAAATTGGTCTCTTCCAGCAGCATTCAAGCTCGTTTTATGAAAATTCAGACTTTTTTCAACGATCACTGTCCAAACAAAAAGCGACAGCATTAACTCGTTCATTTTTCCTATTTCTTAATTGATCACACCAATGCAGCATGCTGCCAAAAGATATCAAGGTGATTTCTATTGAGTGAATAACCAGATTGGTGCTTGAATTTTTTTAAATCAGTTAATTAAATAATGTGTATTAAGCTGGAGGGTGAGAGAGCTGATATTGCTTATCTTTCTATCTCCTCAGCGAATTAGATGACGTCGACATTAAACTGCAGGGAAACAAGATGTGCCTTCAAAAAATACCCCATACTTTTATTTAATCAACGAGCACTGATGAATTTATAAATTAAAAATTATTTTGTGACTTTGCGTGATTTTATTTTTCTTGATTAAAATTGTTGTTTTTTTATGAAACAATCAGCCTTGATTGGAAAGTAAAAAAAACCCAAAAAAACGAAGTTTCTAAAAGTGCATTCAGTCGATAAAAAATTCCCATAACTGCACTGAATTATATCTCCAATACTTCATAATTTTACTTTTAAAAAATTAAAAAAAAAATTTTGAAATTTGACCGAATTGGGCGGTGTCACTGAATTTTTAAAACCTTTACATCAAGCTAAAATGCATATACCTCAGAGACTACCTTTGTTCGTCAAGTAGATGGGCTGACTCTTATTATAGCAAATGGAATAGAAATAATAATCGCATTTATCAGCTATATTGCATTAGGGCCAACACGAGGAATTAATGCGCCCCAGGCAAAATTTGTGCAAGGGTTTCATGTCCCCTCAAATTTTGCGCCCCTGATCGCATTCTAACGTCTATTTCTTTTAATCAGTTTGCAGTGTGCTCCTTCGAACTTTGTTCGTCTACTGGGTTGGCTGACTCTAGAAAGCAAAGCGAGAATTTCAACAGTCTCCAAGTCTACAAGCAACGGAGGAGAACGAAATTGATGATTTATATTTGTTAGATTCAACTCTGAACTGCTACTGTTCTCTCTTCAAGCATTGAAGAAATATTTGGTGACAAGATATATTGTCCTTGATGAACTGAAAAATACCTAACTGGGCTATAAATCCATTTCAAGTCGATGCAAATAATGTTGATACAAATTTAATTGAAAAGGCTAATAGACCAGCTAAATGGCTCTGTAGCTCGAGTACCGTTTCTACAAGAAGGTTCTTGAGAATCCTGACCAAAGAAACAAAATAAATATCCCTGATTTCGGCAAGAAATAAGATTACTTTTCATCTTATAACTTGGATTTAGCATAGTCAAACAATTACTAATAAGTAACAAAACAAATTGCACACACATCTAGTTAGTCACTCGATAGAAGCCGTCAAATTAGCAATTTGCCATGCTAGGGGTGATTAATCAAAACATTGGAAGAAGGGAATCAATGAATAAGTTACTTATCTCGCCTTCTATTGGGCGGTAATTGCTAAAAACGTCTGAATTAAAAACAAACAAACAAGCAAGTGTGAACGCTACTGGACACAAACTAAAAAATGATTTTAGTATAAACTTGGATTGTGAATTGAACTACTCCTCACTAAAATCATGTTGGGGGGAGACTAAAAAAAAGAAGTTTCTTTCTAGAAATGTTTAAATTTTCAATGCACTTTCTCTATTGGTGCAGCCAGTACCCGTGATACATAATCAGCCAGAACTACGAAAAAACTTGAGAAACCTATGTTGACAGTTTTGATTCATGGTTTCTAACAAGTAAAAAGATAGACTTGATACTCTGTTTGTCAAATATCGATCCTAACCTCGATAAATCATCAAAATCAAGCACAGGGTAGCCATTCGTTTATCTTAATGTATAAAAATTAAATTGTACCATCATTTTATTTTTTAAATTCCTAATTCCCTGAGTACGGAACAGAAATATTAATACTCACAACTTTATTGTGCAATTCATCGATCATTCATTGCCATTTGTTTATTGATGTGATTTTAATTAGAGATTGGAAAAGGTTGAGATAGATAGATAGATAGATAGATAGATAGATAGATAGATAGATAGATAGATAGATAGATAGATAGATAGACACTTCTCCAATAGCCAAGACGATTTTGTATTCATCATCGGTGACAGGGATCACTGTTTGAGCCAAAAGGAAAATGCCACGAAATTAGGAAAATGATTCTCGAGACTGATACGCCTACTTCAGTTGGGACATTAGCTCAAAACAAATTTTTTTTAACTCCACTTTTGTTTCCCGAGCAGCATTAGGTGAAGTTCAGTAAATACCGACAACTTGTTAAGTACCCGAAAAAGTGGGGGGGGGGGAAGTGAAAAAAGTCCAAAAACTAGTATAATTACCTAACCTCTCATATTGGTTACGTCATAAAGAATATTGGTGAACTTCTGACCCCTTCTCGGGAGAAAATTTTGGTAAGAATGACTTTCATTGTCGTAGAAATGTAATTTGACGACCAATCCTCCGCTTGAACCACCAAACCAATCCTGTAGATATTTTTCACCAGGTCAGACGCAGACCAGTTCAGTGAATAAGTAAACGAATCAATGACAAAGTATGTAAACAAATGTTTAGAATAAATTTCCGAACGAAAACTTGCACAATGACACTGATACTGGTGTCGAATTTGGCCTCATTCAGAAAAAAAAAACAATAAACCCAAGACGCTTTCCTCTATTTACACAGAGGATAGTCTGACTCTTTCAAACGGTTTTATAATTATAGCCTGGTTTGTGTTGTAGCGCAGGTGGACGGTGGATCTCAAAATATCAAAATAGCAGGATTTAGCTCCAAAATAGATAAATAGGCAGAGGATAGGTTATAAATTGGTTTTTATCTTTCTTGGACCCTAACATCCTCGTTATAACGGGGGACGCCTGTACTAAAGATTACCAGCAGGTGACCCTGTTGTAGAAGAATAGAAAGAGCGAAGGTATGAGCCTCTGGAGTATATTCCTTATGATTTTCGACCACGGTCCATGTTTAAATAATGATTGCTTTACACTCTTGGTCAGTAACTTGGGTCAGAGCCAGTCGTAAATTGGCTCGTGGCCAGAATGATAGTACTTATACGGGAATGAGCAATGCTGTTGTTTGGGGGAGCAGAGTAGGCAATAGACCTTTTGGGTTCTTGAACTTTTTCTTTCTTTTCCTGCTAAGAGGCTGATCCTCTGATATGCAAAAGAATACTGACTAGAACACAACCACAAGAGAGAGAGAGGAGAGAGAGAGAGATGGCAAGAGAGATCTCTCTCTCGATCGATCGATCTATCAGTCAGTTCATATGTGACTGTCTAGAACGGGGGGGTCAGCAACCTTTATGCCCCTGAGGGCCGGATCATGTATTGATGAGTGGACAGCGGGCCAGATAAATGCCATAAAAATATTTGAAATATGGTAATTATCCATTTATCCATTATTATTAATTTGGTGTCTTTACTAATGTAATTTGGCCACAAATACTATAGAAGAACTTTATTCTGTAATAATCCTAGTAGTAGAGAAAATGCTGAATTTGAAATTCAAGATGGCGATGCCAAGAAGCAAAAACTAAACAGCTTCAATGGTTACGACACTTTGAATTTCGATGGAATCAGGCTACATTGGACTCGTTTTATAGCACTAAATGTTTTTTTTTAATTTTTATTTTTTATTGATCATGTATTCTGCATTTTTCAGATATTGGTAGTGCTGAAATATGGAACCTAACCAAAAGACTCGGAACCATGCAACGTGCTCATGAGGGAATCATGCTCAACATCACATGAAGAGATCACAAAATAGCGCAGTATACTGATGAAAAAAGAAAAAAAAAAACAGGAGTCGATGACATCATGCAATCAATTAGAGAGCTTAAAAGGCAAAGGGCTGGTCATGTTGCAAGTTGTCAGGCAACTGCAAGACATCACGACTCACAACGTGGATCCCGAGAAATCTTATGCGAAACTGTAGCCGGCAAAAAAAGACGTCGTGACGAAATACACAAGTTCAGAAAGTATTGGCTCCGCAACGTCCATATAGAGATCTGGCAGAGGCGAAAGGCTGGTACTGATGATGATGATGATGATGGATCAGCAACTTAAAGCTTCTGGTGATAGTGCTCATGAACGATCAGTGTCATATGGTAAGATCTTTCAGATCTCATCTGAAGAAGCAAATAGAGTTATTTCCCTGTTTCAGAATGAAGGTTTAATGTGCCCACAAATCCTTTGGGATGAAATGTTTTCCATAGGAAATTTGGATCTTTCTCTCAAATCAATAAATAATGCAAAGTTGGAAATCATTTGGGCTTAACCAAGAATACCAAATTGTAATCAAAGAAAACAATTAAGTCAAAATTTATTTCAATCAAAACATCTTTCAATCTATTAAAGAGACAAAGACTCTTTAAGACATAAAAAACAAGCATAGTATCCCAATATTTGCTCGCAGACCGGTCAAAATCCCTTTGCGTGTCGGATGTGGGCCCGGAGGCCTTAGGTTGTCTATCTCGATATTCCGGATCAGCGGTTTATGAAATGTAAATCTTCAGTAATCCATATGTGTTTGTGCAGAACGATACTTGCAACTTGCACAACACTCACTCACAAGCATATAGGCATGTATAAAAGGCAAAAATGACCTCAAAAATAATTTTTCTTTTCTTCTTTTTTAATCCAAGATTCGTTTCTTAGAAGTGAAAGAGAATTACTGTTCCCTCGATTATGAAAAAAATGGTTTGGTTTTACATCATGGGAAAATCGATTGTAATCTAAATAATTTGATAAAGAAATGACCGAGATCGATGCAAATTACTGCAAGAGATATGCTCCCCAGGCCGAAATATTGGCAATGAACGTCTGTAAAATATATCAAAAACTTGTTTACCCGTGTCGTCGAAAAGCACAGCATATGTGAAATAGATGGATACACTTTGCTTCGTTTTTTACACGCAGATATAGAGATATGCATTGCAGTGAGTTTGGGGAATAAACTTCTGTTGACCTCAAACGGATTTTGAAGTAAACAATTCTTGTTTTTGCTTTGATAATTATATATATTCTTATATATTTCAATTTAAGAATTTTACTTTTTCTATCGTTCTTAAAATTCAGCATTTTTACTGCTTCATCAGAATATAAAATTCTTCTTTTACTACGCTAGTCGCATTGCTCAGCGTACAAAAACATATCGTTAATTATTATATGTGTGGGTGTTGGTATTCGTCACATCACGATGTACTGCGTGTATTTGTTTTATGCGGTGGCAAACTTTAGATTTTTCTCCAGACGAACCTGTGACCCGTTGGTTCACCATTTGAGAAAAAAAGTACAGCAATATGATTTGACATTGAATTTAAAGGCCCGGTTTTACCCTGAATTTAATGCATTTGCAAAAAAAAAAAAAAAAAAAAAAATTCGGGAGACTACTCTATGAATAGCATTTAGTTGTCTCTCTTGAAAAATCGGTTCATCATAGAGATTAATGCTGGCGCAGACCCCATACTATAATCGAGATGTAAATCAGACTTGGTGCATCTTGACTTTATATATATATATATATATATATATATATATATATATATATATATATATATATATGTGTGTGTGTATGTGTGTGTGTGTGTGTGTGCGTGTGTGTAGCTACAATGTAGGGTTTCGGCTAATTTGAGGCCACAAAAAGATAAGCAAATAAAAAGACTGGGAGTTTTAGTATTATACAGATTTTGTCTTCTCAGACTTGTCCATTAGTGAAATATAAAAGGAATAGTTTCATGAACTTATGCTTAGGTCTATGACAGGGTTTCTGAACTTGGGTGATATCGCCCACCGATCGGCGATTTCAACTTTTAGGTAGGCAGAGAGCAACCATGTAGAAAATGGTGGGCGTATCGGAATTTTGATGGACGGTTTAGGCTTTTGAGTATTATATTCTGTAATTGACAATAAAAAATGAGTCGATAGAAAAATGTTCTATTAATAATTTACTAAGCAGCACTGTGATATCACACATTATGTAAGCCGAACGTGTCTGCACTAGTTGCATCTCACCAGACACAGGGATCGTATTGTTGATATCTAAAAATGGTATGTGTGTGTCAAACATTTGATGTTAATACTTTATATTATATTCATTGAAGAAACGGCGAAAGCTTTTAGTTTTTATTGTTTTTTCAAGAGTTGGAATTTTATTCCAGATCCATTTTTGAATACTCACTATTTTGGTGGGTGGAGGAAGAATTTTCCACGTGAAAGTGGCGTCAAAAAGGTTGAGAACCCTTGGTCTATGATCTCAGTCTTTCTCTGTGAGTCAATACACACACATGCACACACATACACATACACCAGGACACAAAAAACACAATCGTACACAAACACACGCTCAAAACTAACTGCACAACTCTATCAATTGAAAAATATCATACATTTATATACGGGGTCAATGCAAGGGCTCATGCACCCTAGGCGATACTTAAAATTTGATCCCTCTGTTACTTGATCATTTGGTGAATTTATTTCCTGGGAGGTCAGTATTACATCCCTCTGAGGTCTGCACTCTAAGCGACTGTCTTGTTTGGTCCAATCGTTAACACCGGTCCTATTTATACACACTAAAACTAACAGGTAGATATTTTTGCCCAAATTTCCGATACTAGGCGATGTCACAATTATATGAACCATTTGTCAGTCTGTTGTTTCTGTCTCAACGTTTCAGCCACTGTACTCTTTGGCCTCCATCGCGTGTCTGTTGAATTTGGTAGCCTTCTAGAAATTTTGAACAAGACCCTTTATTAATCAACAGGGATATGCTATTCTCATTTGTTTTTACAGTTATTAATCCCTGGGTGTCAGTTGTTGGGAAATGGCCACCATCTAACTCTCTTCTCTGTCAATCATCGTGGATGTCAAAAATGAAACATTTATATATGATAACACACATACACATACACATATTGGGTTTCTGCCTTACTGCGAGGCTGTTTAGATTAGTAGAAAGTGCAATGTTACATTAAAGCCGCCACCTATCATGCGCAGGTTCGATTCCTACAGCAGCCCATCTTCTTTAATTGATTATTCTATTTACGCTGTCATGGTCAAATGATACATTGAGTGATAACGGAAGGTCATTTCAAATAGAGTTTCAGAGTAATATAACACATTTATGATTATTTCTGTCAGATTGCATATCCATGTCTTGATGATATATATATATATATATATAAATATATATAAGTGTGGGAAGGAATGAGGATTATTTTAATCTCATTACTATAAATAATATAGGTTCCAACCTTTTCATTATCAAAGAACCCGTATATTTAAACGAATTTTCATGTGGATTCCAGGCTTTTGAGATGGTCTGCCCACAAGCCCACAGACCCCCATTGCTCTTGAAAAGGCCTGCCCACGGACCCCCAGTTATAACTTTGTGGACTCATAGGGAGTCCATCCTCCCTCTCGATCAGGAACCACGGTTCTAAATGTTCGTGGGGTTGGCCAAAGAGTCGAGAACACGGGGCCCCTAAACAACCAGCTACGCCCCAACGTGTGGGTGTTCTTGATAAAACACTTGAAACTTGTAGAATGAAAATCGACGTTTAAAAAGGCATGGTTTCAATTAATATTCTATGAATAGAACAGAGAAACATTGGCATGATTGTTGTCAGCCTTCCGGTGAATGAATCTCAAAATAGTAACTCAATTTATAAAATGTTTTGTTGGTTAATCAAAAAATGATGCCAGACAAGAATGTTCCACTACACAAGCGCGCATGCGCATTCGTATTTACATAAGTTATCCCTTCAAAACTACAAATTCACCTATGTTTATGTATGTATTTATACCATAGATACTTGTATGTGAATACATATGTGTTTTTAAAAGTATAAACGCCCTCTAATCTATCTATCTATCTATCTATCTATCTATATCTATATATATATATATATATATATATATATATATATATATATATATATATATGTATATATATAGTTTTATAGCTTAATATATGTATAGGTTTACAGCTTTAAACATTAAAAAAACTTTTTCAAATTTCTTTTGTGTCACTACAGTCACTTATTTCCGTATGTCTTTTAATGTAATTCATGTAATTTCTTTTAAAAAAAATTTTTTCAATTGTCCACGTATACTTTGTTATTATGGAATATGTATAAATGTTGGCTTGTTAGGATCATCAGTTGTTTATCATGTAATGGTTTCGAGGATTTAAAAATGAAACTGTTACATTAAGATAGCTCCCCAGTACCTCCTTTCTCAGCTACGATTTCAATACATAGCTTACGTCATACTACACGCAGCTTATTCTTTGATATAGGGTATCAAGATGTTCTGTATAAAGATGTTATTTTATACAATACATATATATATATATATATATATATATATATATATATATATATATATATATATATATATATATATATTGATTAGACAGAGAAAATTCTCAAAAAGAAATATAATTGAAATGACTCTAACATAAATGCAAGTACAGTATTATGTTCGATTTTTTCAAACTGAATTGGTTATTTTTTGTTTATATGAAACGATGGAGTCTGCAAACCATTTGTTACTGTCATAATTTTAATCCTTCGATCCTGTCTGCTCCGACCTTATCACCCTTTGCAAATGTATATTAGGGTTATTTAGTATCAATTTACATTTATACAGGTATCTCTTCACATATCGATCAGTATGCTTCAGCACCCCAGCAGAGCTGATCAAACGTCACCTCCATTTCAACTTATATATATATATATATACACATATGACTGTTATATGATGACACCAACAAGAACAATTCATATGTACTTACTGTAATAACGAATTCTGTGTAAGACACAAAACCCCTTGAAAATCTCACGTAAATTGTATGAACAGATATTTGGAAATAATTGACTGAAATCACACAAATCAAAAACATCTTCAGTGTTTAAAGCCTTCCAGACAGTATACAATATATATATTTATTAGATAATATGGAAATATGAAAGTTTGGAAACTGGATTGTAATTATTTCCGTTCCATGTTCCGGGAGACAGTTTCCTCTCGTTAAGATGGGAACAATTCTAGAATTTTGCTAATAAGAAACTTTTGTGAGGAGTGGAGGGGATGATGCTAAAGTTATTGTTTTTCTAAATTTGTTATCTTTACTGGCAAAAAAGGAGAAGATGTCCTCGTGTCAAAGTTCGAATCATTTGTGTATAAGAAGTGAAAGTGAGAAGGGTTTTGTGCGTGTATATGTAGATAAATCTAGTGACTGTTACTGAGAAAATGGTATGTGCGTATATAGTGTATGCAAATGTACATAGTTGTAGATGTGTTGTTGAGAGAATTCTGTGTGAATACGAGTGTGGAAAATCTAAGATTTTGGAAGTGTGTTGGTAGTGTAATTTTCAGTTGAATTTTTAAGATGTTCTGATTTTTATATTTTGATTTTTGTGCTGAAACTGTTTAACAGAAGGATGTGTTCACATTTGTATCTTGCGATGTGAAAATGTGTGCGAGTAATACTCAAATCTTAGAAGAGTATAAGGTAGTGTATTTTTGTACAAACCAGTTGGAGAGGAGAATATATATATATATATATATATATATATATATATATATATATATATATATATGTGTGTGTGTGTGTGTGTGTGTGTGTGTGTGTACTTTTGGCGAAAAGAAATATTGATAGATACGAACAGACTGTGATGGACACACTGAGATGAACTCATACGTACATCCGTGGCGCAGGCGTAGGATACCGGCGTCCGGGTCTGAAGGGATCCTAACTCGTGGTACTGGGTGGGATAATGAATAGTCTATAGCCACACTGAAGAGTTGTAATACAACGAAACAGTTGTCTGTGGATATATATATATATATATATATATATATATATATATATATATATATATGGGTATGTGAATAATACGGAATAAGATAGACTAAGGAGTAAAAGTACATGAAGACTTAGTTCATTAATTAATTATTCGATGAATGAATCAATTATGCTGTACACGTCTTGGTAGGGGTTACCATTTTCAGTATCATGTGTTTCTCTTTCAGTGCTTAAAAGGTTTCGGTGGAAAACAAACTTTGCATCATGTTTCCAATGTTTTGCACTGGAAGCAAAATTGGAAATCAAGGAAGTAGATTCCTTTAGGGTCATCATGAGTGGTTTTGTCTGTGATATATATGTATATATATATTCACCAGATGATATACATATAATGAAAAAAGCAACTATTATACTCAGGGATGAAACCCTTTAGCTCTCCAACAATAACAAACCTGACCGCATACCACTTATAACCACCTCTAACAACACACTCCCACCTTTAGCACACATTTTCAATAGGAGATGGAACATTCTCACGCTTAAGACAGATCTAAGAGAAATATTCACAGACCCATGTGTCATCACTTACCGCAGTCCCCAAAACATCAAAGACATGATTAGCAGCAACAATATTATAAATAATAAAGTCTCACACAACAATATCCTTAGAACCACTAAATTGTGTAAACAATGCGACAAAAGAAATTGTCTATGTTGCAACCACCTTGATTACTCCAACACCTTCACAAGCACTTTCACCAAAGAGAGTTACCACGTATACCATAGCACTATCTGTCGTCGTAAAAACATTATATTCCTTCTAGAGTGCAATAGATGCAAGTTACAATACATAGGCAAGTCCGAGTGGCAATTTAACATTAGATTCAACAATTACAGACACAGAATTGAAACAATCCCAGTCCACTTCCTGTAGAACTACACTTTTGCACACCTGGCCACAATTTTGCCACGGACTCTAGCTTTACCATCATTGAAAAAATAGGAAAAATACTCCCATGGACATAACTAAAATTCTAGAAAGACATGAGGATATATGGATCAACAAACTCAAAACTCTCTCCTCTAATAGACTTAACAACCCTAATCACACGGATCTCTAAATCATAAACCTCCTATAAACGATAACCTCACACCCACATCTACCCAACTCAGATACACCCAAAACTGGAAACTTCAATGTCACTCAGACCCATAGCAAACTCTACCTTGGTCAGTCATCACACTTCTACAAATCAGGACCAACATATTTTTGAAGACTTGTAAGGTTAAAACCTATGTAGTTCATTTACCTCATCATCCCTCCATTTACACTATCCCTAAACTATCCACACAATCTAACATCACATCACTTCCCTCCTACCCTGACACCTTATGTCCTCTCCAAGACCCACTGCTGCTGTAAACCACAGAGTTCATTCACTGACTGAACTTTCTCTCACACAACTGGATGACCCTAGTAGATGGGATACAATTGTTTGCACACAAAGCAAAGCTTCTGATGGGGGATTTATGTTCCACGGCAAACTTACAACCTCTAATAGTACACACACACAGACACACACACACAGCACACACTACTGACGATGGGAACACGCCCTAAAACATGTCTAGACCATTTATAAAATCAATTACTTTTAAATAAACCTAACTTCTATACACTTTACTCCCAAGTATGTCGCACTGTCTACATAGTTCAATATATATATATATATATATATATATATATATATATATATATATTTGAACCTCGTGCGTGTATGGTATATAATGAACTTTGTGTAAATTTACTAAATTTAGTTTCATCCAACACAACAGCAAATGTGGGGGTCTAGGAGTAGGGCGATGTCTGTCTGCTTACATTAAAAGAATCATCATTCGAAATCTTGGTATTTGAAAAAAAAATCTCGGCTTGAAGAGCGACCATCAATAAGGGCGAGAAATACGCAACCATCTCAGACACGAGACAGACTAGCTTACAATGTACCCAACATTCATTCCAGGACTGTCTAATTTTACGTTTCGTCAGAAAGCCAACCGCATTCCATCAGCCTTCATCATTAATATCACAAAATCAGGACAGACGGTTGTTCGAGAGGGTCCACTTTGTTTTGATTACTCTTCATTTCTTTTGTCTCTCTTCTGGCCTCGAGATCAATTCGCCCCGATGGCAATCTACGAGATTGCAACTTCAATTCTTTCCTCGGAACATCGTCTGGGATTAACAAGTTAGTAATTTCCGGTAATGACCTTATTTGGAATTGTTCCACACTGTCCAGACAAAGTTTCATCTCTTTCGCTTGAGTTTGGTATTTATTATTTATGACTTTTATTCTATATTTTTACCTCATTTATTATTACGATTACAATGTTTGATTTTTACCGTTGGAACGAAAACTATTTTGATCCTTATTACTGTAATGAACATAAAACGACAATTCTAGAAATACTTTTTATGATTTCTCTCTCAACGATATTTTGCATTAGCAGTGACTAGTGGCTTTCATTGGAGAACAAATGACAGCAAGTTTCCTCAATACACTAGAACTCTCATCAATATTCTTGCTGATTTTAATAGCAATTTAGTACATCATCATCATCATCATCATCATCATCATCATCATCATCAACATCATCATCATCATTATTATTAATTTTCACACCAATTGCTGGGTGGTCACAGCTAGAGACTGAGTGACAGCAAGTCTCTCTAGGTCTTCAGCCCTCCTCTCTACGCTCTCACAGTCCACAGCAGTGCTGTGGTTGACGGTTTCATACCAGTTGCTCGGTGGTTATCGCTGAAGGTTGAGGGACAGTAACTCTCCCCTAGGTCTTCAGCCCTCCTCTCATATTTCCCTCACGTATCACAACAGCGTAGTGGTGTGTACCATCACTACCATTTGTGGTGTGTGGTGTGTTTTTCTTTTGTTTTTTCTTCTCTCCTTATCTTTTCTCTCTGTTAGGCCACTGTTAATAGCTGGTGTCTTAGGTCTGATATTTCTTACACTTTCCTCAGTATTCCTGCAGTCCCAGCAGTGCTGTGGTCTGTATAGTCTCGAGCCTTCCTTTTATTCCTTGTTCTTCTTATCTCGTTTTCAGTGTCTTTGTTATGGTTCCGAGTGCACCTTCTATAAGTGGTACTACCCAGACTTTCATGCCCCACACCTTCTTCAGCTCCTTTGCAATATCCTGGTAAATTCACCTAGCTTTTCACTCTCTTTCCAATTTTTTCTGTGGTTTACAAGGACAGCCACATCTATTATTTTGCATGTTCTCCTTTTCTTATCCACAATTTCTAGGTCTGGCCTTCTCGCTTGGATGGGGTGGTCAGTTTGGATGTTAAAGTCCCAGAGTATTTTGTGACTTCCATTCTCCAAGGTTGTCTCCGGATTCCACTGGTAACACTTTCCTGCATAGTTTTATCCCATTCGTTTGCTCAATTTCCAGTGTGTCGCTGTTGCTACTTTGTTGAGTCTGTGTTTAAATCCCTCCCGGGCGAGTTGACTAGTTACGTGGTTTACAGTCTCATCCCTTTCCCCAACATAGGTGGTATTTGCTGTTCGTCTGATGCATTTGTTTTGGGCTGCCATGATGTGTAGTTCTGTTTTTCTCTTCCGGTTTCCTTTTCGTAGCCATGTCCATAATTTCTCGTCTGAAACATCCTGTATCTCTCTTTTTTTAAAATTCCCATCATCTTTCCTTGTATGCTATGCTACTCCATCGTTTTCTGCTTTAAAAAAAATTTACGCTGCTTCGGGCACTCGTTATAATAACTTCACTGTTTGCTTGTACATACTTTTCTTGACCTGTTTTGCCCTCTTCTTTGCTAACGAGTCCTCTACCGCCTTCTTTTCTTTTCACGTATAGTCTATCCGTGTCCTCTCTGGGTTGTAAGGCTTTGTGCATTGTCATAAGATTTCTTGTTTGCCGGTCCGTTTTTTTCCTCCGTCCATCCAAGGAATAGTACTGTGCATCTCACTGCCGATACAGCCCATGTGTTTATTTCTTTTATCAGGTTCCTACTATTCAAATTGGTCTTTGATATTTTCCTTATCCTCCTCCTGTATTCTTTTCTTATTTTCTCCTTCATATCTTCACGTTTTATCGCGTTACAATCGAGAACTCTCTGGTATTTGTATTGGTCTTGCGTGGTCAATGCTCCAATCTTTTTGCTCTCTGGAAGTTCTGCTCTTGAAAGCCTTCCTTTGAGAAATACCTTTAGTGCACATTTTAAAAAAAAAATCCGACCACCATCCCAATGTCATTACAATATTCTTTTACTTTGTTGAACAGCGTCTCGGTCACTCCCCTGTTCTCTGCAAATAGATTTATGTTGTCCATGTACATTAGGTGGTTGACTTTTTCCTTTGTTTTGGAGAATTGGTATCCTTTGCTGTTTTTCAGGATTCTATGGTATCATAGTTAAAACAAATGGTAATGGAGACAGAGGGTTTTGCTGGAAAATTCCCCTTTTTATACATACCTCTGATAAATTTTTTCCTGTGGCTGTCAAACCCACTTTCCAGTTTTTCATAGAGTTGCCTATGAATCTCAACACTGGTTCACTGATCTTTGATATTCTGAGGCATTTGAGTATTCAGTTGTATAGGATCATATCGTATACTGTTTTTTCATAGTCTATCCATCCCATTGCAAGGTTTTTCTTTTTTTTTTTTTTTTTTTACTTCTTTAAGATCATCTGGTCGATGTAGAGCAAGTCATTTGCCCCTTTGGTTCCCCCCCCTACATCCTTTCTATTTTCCTGGTAATAGTCCCCTTCTTTCCACACACACATACACACACACACACACACACACACACATAAATATATATATATATATATATATATATATATATATATATATATATATATATATATATATATATATGATAGTAGTAGGCACATGATTGGTCTATAATTGCTTGCCTGGTTCCTTCATCATCATCATCATCATCATCATCATCATCATTATTATTATTATCATTATTATCATTATTTCTTCTACTTATTCAATACCTCTGCCTCTTCTTACTATAATTTCAGTTTCCTTGGCCTGGCCAACAATCGTGTTATAACTGTAATGGGAGCAGCTGTCAGAAAAAAAAACTGTTGTCACTAGAGGCGGCCATTGTCCATCCTGCAGGTCATCAAGGAAGCACCCACCGATCATGACACTCACATTTTGAGCAACATATTATTCTGTTATAATTGTCACTATCTAACATCTGTGAAAAAGTCCATGGATATTTATGAATTTCTCTGAGATGATTAGAACAAAGAAAAAAATAAATAAATAGTGGATTTGTTCCAGTTGAAGAGTCCATTGTTGGAATTGGAGAGTACGGAGTATTTTTAACAACATTTTTTTTTATCCCCGAGTGAAAGAGTCCGGTGTTATAGAAGCGAACCAAGAGAATCCTACTAATCTTTTCCGAAGTAGATTAATCATGAGTGGTTTTCCTAGGTAGGATAAAATTAAGAATAGTCGTGCCTGTAATCTTGGCACAATTATATGGCATTATTTCCAGAATCTGAGTTCACCTAAAGAAGGCTCTCTACTCGAGCACCCATGAAGTCTTTATTTGTGAAAGAATCTGGGTATACGCAACAGAATATTAAAAAAAAAACTAAAGGACGTAGTATTCAGCTTTAAACATATTAGATTGTTTTTTGTAAAACTTGGACAAACATAACTTGACTAAAGTAGGTCCTAAAATTACTCAAAACTATTAATAAAGAGTTTTTTTTCTTTTCTCCTCTCAATTGCGACACAAACTTTGAAATCACTACTCCAATCCAATCAAGGTACAGAGAGGTGATACGACAGGTTTCCTTTGATCAGAACTAATTTGTGTCATAATGGAAATTGTTTTCCTCTCTTATTCGTATAATTATCCTGTGAAGACAGATGCTGTCAGAAAATACAATTACATAAACTATAAGCGGGGATATTCGTCATCATACAGCCATGTATACATGCTCTGCAAGACCAATTTTGCATCAATAAACAGAAAATATACTATTTCTTCTACGCTTTGTAAGATGACATATATCTTGCATAAAATTCGTGCGCAAATAACATATGTAATTGATCAGACATGTAAAAAAATCCTTTGTTGGCACATTAAAAGAAAAATACACACGTATAAAGAATGTGTTGACAACTAAATATACGAGATGCTATCCAAAGGTTTGGGGAATTAGACGTGCAATGGACTCCTCAAAGGAAGAACAAAGTTGACAGAAACTGAGGGTTTTCTTTCAAATCATGGGGGACAACTATCGAGAGATGAATTTCATTTCTCGGCGTTTAATTAGTACAAATCAAGGCTCTGCAGATTCGGTTCACCTCTAGACCTGGGCGTCCGGGGCCAGTTTTCCGGGATGGTGGTGGGAAAAGATATATTTATGGTGAATATATCTCACAGGCAACCATGTTACCAGTGAAGAATAGTACCATCCTTTTATATGGGTACATCAAGTTGAAGTTACATGAAACGATTGTGCAGCACCGTTATCCTTTATTGACCATAAGGTTACAACTTCTTACCCCCTTATCCTATGTGTGAAGGTCTGACCCACAGTGGGGAAATGCCCTGTTTGCGCACTCAGCCCATGTTTGTTTAGAGTAATAAAATGATTTACAAATCCTGAAATTCCTATCCCTCAGAGATGTCTTTTTGAGTAGAGTACTTATATAACTTGATGTGAATGAATGGATTAAATGAGTCGTAGTATTTTTTCCGAGGATTCAAAAAGCACCTTCTTGAGGACACTCATGCCTATAGATGACTATCCTTGTTCAACTCCTTAAACATTATTGTTGTGATATTAATAACAGGGATCTCTTTCTACCTCAATCATTCTTCTTGTGACCCACGTCATTTTTTTTTACTGCATTTGTGGTTTGTGTCACATTTTAATCTGAGGTTCATTTTTTTCAGATTCTGGTCTTGTTCAAAGTGGTTATCTGAGTGTTCTGATTCTGTGGAAATGCCGATCATTTTCATAATCTAGGAATTCTGTAGCTTTTCACACATTCTTGGAAAGTTTTGCTTTTCTTTATGCTCTTCCTATGCTTCGTTTTGTTCATATGCTTTCATTAAAGAAAACAAAAGAAGAAAAAGAAACGACCAGGCTGCTCCTCAAGATAAAGACGAAAAATGCCTTTTTTTTACTTAAAAGGGCACACAGTGAGGAACATCATCCTTATTTGCAGAGCTCGAACACTAAACAAAGCAGACGTTTGCTTTTTGTCTGTGGTAAATATCACTTGCACAGTTGCCCGTGTAGAGTTGATATTACCTGATATTGCATACGTTTGTTCTGTTATAGTCTTCGTATTAACATCACCGACAGTAATTATTATTATTATCATTATTATTATTATTATTACTATTATTATTATTATTATTATTATTATTATTATTATTATTATTATTATTATTATTATTATTATTATTATTACAAATAACAATTACTACTATTAATATTATTCATAACTTTTCATATATTTACCCGTTTTTATGATCAGACAGATTTCTAAGAATAAGAGATGTGAATTAAAATATCACTGGAAGCTATTTTTTTTTTCGATTAAAGGTCACAAAATTTAAAACAATGCTTGAGATAAAAAACAATCGAAGTAAGGTGAGAAAAGAAAGATAGTCAAAAATTGAAATTGATGACAATGCTTTATCATAGGAGATCAAACAACTTGAGGTTATTACTTCCACAACTAAGTGAAAACAAACAACAAAATTAATATAAAAGTAAAGTATTCATATTAATATTCGGACCATCCTCATCTTGGTTGTTTTTCATACAACGTTTCGGCCGTTGCACTCTACGGCCTTGACCAGATATCATCTGGTAGGTGTGGCGAAGTAACAAACCGAACCCTTTATTTAACCGATCGGGGTATATTGACCGCACTCCCCTCTTTGCATTAATAGTATTATTATTGTCTCACACTAAGATTGAACCTAGAACCATCAGATTACTTTGCAGTAATTTGTCTGATGCTGTAACCACTACGTTATGTAGTGAAAAACACACAAACAATTGTGTCCCAGTAAGGTTCGAACTTACATTCATTTTACTGCACAAAGGCAGGTTTATCCACACTAGTTGCTCTTACCAAGCTACGAGTATTCCACGATAAATAAAAGATCTAATCTTTAAACCAACCCTTCATTTTCTCTCTCTTTGGTGCTATATTACAAATCGTCAACTAAATATGACACTAGAACATGTCAGCATTGGTTTCTTCAGTTTTTAAGTTAGTCTGGTCGGCTGGTAATTTGTGTATCGCACTTATAGGCCGCACCAATGAAGCTACAGGGCTGAAAATTCAAACATTTACTTCTTGATATGTCCGTAAAAACCTTTTTTGTTTGACAATTCCTCCCTGAAATAGGTTTTTCGTAAGGATTCAATTTTCAAAGTAAGTTTATGCTGAAGAGGTCCCTTAGTTTATACTAGCAACATTCATGCTTGTTTTTCGAAAATTCAGACTTTCTTTTAGTGATCACTACCCCAAAAAGGCGAGAGAAGTAATATTAGGGGACCATCCTTTTTTAATTTTTTTTCTGTTGATCTCCCCCAACAAGGCATTTTGCTAAAAGTTTTCGGTCATGTTACAGTTTCTCTTGAGTGACCAACCAGACTTTTTTTTCATACGAGTGATATTAGTAACAGCAATTTCCGAGCAGCACTGATTTTTTACAGCCCTGAACTGACTGTCTGGGTCATTGCGATAAAAAGCAACGGAAATTACATAGAAAAAGAAATTCTGGTCAAAAGTTCTGAATGGTTAGCAATGCTTCATCTAATAATAATAAAAGAAACGAAACAAGATAATATTGCTGCTACTACTATTGCTGTTATTACAATCAACATCATATGCACAGAAAATAATTGGAGACATTTTTGGTTACAGCGAAGATATTCAGCGAAACATCGAATATCAGAACGAGACCGGAGGGAAGTATTTTGTACGGATATTTGATTGTTCGGATAATTGAATAAAAAAGAAGTCATGCTAAATACAATTACGTAACCTCGAAACCGTGTTCGGATAATCCGAAATTCGGATAATTTAGGTTTCTTTGCATTTTTGGAGAAAGCTGTATATTCTGAATGGAAAAAAACTTAACAATGATGATGACGAGATGGAACACGACGTCAATAATTATTATGTTTGTCATAACTGAGGTTTTGAGGAGCAAGTGCTGAGAAAATTGGAGATGGTTGTATTATAGGCAGAGAATAGGAATGAAGTGTCAAGATATTGGGGAGAAGGCGTGGGAGAAGGAAGAGTGAAAGGTTAATGACGATCCATGAGAATGGTGATAACTTCCGGAGGCCATGTTTGTTTTCTCATCTCTTTTCTTGTCTGGCAAATTCTCGGGAGAAATCAAATTCAAAATTTGACGCTGCGTAATTTTCCACTTCATCCACTTTAAAAATAAGCCCCCCTCCTCCTATTTCCCCCACCATTATAATGCGTTAGCTCCCCCTTCGCCGAGTCATGTGCTGTTGGCCAATCGGTAAGCAACGCAGAAAATCGGAAGCGAAGAGTCGAGTTCAAATTCCGACTGAGACTGGCGTAGACGCTAATACTCTTCGTCCCCCCCCTCTCGAAGCTTTGTGAAGAGAGTGACGCCACTTCGGATGCTTGTCACCACTACATCTATTTTACATATTGCAAACATCGAAGAGCTAGCTGAGATAATGAAACGTGATTTGTCAAGTCGGTGTAGGGAGGCTGATGTAGCCAACCTGAGGGTACGACTTATCTTTTTTTTTTCCTGTCTTGTGTCAGATTCTACGCCATCCTCTCTCAAAATCTGTTTCTCTTTACCTCTCTCTCCGTCACTCTCCTTCTATGAGTTTATCTGATGCCTCTCTCTGTCTCTCTCTCTTTCCTGTCTTTTTCTCCCCCTTTCTCTCCACCTCTTTCTCTCTTTGTGTGTGTATGGATACATGCCTCTTTCTTTCCTGTCTATTTTATCTCTTTGTCTCCCTGTCTCTGTCTATTTCTTTCTCTGTCTCTATGGACGTATGCCCCTCTCTCTTTATTTGTCTTTTTTCTCTCTCTTTCTCTCTGTCCTCATCTGTCTGTCCCTATCTGTCTTTTAATAACTCGTCAGCACAGTTAATGATTGTAGCGTCAAAATTTGAATTCATGTAAAAAATTCCACCGATGAGTAAATATGTGCTGAATAAATCCTATTTAAGACATTACTGGCATTTTCCGCTGGAAAACATCTAAAATAGTGTAAATAAACATACAGAAATACTTAGATTCTAGATAATTTAAATGTTATCAACATATCAGTCAAAATAAGGCCCCCAAAATAAAAAAAGCAGCACCCCAAATTAACCCCACGTAAGATTTTAGGAGGGGTCTAATGGAGTACTGGTGCCAATTTTCAAGTCTGTAGATAAAACAGTATGACCAGGAGCGCTAGAACACACAAACGAACAAACATACATATAAACAAAGATAGAACCCTCAACCAGCTCTCATGGCTACGGTTATTCATCAAGAACAACGTGAACAAAAACAGCAACAACAACGACAATAATAATAATAATAATAATAATAATAATAATAATAATAATAATAATAATAATAATAACAATAACAATAACAATAATAATATTAATAATGATGATGACAACGACGACGACGACGATGATGATGATGATGATGATAATAATAATAATCTGAACAACAAGAATTCAAGATAATATTTCATTTTCTCTCTTTTATCCTGTGCAGAATATAGTTTTCCCTTGTTTTGAATTTATTTTCCGTCATTCATTCTTATTTTTTATTCCTTTTTCATTTCATCCATCTATCCATTCAATTATCTTCCTTCATTTTTCTTTCATTTATTTTCAGACTTCCTCTTTCTTTCCCTACGATTTGTTATCCTATTTTTTGGTCTAAATTTAAATTTTTCTCCTCTTTTTTTTCCCCTTCTTTTCTCGTTCATTCGTTCCTTTTTATTTCCTACAGGCATTTTTAGAAACAGACAACGAAAACTGTTGAGATAGGCTTCTTCAGTTTTCAAGTCGGTCTGTCTGGCTATATGAATCATGTGTTAGAAAGCACCAACATTGGAGGCCTGGAAATTTAAATATGTTCTTTGAACTCCCTCCACCTCCGAAAAGGTTTTCAGTGGGGTTTAACTTACAATGTGAGTTCATGCTATATTGGTCCCTTAATTCGTTTGCGCTAGTTTTTGTTTTTATATATTCGGACTTTTTAGTCCAACAACAGGCGAGAGAAGTAGCTTATTCTTTGATCACCTCTTTTTCCCCAATATTTTTAATTGATCACCCCCAACACAACATGCTCCCAAAAGACGTTAGTCATGTGACGGTTTTTGCAGAGTGACCAATCGGACGTAATTCTCATCACCCTTTCTTATTACTTGCCGCATGAACTTGGGAAAAAAATTGTATTATTTTTCGTTGTTATTCTTCCGTCTTGATGTTTTTTTCCCCTTCATTACCGTCTTTGTGTTCCCACCTTCCACAAGAGTCTCTGCCCTGTGGTGGAAATCATCATCTATTCATGAGAGAGACTTGACGCTCTTTGAAAAACACTAACATCAAACAAACATCGAACTGTGTGCAGCGTCCAAGACGCACGGGTTGGCTGACTTTTCGAGAATCTGAAAAGGAAGCAAAGTAGCGCCGATGACTGACCAAAGAAGCTCAGATAATGGCGGTAGCAAATCTTCCACTTGATGTTTGCGCCGATGACTGACCAAAAAACGCTCAGATGATGGCCGTAACAGATCTTCCACTCAATGTCTTGGTCGAAGAGGGCTTGATTCTGGAATAGCTCACAGCGACTCTTACCAGAAAGAGCTGGTATCATTGAAAGCAAACACTCGTACGCAACCCTTATGACCTCCACCGAACGACCATTGGTTTTTTCGATAAGATGCGATAAATATTAGGAAAGAGTGAGAAAGAGTTGAATGAAAGACTGAGAGGAAGAAAAAGGATGAAGACAGCTTCGGATAAAGATATAGAAAAGGAGGAAGACAGGAAGAAAGATAGAGAAAAATAAGATAGATAAATAAAACCAAAAAAAAAAAAGACACAAAAAAATAAAGAAAAGAAGTACTTATAAGGAAAATAATAACGGAGCAGGAAAAGAGAGAAAGGAAGAAAAAAGGTTCATTAAAAAAAAAGGAAAAGCGTTTTGTTCCTGGGTAAGAAGTGTTATTTTTTAATTGCTTATGTGTAAGAAGTACCACCACCACCACCACCACCACCACCACCATCATCATCATCATCATCATCATCATCGGCCTTTTAGTGTCTGTCGTTGGACATAGATCTTCCCCAAGATTAACCAGACCTCTATCATGGGCGTCGCGGAGCTTATACTTTCTGAACTTGTCTATTTCGTCACGACACCTTATATTTTGTCGGCCACAGTTTTGCATATGATCTTTGGGGATCCACGTTGTGAGTCGTGATGTACTGCAGTTGCTCCATAGTTGACTATCGGGAGGAAGCATTGGTCGTAGACCCTTCTTTTTAAAACCAACCCTTACCTTTCCTTCTCTCTCTCTCTCCACCGATCTATTCTTCTCGTCCCTTTCTACTTTCTTTGCCACTTTCGACGCCCTTTCCTTTCTCTACGAATCACCCCTTCCTTTACGTCCCTTTGCCTATTTTCCATCCTCCCTCTCTCTGCCTTGTATCCCTTTCCTTCTTTCTTATTCACACTCTCCCATTTCTTTTTTTGTCTCCCATTCCTTTATTTTCTCATTCTTATGTGATCTCCTTCTCATTTTCATTTACTCCTGTCAACCTTCATCCGCTAGGCTCCTTCCATACGGCTAACTAAAGTCACTTATCCGCCTGGTATGACACAGGGTTGCCAGTTTAGCTATTCATGGCCAAATTTGATGAATCTGGATAAGCACTTTTCCATGAGCTTTTTGATTTGGTTGTATTAAATTTTGGTCCATTTTAGCTTTGTTGCTGTATTTAAAAAAAATACATTCTTATCTTCATAATCGTAACCTCAGACCGACAGCGTCAAGTTGCGATAAAAAAAGCCACTGAAAAAATAAGATGAAGCTGATAAATTTGAAAAAAAGATCATGATTTGTAATACTTCATCTAATAAAAATCAATGATAAAAGTTGCTTCTACAAACAATTTTGGCATTTTGGACATTTTTTGCGTGATTTTGGCCAGAAACATCTCCAACTATCTGGCAACAAAATGAGAGAGAGAGAGAGAGAGAGAGAGAGAGAGAGAGAGAGAGAGAGAGAGAGAGAGAGAGAGAGAGAGAGAGAGAGAGAGAGAGAGAAAGGCAGAGAGAGAGAAGCTTGCATTTTCCAACTTCCATCAAAGCGTCCAGCCAGGCAAAACTAATCCATCAACGCACTCAACCAGGTAAAACTAATCTCTAACAAGCGCTCTTCTGTTATTTGTTGAAATTAAAACATAGCGACGACTGCAGGTTTTATAATCCCCGGTTGACCGGGAAAAAAGGAGATATTTTGAGTAGAGGCGAAAAATTAAGGCTCCATTTTGACTTTGATAACCCAAATTCGAGGCTCCAGCCAAATGCTTTGAGCATTCATCTGTTGAACCGAAACTTGTAAAATAAATGTGAGTCAACAAGATGAGCTGTGATGCCCGGATGAATTTCGAGGATGTTGAAACAGTATAAAAAACAGGTCTGATTAGTCACTCAATAGACACCCTAATGTGACTAATGTCTCTTCACGACAAGCTACGTGAGAAAAAATGGAAGGAAAGATGATCAATTTTTTTTTGTTGGGCAGTGATGACTAATGTTTGAATGTTGAAAAAAACGAAAAAAACAAAACAAAAAACAAAAACAAAAAATATAAGCATTGAAGTTACTGGACACAAACTAAGGGGCCAATTTAGCATAAACTTTCATTGTCAATTGGGCCCCCATTTAAAACATTATCGGAGGTATTTTGAAAAGAAAGTTTTTTTTTCATATAAGAAGTAAATGCTTACATGCTCAGCCTTCTAATTCTAATTATGCAGCCTGTACGATAGAGTTATTGATAGCCGGGTAGCTTGCCAGCCAGATTCACTTAAAAACTGGAGACGTCTATGTTGACAGTTTTGGTGATATTTTCGTTGATGGTTCCTGATCATAAAGCCCTCCCATGTGACAAAGCGTATTTGGCAATAATTATAACTATTGAACGATATGCGATTTGTTCACAGGAGATATATTTATTGTTTCTAAAGCAATTGTTGGTTTTCGCTCTAGAAGGGTGTCATGCACTTAGTGTAATGGCCTGTTAGAATGACAAAAATATCGAAAAATCACTGATGTACTTCAATAAGAAATATTCGATTTCATGCCTGGTTGAAGTGAGAATCGTAAAGGATTTTTTTCTTTACCTTATTTGAATTGAACCGCGGAAAATGACTTTTACGAAGATTATTGTGTACCAATCTTACAAGAGGGTTGATCTACTTGCCGTGAAAATTGGCATTTGAAATCCTATATTTTACTGGAATTCGAACTTTTATTTCTAGTGCCGATGCGAAATACGCTACTATCTCAGCCAATAGTTATTCACATCACTACGTGAATGTGACACGTGTTTTTTTTTTTTCAACAACAAGAAACAAAACAAAAACACTTGAAAAGGACCTTGGTCAAGGTATATGCACAGCTTTCTTTTTCAATTCAATGGGGAGATGTTCAGTGCACGAATCACTTGGCAATTGTCCCCAAAGAATGAGAGCGTCGTCCGTAACATCCATTTATATTACGAATAATAAAGTTTCTCTGACCGTAATATACGATAAAAGTAAAAAAAAAAAATGTATATTTTGTTGACAAAAATATCTTGTACCCACCATTTGGAACAATAGACCCTTCTGCTTGGACGAGTTCATTCACTTAAAAAAACAACATATAAGTTCAGATGAAATTGATAAGATTAACATTTATCTACACTCCTAACAGCTTTAAGGTAGTGAACCATCAAGTCTTGAAGTAACAAAGAAAACCATTATCAACAGCCATCACAAATCCACTGCTGGACAAAGCTCTTTCTCAGCTCCTTCCAGGCCGACCGTGACTGTATTAAACTGTACCGTGTCTTACCGGTAGAAATTCCCATCTCATCCCTTCAATGTCTGGTCTTCTCCTACTGCGCTTGATATCCCTTAGGAACTAATCTACTAATCCTTAGCACCAACTGTTATCCTTCCTTCTTGCTATATATTCAACCCATGTCCATTTTCGTTGCTCAATTACGTATTTTCACAGTGGCCTTCTCTTGGATCCTGGCTGATCATTTTCTATCTCTTGACCTTGTCCATAGTATTACTCTTTCCATTGCTCTCTGTGTAATTGTGAGTTTGTTTTCCATAGATTTTATTAGTTCCCCTGCTTCACATCTCTACGCCGGGACTGATATTATACATTCATTGTACAGTTTATGCTTGAAACATATTGACAAGATATTTTTCAATATGTCTCTATGTTTACTGGATGCCCTCCCCGTTAAAACGCGGATTTTGGAGTCCAAGAAAGCCAATAGCTTAATAACTGAGCCGTAATAACCACGGTGAGACGATATTCACGGGTAGGAAATAATAAGTGAAAAGCGATGAGAAAAACGAAGTGAGGTTTGAGCAAATAAACGAAAACATTCTTTAATGTTTTGTTTATTAAATAGTACCACCAAAACAATCCCAATATATTAAATGGTATGAGGTATACCGAAGTACAGTGAAAACAAAATACGTCCATGTTTTATTTACATTAATGACTTAAAAGTTCAGACACAAATTCAAAATATGTCTGAGACAAGTTTTCAACACGTATTTCAAGTGATTTGACACTTTGAGAAATAACTAAAAACATGAATAAATAAATTTACTTATAAACAATCGGTATCGAGAAACATTCCGCGGTATCGAATGTTGAAATTCCGAAAGATCAAGATTTTCTCGCTCAGACTGCTTTGCATAAACAATCTTACAACAAGTTATATTTAATAAAACTTCGAGCATTTAATCCTGGATTTGGCACTCTCCTGGGGCCCGGACAAATTCAGAAAATGTACCTGACGAAAAACTACGCCGGGCTTAATCGAAAAATGTTCTTTACAGTCAACGTCTTGTTTTCAAATTTAAATATTATCATGATTAAATTCAGGCAATTTTTTTCGTTGAATTCCGATTCAATTAGATTTTTTACAGAATTTTATTCTATTTTTTTTTCAGTTTATAGAAGAGAGTTATCCATTTTATTTACTGCCATAATTGAACCATGTGACTTCCTGCATTCTTGCATTTCAATATCAATTTTTTTCGAATTGTCATTTAATTAAATTTTCCCTTTTTCCTTTGATTTTAATCAATTTGTAAATCTTTTTTCAATGTAAAGAAACAAAAATTCATCCGAATTTCATTCATTTCCGCCATATAAAATAGCATTTCTGTTTTAAATACTAAAACCTACTCTAAAAATTGCAAATAATTTGATTTTGCTGAACAATTCTTACTTATTATATATTACAAGGTTTTTTATTTTTTATTTCATTATTAATTTTTTTAAATTCCTTATCATTTTGAGCCATTATAAATCATTTTGATTTCAACAAATAATTTGAACAGATTATTATTTCAGCTCATTTAAATCTGTTGGAGTCAGCGTGGATATCGATGAGGTAGCGAACCATTTCCCAAATTTCATATCCAGGAGAAAAAAAAAGTCCCCGGACATTTCCTGGATTTATTTTCGTCCACTGTTTTTTTTTCTTTTTTTTTTTTTTTTTT
This sequence comes from Thysanoteuthis rhombus, assembly GCA_963457665.1. NCBI lineage: Eukaryota > Metazoa > Mollusca > Cephalopoda > Oegopsida > Thysanoteuthidae > Thysanoteuthis > Thysanoteuthis major. The sequence continues at coordinate 15,847,064 of OY735208.1, forward strand.
CTGTCTATTCTTTAAGTGTCTACGTGTTATGTAGGGTTAAAATAAACCGAATTCGATATCATTTCAAGCTGTTACCTGGCAGAAATCATAAAATAGACACTTCAATGATTAAGAAAAAACAGATTACAAGACAAATAGTTCATATTTAGTTCATATATGAAAACATATAATCAGATTTTTTTTTTTTGTTTTGCTTTTTTTTTTTACTGCTTTATCCTGAAATAGAATCAAAATGTGTTTCGATCTTCAAAATAATCATTACCCTGAATCTCTCAGGTCAGAAATATTATTTTGTCTCCGTCCGTTGCTTATTCCATAAGTTATGCGATTTTCTATTTTCCTGTGTCCGGGTTCGGGTTCGCACTTTGGGTAATAAAGGTTTGAAAATAACCTCCCGTGGTACATTAATGCAGTCTGGCGACAGGAAGAATAACAAAATAGACACTTCAAAGAATAAGTAAAAACAGGCAGCGAAAAAAAAAAAATCTAGGGTTGCCTGTGAACCTATCTTTCCTACTAGACTATTTGAAGCCACCGGAGATTTCGAACGGGAGAAGTTAATTTGGCGTCAAGACCCCCGATGCACCTTTTGATAAGAGAGTTGAGGTCTTGACTTGGACAAGAGGTCATATGGAGCTGTCAAATTCACAAAGGACAGATGTCTTCAATTGAAGTCACCTAGAGAGGCAGAAGTTGACCATTCAAGAGTTTGTCAAGATAATGTATTGAAATAGAGAAAAAAACAAAACAAGAACGCTCTTAGTCACTCGATGAACAAAAAATCATTCCTATTTCTGTTTTGTAAATTGAAAGAAAATCCTAAAATAGATCAAAATTCAAGAAAAAAAAAATCCAATCATGAAAAAGTTTAGATTTGAAAACGGTACGTTGACAGGAAAAGAAGCTTTTCCAACTGAGACCGACACAATATTTCGTCCGGGATTTTATCTTGAATTTGTTCGGATTTCACTCCTAGGATAGTGCCCTGATTTTATCAATGAAAACATTACTTAGTGGGAAAAAATGGTAAATTTAAACACCAATTTTAGTATGATTTTTATCGTAGTTATTTTTTTCCAAATGTATTAATAAATTAAAAAATCCTATGGACTCTTTTCGATTTATAATGGAAGAAAATTTTAAATTTTCATTTTCATTTCAGATTTTTCTTCAGTTCTTTTTTAGATGTTATATGAATTTATTGAACCGTTATGTGAACGAATAGTTTTATAATTTCAGAATTGTCTTTTTTGCCTTTCTACGTTTCCTAAATAGTCTACCTTCGTTTTTCAAATTGAAGAAATTTAATGTTTTAATCATTTTGAGTAAATCTTTTGGCGTAATTTTCATCTGGGCGAGTGAGCGACAACATAGATTAAAATTTGAGGTCCATCATTCACCCGCCTTATACCGTGAACCGCGCTACGACGTATTGCATTATATCGGGGGAAGGCAAGTATTTCGCTTCCATTTCCTGTTTCTTCTTCTCTATAAGAATCATCTCATCGAAAATCAACTATGTGAATTAATTTTTCACGGTTGATAACTAGTTATTAAATATATCTTAATTCTGTACGTGCATGAAAAGCACACATGTTACAAACATCCCGTAAAGATGGCCCACCTATTTTGAGTCGCGAAAAGTCATATGTTCAAAATGGTAGGCCTCTAAAAAAGGTTGCCTGATGGTTGGTGATCTATCTGGCCTACTTTGTGCAAAAATGTCCAAATGCCAAAAATTGTCAATAAGGCTGTAAAGGTAATCATTTGATTATTTATCTTTATTAGATGAAGTAATATTAATAGTTATTATCATTTCTTTTCATTTCTTATATTATTATTTATCTTCATCTAATTCTCCAGTTCCTTTTTTTACCGGAATTTTTTGGTGACCACTTGAGTATTAAAGTTGTGATTATAAAAACAACTGAAAAGTTAAGATGAAGGAGAACAGTAGTATAAAAAAATTGATAATAATGTCTATTTATAAAACATTGCAATACTGAAGTATACACCAAAAATACGGATTTATTGAAATTACTAAAACAAAGACAAAGCCAAAATTTAAGGCGGCTAACTGCTCAAGAAAGGTCAGATTTTTCAAATTTGGTCATAAAGTAGTTGAAACGGCCACCCTGCCTCAAAATTCCATTTCCCTGTTGTCAAGACCAGTTATTTTGAGTAGCAAACGACGGGATATTTAGGGTTCAGCACCCAGCTGGAGAAGATTTTAGGTCAGACAATAATTTCAAGAAAAAACAGAAGAAAAGTACTGGCTGACCCGGCGAAAGTGACCCCGAAAGAGGTAGCTAGGAATAAAGACAGTGGATCAGTTTAAGCCGGAAGGGTGACCTTCTTAAAAACAGCGAAGGTCAGATATGGTAGAAGGGAAGGAAGATTCAACGGCGGTGATTGTGAAAAGCTGAACAGGATAAAGAGCAAACTGACCTCGCTCGTCGAACCCAGAAGGGGAAAAACATTACTCATTATTTCTATGACTCAGTAACAATTCCTTCTTTTATGTCTTTCACCGTTGATATTCTCACCAACGCAATGATTTAATCACCATACGTCATCGTGTTAGAATCTCTTTTTGTTTAGATGAATTATCGCTACTATCTTTTAATTAATTTCTATTACAGAACAGAGGAAACGACGTTCGGATCATATATCTAGTATTTAAACTACAGCTTCCCACCCTCTATCATAGAATTGCCCGATAGTTAGAAACGTTTTTGACCAAAAACACAAAAATGACCGAAAATTTCCAAACGCCAAAATTGTCTATAAAAGCAATTATTTCATGATTTATTTAAATCATATGAAGTATTATAAATCATTATTTAAATAAAATCTCACTATTTACCATCATCTCCATTATTTAGTTGCTTTTTATTTCAACTTAACGATGACAGCCTGAGTAAAGTAGCGATAAAATGTAACTGAAAAATTAAGTGGATGGTAAATAGGAATACCATGAAAAATTTAATGTTTATCGTAGTTAATAAAATATTGCTTCACTACAGTCCATACCAAAAATAAGAATTTATTAAAAATACTATAGCGTGCATAGTCAAAATGGCCTCAAATTTAAAGTTCATGACTTAATGCTCTATAAAAGGCCAAAGTTGGCTGTATTTTCCATAAAATGACCAAAATGACGATCCTGGAAATTAATTTCTTCCAAGTTTTCTTATGTTATTCAAATTAACCCTGAAGCGACTCAATAAAAGATGCGATGTTAACAGTGATGCCACATTATTTTCAGATATCAAATTGAAAAAATCGATGATGATATATTATTTAGTTTATTAACACTAATCTATTTTATCATTTTTGCTCTTAATCTGATCCTCTACACACTTCGACAGCCAGGACACACGGTGTGGGGTCAGAAAATAAAGAAGTCACCTATTTGAGGGAATATAAGCCCCCTTCCCGTTTTCCATCAGAAAAGGGCTCAAAAGATGAATGTAACCTTTGTCGTCCAGCTCCACATTGGCCGGAATTTGAGGAGTTGTAAAATATCTGGGGGATGAATGGGGAGAAATCGGTGAAAGGCAATCTTTTCTTAACATTCCCAACTGAAAGAAAGGCCCTTATATGCCATCAAATACTATTGCTTCCGATGATATTTGAACTCTCATCCTGAAGCTGAGGAACATGCCTTTAATGGACGTCCCCATAACCACCTCGGTCCCGTAATAGTCCAGTGATTGAATTAAATTTGAAGTCATTCTGCCACCTCCTACATCCCAGTTTGGTGAGTCACCTTTATTTTTACTACCACGTAAAAGCAGAATTATTCATTTTTTTTTCAGTTGAAGCATTTTCATTATTTCTTCAATTAATCTCATGTCACTCGCACTTGAACTTTTCATACAGCCCAGAAGGACATCAGACCAGTTGTTTCTGACCTTGAGGGGAGGGGGTGTTGTAAAACCAGCTTGTTAAACATGCAAACCTTTCAAAACCCTGGAGTCCGTGGGAAAATTCATTTAAATAAAAGGGGTTATCGTAGAGGAAAAGGTTGGAAAGGAGGATTTGGGAAGACTGATCCCCTGGGACTTGTTGAGAACGGGGATCTTACCCTGCGACTATGCAACTAATCGAAATACCAGATCTGCCAAGGTTTAGAAATTTTCAGGAAGGAGATTCTAAGAAAAAAATGACCGCCTCCAAATTTGGTTGAGGGACGAGAACCTCTGAAACAGCTATTTTAGTGCATTGAAAACCCATCTTAACATAATTTTATACTGCAAATTTTTTTTTTCAATGCAGGAGATTCGAACAAATTCATTCCATGCAGGGGGGCGCTTGGCTTCAAAATACTGGAGTCTCTCGCAAAATTAAGGGTAATTTGTAGATCTAAAATGCAACAATAACAATACATAATGATAATACGTTAACGTTTGTTTTCAGTTCTCACTCTTTGAGAAAAAAGTACGTCTGAAGTGAATTTTTTTTTCTAGTTAGACACTAAAAAGGAAGACAAATTAAAGATGCGGCACCGGATAGAGGATAGAATGTTCAAAAGCCGGACTGTCTGGCGTAAAGCTGGATGTCTTTATTTGACCCATAGACCGTTTGGTTTTCAGTCCTTTGCTCTGCCATTGAACAAAAAGGTCTTTCTAGAAATGTTGACCCAGAAGACAAATCGTGTAAATTTATGCTGCAGCGTTGTATTAAGAGGGTATTGAGGGGCACCAAATCCAAAATTGCAGCTCAGCATTGTCGAGCATTGCGTAATCCAAGATGACCGCCGTGTTTATTCAAAATGCTGATGGCAAATCGTGTCAAAGTGAAAACAGCTTTATTGGGGTTTTAAGGGATGCTGAATCAAAATCTGCTGTATGCTCAGCCCAATAATCCCGACATGGACAGATTTGGATTCATCAACCCTCAATAACCCTAAAACACTGTTTGCGCATACATTTACACGATTTGCATTTGAATATGAACATTTTCGGAAATTCTGACCAGTCAAAACACATCGATGTACATATGTTGAATTGTGTACAGTGATGGAAATGGGGTGGTGTGCAAGGGTAAGGCGTAAGTTTTTTGTATACTCAAAATGTACGAATGGATATATTACCTTATACCTAATTCCTTGAACCCAGCTTTACCTTATACCTAGTTCCCAAAACCGATTTGTATCGCTGACCGTATCAATGTTTGCACTTGTATAGCTGCATGATTAATACGGTCAAATGGTATATCATTGGGACATATATCCAGAAATATTGGATCTGAGGGATTGTGTCGGTGAAACTCATTACAATACACTCTTTAAATTGTTTGAATTTCTTCGAGAAATTTCGACTAGTTTTTCGTTTATCTCTATTGCTGCTTTTCCATCACGATGCACAAGTCATTACATCTACAACTGTTAAAAATAGCAGTGTGAATCGGAAATGTACCTTCAGTTTAGATGCGAACCCGGATCTCTGATCATGTTGACCTGTCTGGCATTGACGTCACCCATTTCGATTTGGCCACAAATATTCAACAGTGTGGCAGCGTCAAATCTAAACCCTCCTTATCCGATTTATTTACGCCGTGTTGTTTTTTTCTATATACTAAGCAGCAGTAGTAGACGTAATATGTTATAAGTTGTCGGAATTTTTTAGATTTAGTATTTTCATGATTAATTTTGATTCCACATCCCCACCCCATCATTTTATTGTTACCCATTGCGCACCCAGTCGAGACTTTCCGTTCCACCATGTTTTCGACTTTCAACCTATCAGTCTCTCCACACGATATCTCCAAAGGACTCAGTGAATATCAATGAAATTCTGTGGACAGGTGAGTGATGGGGTGAGGAAGAAATGATTAAATTTTGGGGCGGAATCAATTATACTTTTTATTGATTCAGAGATTTTACCCCAATACATTTATTTGCACACTCATGTCCGTCCAGATGATTTTCTAAAAAGTTCTCATAAATTTTAATGGAATTCTACAGAAAGGAGGGCTATGGAAGGCGTGATTAAATCTTTGGGTTGGTTCATACCTTATTTAAACCCTTGGAAATAGTTCTGACAGTGGTATGCGCTCTCTGAGTGCTTTTTAGTAGCTTTAGTACCACGTATAGTTTTGAAATAGTTAACAGTCTTTTTAGTTATCTTGCAGAACGTTTTCAGGTGGAGTGATCCATCGTAATTGAAAGGGCAGACAGAGAGAAATTAGAATAAACAATGTGTCGCCATTTTTTTCAGCTCAACTGAGTCATTATTTACTTATTAAAAAATTTAAAACAATGATAATTCATTTGCCTTTGTCTCTGTCTGTCTGTCTGTCTGTCTGTCTGTCTGTCTCTCATAATTCTTCGTCGATCGGGTGTGATTTATTTTTGAAAATAAATAATTCAGAATACTATAATAAAGATTTGTTACAACCTCGACATCACACGGTAGGGGGAGACTCATTCCATTCTTTTCTCTCTTTTGCTTTCAGAACTAAAATACGATTTTTATGGCCATTAATATTTGATTCGCTTCTCAAAAACTCGCTGAAAATTCTTATAAATTAAACTGATTTTTTTTCACCCGGAAAATGGTTATTCACCGTTGAAGAAACTGCAGAAAAAATATGAAGGATATTTGAGGTGTGATTTATAGTTTTCTGGGAAGGTATCAGGACAACTGCCCCCGGAACAATTTTCCTATGGATAACTGCCCCCCCCCCCCCGAGAAATGCTTGACAATTGCCCCTTTGACATTTCCACATGAATGTGATCATTTACATGGCCAACCTCTTTATTTCCACAAACTTTAACTTTGGCTTAATGGCTTAACGGTTGCTATGCTATTGTCAGGGGAGAATTATCCGACGGCAATTATCCAGGGGGAAGCCGCCCTGAAAACCTCTGGAAGAGGTTTTCATACATGGCCTAAATTCATATTTAATATCTTAAAAGAGCTTCTGTCACAATGCAGTGTTTTTGGGATTGTTTTACAAACTATTGTAAGTGAATTCGTTCCGAACCAAGAACTGGTTTCCCCGCAATCCGAAAGTAGAGAATTCTAATAAATATCTTTCTTAAGTCGGAACGATTTGAAGAGAAGAAGCAACCATCATCAATTAATATTGGACAGTTTTTCCTACTTTGAGTGCTATTTTTGCTTTCCGCTAATTTTCGTAAAACTGCAAAAGTTGCATTGAGCGAACTTTTGAAAAGAGGGGTACACCTGTCCTTAATGAAGCTGTTTTTAAAAAATAAAACTCGGCAGTGTCTGACAAATATCCGTACAGAATCAAAAAACTTTAAAATAATTTCATTGTGCTCAAATGTATTTCAAGAGTCCTGTTTCACGGTGTATTGATATTTATCAAGAAGAATATAGTCTGACACAATGCCACAATAATTGAAATTGAGAACGCAGAACTGGAGAAAGTAGACCATTATATTTACTTAGGACAAAGAATCTCCATGAAATCCCCAAAAGAAGAAAAAATCAAACGAAAAATCAGTCTAGGAGGGCAAGCCATCGGCAGAGCAAGCTAAACCTTTAAGAACAAGAAAGTCCCATTAGTCCTAAAAAGAAGAATACACAAACAATGCATCCTCCCTATAATCACCTATGCTCTATTCGTTCCGTTCAACGCAACAGTTATGAATTAGGAAATTGATATATTATTGAGCTGAAACATGAAACCCTAACCAAGAGACCAACCCTCAAACTGAGAACCACGCAACGTGCACATGAAAGAATCATGCTCAACCTCAATTTGAGAAATCAGGAGATATCACAATATATCAGGGGAAAACAGGAGTCTGAGACATTATAGGATTCATTACAAAACTCAAATGGCAATGGGTTGATCATGTTACAAGAATTAACATCATTACTCACAACATAGATCTCCAGAGATCCCATGAGTAACCGAATCTGTCAGAATACAAGAAGGTGAGTCGAACTAGACAAGTTCAAAAAGTATTGCTTCTGCAACACCCATGATAGAGAGGTCTGGCGAATCCCAGCGAAGGTATATGTCTAACGACCAACGATAAAAGTCTGATGAGGATGATGATGATGACAAGTGATGAAATATCTGTCTGTGTATGTATGCATCGCAATTTTTCGACAACTGGGCATTGTACAAAATTGACATTCGCCTGATATATTAGTCAGCACACAAGGCACTACCGTGTTCGAAGTTTTAGGAATCAGCGGTTCTCGAAAAATCTAATAAAATGAAAGCTTATTACCTGTCTTCATTGTTTCAATTAATCATCTCCTTTGATTTCCACTCATCATAATTATATGAATTTAGATAGAAAATACCTAAATTAGCAATACTGAAGAGAAGGAAAAATAAATTTTAGGGCACTGCCCTCGTGCTGGGGAAATTCTTCTTTCAAGTTTGGTCTTGCTCATATTTGAATATCTGATGATATTGGTGGAAACAAATCCGTGATAGATATTTCTGTGAAGATATTTCTGCTTTCATTGTATTTGGGGTAGTTTGGAGTAGCCTAAATATTTGCAATTAGGAAAACAGAATCGGAGAGCCGAGTTTAAATTCCAACTGAAGTAGTTTGTGATGATGATGTTAGCATCCGTCATTGGACATGGACTTTCCCCCAGATTCGCCAGACCTCTCTATCATGGGCATTGTGGAGCCAGTACGTTCTAAATATATCTAGCTTGTCACACCATCTCACTTTCTGTCGGTCACAGCCTCGCACCTGATATCTGGGGATCCACGTTGTGAGTCATGATTTCCAGCGGTTATCTCTCATTCTTGCAACATTTTAGTTTTTTAACAGTTTCTATGATGTCCCGGACTCCTGTATTTTCTTTGATATACTGTGCTATCAAATGATCTCGCCATGTGAGGTTGAGCATGATTCTCTCATGTGCATGTTGCATGGTTCACAGTTTGAGGGCCAATCTTATGTTTAGGTTCCATGTTTCAGCTCCATATGTGACCATCGGTAGGATGCATTGGTTATATACTCTTCTTTTTATGACTGATTGGATTTACCAGTTCTTAAAAGTCGAGCTTGCTCTAGCGAAAGCTTGCCAACTTAGTGTGATTCTTTGCTTGATTTCTTCTTCTTATGATGACTTCATGGAGACTCGCTGTCCTCGGTATATGTAATGGTTTACTTTCTCTTCCGATCGTTGTATCTTTGCCCCTAACATGTTTGTTGTGCATGACATTTATTTAGCTAAAAAATCATTTAGATCGTTTAACATTATTTGGAGATCGCGAAGGTTCTTAGCAAAGAGGACGATGTCGTCAGTAAGTCTGAGGTTACTTGAGTATTCTCCATCTCTCTTGATTCCTACGTGTTCCCATTCCAAGTTTCTAAGAAGATCACCTCAAGGCAGGCTGTGGAGAGTTTGAGCGAGCTTGTGTCACCTCGTCTCACTCCTTCCCTCCAGTTGAAACAGTTCAGAGTCTTTATGTAGCTTGATGAAGGAACTGCTGTGTCGGTAGATATACTGCAGTACCCTCCCATATACGGGGTCTAAACCTTGTATAATTGCATACTTGTATAATTGCATCAAGGATTTCGCCCGATTCAAAGGCCTTTTTAAAGTCAACAAATGCTACGCCAAGTGGCATTCTATATTTGTTGCTTTCTCTTTTAGTTGGTTCACAGAATAGAGATGGCTGATGACTGAGTATCCTGTAGTTGTTGAGGTCTTTCGGGTTCCCTTTTTTTTGTATAACAGCATTATGATTGCCATGTTCCACTCAGAAGACTTTACTTTGTTTGAAGCATAAGTTGAATGAGATGGCTAGTTTTCTCGTGATGACTTTTCCAGCTTTTTTGATTAGGTCGATAGTGATGTTATCGGGCCCTGAGGTCTTTCCTTTCGATGTTTATTTGATGGCTTGTTTCACTTCCTGTGGAGTAACTTCCGGGAAATATTCGAATTGATTACTCTCGGCTTGTGTTTCCTGTTCATCTTTCTGCATCCTTTGTTTGGTGAAATGGAGGTCTTTGTAAAATTCCTGGGCACGTTCGACAATTCTGTTCCTATCCGTTGTTAGTTGTCCATTTGCTTCGAACTTCCTAGTCATTTGTTTTCTTCCTGTACTGAGAGATTTTCCAATAGTTTTGAATCCCCTACCTTTTTCAAGAATGCTTTCAATGATTGCTATCGTGTATCTCCTTCTGTCTTCTCTTCGTTTCTTTTGGATTGTTTTGTTCAGCTTTGTTGCTTCTATTTTTTTCTATTGTTATTGGTGGTGGCTTGAGTTTCCTGCATTTTTTCATGAGATTTTTGGTTTCTTCAGAGAGTTTGCTCATGATTTTTGAGCTCTTTGGCTTAAACATACTGGCAACTTTAGTTAAGGAGGTTATTATATTGTTGCCGAGCTCGTTAACTTCCTTTTCTTGTTCAGTTAGAATTTCATATCTGTTCTTCGGTTCCAGTTTGAATGATCAGGTGAGTTCTTTTTGAACGGTAAGTGGTTGCAGTTTGGCGTTGAACATTTTCCTGCCTTCTATCTCACACGAAAAACAAAACCAAAACAGACTCACACGGAAATAAGCCCACACGGAAAAGGTCACATGGGAAAAATCCTATACTGCAGTATGCTACATCTTAATACACAACAATAAATGTTACATTTCAAAATTCAATTCAAACGAACTTTGAAAATAAGTATGTGAAAATGAGGATGTCCGGGCTAGAAGATGCTACATTTTTACATTTAACTGCATATGTCATGTTCCAACATTGGACTGCGAAAATATGTTTTATTAAATTATTTTTCATTTAACAAATATTTTATCATGAATACAAGCTTACAAAGAAAGAAAGGAAGTAAATAAAAATATTATTGATTCTATGTTTTCAAATTCCTTTGTAATAAATATTAATATGCATCATCTTTCAGGACACGAAAAAATGGATATTATAAATTTCAATATTAGAACACTAAATTAGGTTTTTAAATGGACACTTATTAAAAGTTAGTGCCTTTTTGAGTCCGACCGTTTGAATTAATTTAGTTTCCTAGTGCCTGGCCCAGACAGCTTTTAATGATGAAGTATAACATCAAAATATAATTTGGCCATTATATAGTTTTCATGTATCTATTTTTTTTATTTCGTTCTGCTACGAAATGAAACTAGTTTTGTTCGATTTTTGTCACTTTTTGATGAAAAAATCGAACGAAATTTTATGTTCCTAGTACGAGACTCAACTCAATCGAAACGTCAGCCTGCGGTAAAGGTTTGTTACTGGTTCGTAAATTATCAGGTTAGCTAATGCATCTGCTACTTCAGCTGCTTCTGCTACCGACAGACGATAAAAGACCGTTGATGATATTATTTACGGAAATAATCTTTCGTAATGATAATTCAATGACGTCTGAGTATTGAACGATGTCAATTGATGATTTCCAGTTAATATCTATTTTTGATAAACTATTTATTTCATTTGGGCAATTTTCCCTATTTTTTTCACTTGAGCCTTTTTGACCCGTGCCATTATTCGGCGCACCATTTTTACCTCTGCCATCATTATTTAGATTACCTAAATATATATCCTTGATTGGAAAATAAGGTGGATATTGATAACATTATCAGAAATTCTGCCATGAAAAAATCCAAAAATTTTGCTATTCAATATATTTTGATTAATTGTATGTGAGTTACATCGTAAAGTGATATTTTGTTTTCTTAAAATTTGAAAAAAAAAATTATTTTGTTCAAATGATATATAATTCTCTCTCATCTGTGTGGGCTATTTCCGCCTGGGCCTTTTCTGTGCTGGCTTTTCCTGTTGGGATTTTTCTCTGTGTGGGCTTTTTTCCGTGTGGGATTTTTTACGTGTGTTCTTTATTCCATGTTGGCTTTTTTTCAGTCAGAGCTTTCCTTCCCGTGTGGGCTTTTTCTTGTGCACATTTATGACTGGGCTTTTTTCAGTGGGTAATTTTCGTGTGGACTACTATTATGTGTGCATTTTCCTTGAAACTCAATACAATTTCTGCAGTCACGTAATACACGTGACTGCAAAAATTGTATTGGCAGTTTAGCTCAGACGGTAAGAGAGCCACTTTACAGATCACTTGTTCGTGATTTCAAATCACGGGAGGGAATTGTTGATGTTATATATCGGTTTGGTTTAACTAGATGAGACGGATGAACAGTGAAGAGTTAATCCCCCCATAAAATAGGTGAGGATTATTGTTGCTTTTGTTGTTACAGCAGAAAAGTAAAGTCAACCAGAGCCTCCGATCAGTGAGGGAGCAGGGGGGCAGTTGTCCCCTCCCCTGAGCACATTCTCCAAGAATGGTCCTTTTTCAAGACATTTTTTTTGCTCTTTAGTCCTCTTGTGCAATAAACTTATGATCACATTATTTTTTATTGGAATTTGAAAAAATCTAAATTGAATAGATGACACATTTTGATAATGTTCTGGCGTGATAAGCCGACCGTAAAACCTCTTTATTGTGTTTTGATGTTAAATATAATATGGAAATTATTTCATAGTGTCCTGCTGCTTTTAATGTGCACCCCAGCCCAATGTATCACTTAGCTGTGCCCCTGTCCCCGGTTGGAGTTTGACAAAAACCGTGCAGACAAGAAGAATGTTGTTCCCTGATTATTGCAAGCGTGGAATAAGTTAATGATTGGCGGTACGCTATTAAAATTGCTAGTGTTATTGAGAGTTCTTAGTCTGTAGGAACACAGATTTTTGTTCATTAATCAGTCATTAACATTCTCTTCGAGAGTTAAGTCTGGACTCGAAGCTTTCATCACTTCTGCTTGCTTTCCCAGCAATCTATAGTCATTTCTCTATTTGTGTCGGGGGTGAGTTATCCTCAAATATTTGTATTTGTGCTGTAGTTCCCGTTTACACCACTGACCTGACGTAGGGGCACTTTAGTTTTACACTGTATTTTCCCAAATTCACGGTATCCAAATTTGAGTTTCATCTGAAATGTTACAACTCCCTTCCAAATTGGAAGCACGAGTTGATTTTGTTTATCAGCCATAACAACAACAACAACAACAATAACAACAGTTCTCACCTAATTTAATGGAATCAACTCTTCACTGTCTGTACGTACCGCCATGTCAAACAAAATAGATCACAACCAAGTAATCGGTAGGCGTCTCTCTTACCGACTGAGCTAAACCAACAAGTTAAACATATCTACGATTTTATTTTTTATACGTACATGTAATAGAAAAGTTGCAGCAGCCATCTTCCGTCGGAATTGAAGTAAGGGTTGAGTATGTCTCTGCAGCAGCTAACCTTGTCATGCATGTCTTTGAACTTAACACATATTGTCATATCAACGTCTTAGAGCCCGATGACAGATTACAAGTGTGGGCGTTGTCTTTGGTGTTCTGTAACATTAACGAATAAGTGTTTTTGATGTTTTTGATGACATGATTGATGAGTAAAGTAGTGCCCTCACATACATCACAGGTTTCTCCGTCTCTACCTGTTCTTCGTGTAACATTCAATTTCCCCGAATCTCAGATTACAGAATGTTCATTCGCTCGACGCCGATTGGTCGACTCTGATTTCTCCGAAAAACAAATGAAAACACTTGGAGGGCCCACCTTTCATAGTTTATCATTATGAAAAAAAAAGGTTGACTCTCTTTCTAAGATTAACGCAATGGGGGTTTGTTTTCGATTTATGAAAAAAAAAAAAGATGCGAGATGCATTTTTTTTGTAAGATTTGCAAGTGTATTATTTATTTACAATGTGATTTAGCATTTACAATATATATCGTATATAAGATTTATAGGGAAATGTTTGTGTACGATCGTATGTGTACAGACATATACGCTCATTTGTTGATTGAGTACTGTACATCAAAATCACTGATACAGACTCGTGATATTGACGTACCGGTGATAAGCACACGGAGTGACGTCATTCACTTCGCCATACGACATGATTGATGAAACAGATAGTAAAGGACTTTGAAAAGAAGCCTCAATCAGATAGAAAACCTAATTCATCAGTTTATTAAAACAGTAAATTTCTTATTTTCTAAAGGGAACTCTGATGATAGCAATGTGTTATAGAAAAGAATCAATGCAATAGAATATGATACGTTTTTTTTTTTATTTTACAGCTACAAATGCCTCAAGATGTATCTTTAGATTATCTAGATTTTCATGCCATTCATCAAGAAAAATATCTGGGTACTATTTTATTAAGTACCCTTCAATGGTTAAAATCTAAATTTCCTTTCAATTAAACGAAAACTGTCCTTATAGAAGTTGAAATATTTTCAAAACCCAGAAGCTGAGAAATTTAAGCTCAAGACAGCGAGGAATTCGATCCTTTGAGATTTTTTATTTAAAAAGAAGTTGATTGGACTTGGTCCGAGCAGAATTGAGAGACCCGGACTCCTCTGGACCTACGCTTATACGTTATTGTCGAATATTGGTGAATTCCCCCGACCTTTCTTGGCTAAAATTGTTTTTCAGTCTAAGAAAATTGTGCTTGTGCACTGAGTGTTATGTGTCACTATCAGCCAATCAAAGCGTCTTGCTGTACATCATGAAATCGTTAGTTGCCGGAATAGGAAGTAAAGGCAGAAAAACATGAGAAAACAATGGCAGTTTTCGAGCAGAAAATTTTATGGGACCCACGAAATAGTGAGCTTTCCTTTTTTTCTGTCTTTCTTTTCTTTTTCTCTCATAAACTCTCTCTCTGTCTCTATTTCTGTCTGTCTACGTCTTCCTCTCTCTCTGTGTCTCTGTCTCCCTGTGTGTATATATATATATATATATATATATGATTTTTCATGCTGTGGACTTTTACTTCTCACGATGGCCCGTTTCATTCATTTGGTAACTTCCAAGTATATATATATATATATATATATATATATATATATACGCTCAGTCACACAAGAGAAATCGTGATGTGACTAACTGTGTTGGGGTGATCGATAAAAAAATTGAAAAAGGGATGATCAGTGGAGATGTCGCTTCTCCCACCTTTTCTTGGGTGGTGATCATTTAAAAAAGTCTGGATTAAGAAAGAAAGAATGATCTTGAACGCTGCTGTTAAAGCAGTCACCGATCAGTCGCAGGTTCAATTCCAACATCAGCCTAATTTTCTTCAATTGTTTATTCGATTCACGCTCTTCTACAGCGTATGGTTAAAGTGAAAAAGAGAGTTTGTGTTGGTCTTGATTTTATAGTATCCATCAGGTGTGTGGGTGTTGTGACACCCATTATCTATTTATTCATTTATCTTGTCTTTGAAAAATTAGCGTCTCTCACCGATGAGACAATTCTTTGACACGGGGTTCAGATGTTTAGGCTTTTCTTATCAATATCCTGTGAAAAGAGTGATTCGTGTATATGCACTTATATACATGAATGTGTGTACGTGTGCAATAGAATGTGTGCGCAAGTGTATGTATATGTGCACGGGAGTGTGTGCTTGTATGCATGCATGTGTGTGTGAGAGTGTGTGCACTCATATGTGTGTGAGAGAGAGAGGGAGAGATGTTAATATCGCACGCAGACATCCTATGTTTACTCTTCCAGAAGCTGAAGCAACCATACACCTTATACTCTGATGTAACACACAAACACGCAATACATAAGCACGCACACAAGCATACGTTGAAACACACACACACACGAGTGCACACACATACACACACACACGAGTGCACACACACACACACACACACACACACACACACACAAAAGCACATTTTTGGCAAAATAATCGCCTTACAAACTTACGCATGCGCCATCACCCAATTAATTCTAGAATCAATGCTGTAATTTATCGAGTCAGTAGCCATTATTAAAAGTTCCAATATTGGCGCCAAAAATTCTCTTTGTTCCCGCCCCATATTCAAATAGTTCTGCGCCTGCGTAACAAAGACTAGAGAATGACAAACCAACCCACAAACAAATAAACAAACAAATAAAAAGATACAAATAAAAGAAGAGCAAAGAAGATGAAATCGAAGTAGAAAATTCTGTGGTCGCAAAAAAGCCTCTGGATATTTTAAAATGGTTGATATTTTGCGTTAGAAGAGGTGCTTTGTAATTACAGGGAAAAATGCTAAGCATAACTTATTTAATCAGAAAGTTCTCTGCTTATTTTGAAAGTTTGAGCTAAGAAGCCCCTGCCTAAAAGTAAGGGGTAACAAGTCCCTACCCAAAAGTAGGAAGTAACAAATGCTTACCCAAATGTAATAAGTAACAGACCAAACCCAAAAGAAAATCTGGACCTCAACTCTAAATTCTTCTATTAAGTCCAATCAATTATCTCACCACAGTTGAAGAAATCGTTATGTTCTGCATGTATCTCTGTGTTCTTGACAATTGGCCACTGTACGAAGTTGACATTTGCCAGATACATAATGTATGACAGCATTGGGTCTCGAGGAATGTAATAAAATAAATAAAGAATTAAAGATTATAAACATTTCTCCATTTTCTATGGATTATCTCCCTTGACATCTGTTCTTTAGAATAATCTAGATTTAGATATGCAATATCCCAATTGGCAACACTGATGTGAAGTGACCGGAGTCGAAGTATCGTAGGACGGATAGAAAATTATTTTGCCTGACAATCATAAAGTCTTGCTCCACTCTGCTGATGGACACTCAGAAAGGAGAACTCCCAAATTTGGATGTTGTGTGAGATTCCTAAGGAAGAGCTTTGAAGTTGTTTAAGGTACCATTGCCGTCGGTAGACAATTTTTTCGTTAACATTAAATAACTAGATACTCTCCAAACAGACCCCGTATAGCAAAAAGATCTTGGTGCATGCATAAGTCAAAAACTTTTAGAGTATGACCCGAAGGCTCTTCTTCCGTTCGTTACTATCCTTTTGAATAGGGGAGGGTGCAACTCCATTCCCAACTTTCCCCTCACCCTAATCGCACAGCTTAGGGTGTACTCAATTAGCTGATGCGTAAGCACTCTATTTCAGAACGTATAATCTGTTACCATAGATAATCTGCACTTCCCGATTGAGCTTCAATTTCAAATGAAAAATGCATTATCTCACGTATATGTTACGCCGAAACGCTGAAATTGCAAAATTGGTGAAATTTACATATTTTTTGCCAAAAAAAAAGTTCAATTTCATTTTTATTACGTACACTTTTGATCGTAAAAAATAGTTGTTTTGAATCCTTGTTTTGATTAGATAAACTTTTGATCAAATCAAAACTACTTATTTTTGAATAAAAACGTTTGATTTCACTTTGATTACATTGGATTTTGATTCTAAAGAAAATTATGATATGAAAAGTACGCATTTATTTTTTGTAAAAAATAAATGAATCAATAAATAAAACAGTATTTACTTATTTTTTATAAAAAATGTCTGACTTGACAAATTTTGATTGTAACGATATAGTTGTTTTACATCTTTGTTTTGATCAAATGAACTTTTGATCAAAGTGAAACTACGTCTTTATTTATTGTAGATAGTTGAAATTTCGCCATCTAAGCAGTTTCACCGAGTCTGCGTAGCACGCACAATTATGAATATAAATACGTATAACAATTATGTATACAAATATCTATAACAATTATATACATGAATATGTATAACAACTATGTATACAAATATGTATGACAATTGTGCTTCCATAGTTAATACGCACCATGTTTTTTTCTCTCAAAATCTTCGGTAGATATGTATTATACGAATTGTGAAATATGGTATTTATCTGGCTCAGCCATAATCTGGCTGATAGCCTCATATAGAGACTATTTTTTTCGGAAGATTTATTGGCACTGATCTTGTTGGCTGGACATAAGAATGCTTGTCACGAAATTCGATATTCGAAGCCTTTAATTATATGAACTGATAAAATGATTGATGCCAACTCATGACCAGGGACTCTCCCAAGACACGTTCGAATTCGACAAATGCCAAGAACATTTGCGCACTGACTAGACAAGAAGTGATGCTCCTTCAGTCATCTGAATTCTGGCTCTGGTATTTCGTTCGATATTCATAAAAATGTTATTAGAAACCGTCTACCAAATCTGTCAACGTAGTTAACATACGTTTCTTCAGTTTTTAAGTGTTTCTAGCTGGCAAGCTGGCAAGTTGGCAATTCATGTGTCACACATACAGGTTACATTGATTAGAGTTAGAAAGCTAAAAATTAAAATATCTAATTTTTGTTATATGCAAAAAACCAATCAACCAAACAAAAAAAACAAACAAACAAAAACAAAAATGAAAAAAACCCAACTTACTTAAAGAAAAAATCCCCCCTCCAGTTAAAAATTTCAATGTAAGTTTATACTAAATTAGTCCCTTGATTTGCATCCGGTAGCGTTCATGCTTGTTTTTCTTTTAATTTGGACGTTTTTTTTAATGATCACCGCCCAAGAGAAGCTGAGAGAAACTTTTTCAACTATTTAATTGATCAACCCTTAACACAGCATGCTGCCAAGAGACGCTGGTCACTCGACGGTTTCTATCGAGTGACTGACAAGACCAATTCTGTTTAGCTTTATTACGGGAAAACAGAAATCTATAACACAGCCACATTTAGGAAGCAACAATTTAATATACTTGCAATGGCTTCCAAAATGAGAGGAGAAGAGCTTATTTGAAATATCTGTCATTCAATTTCTTTTGCTTCTTCATCTATCTTTCTTTCCCCCCTTCTCTCTCTTTATTATATATATATTCCCGTTCATATCTATCTATCTATATCTGTTCGAATCGATCTATCTCAGCCGGTTCAAATCTATCTATCTATCTATCTTTCTCAGTCTGTAAATATCTATCTATCTATCTATCTATCTATCTATCTATCTATCTATCTATCTATCGAAACCGGCTTAAAATGTCAAACTGTAATATCTATCTTCAGACCAATTTCAATTTAAATTAACCCTCTTTGACCAACTTGAAATCAATCGTTTTAATTTCCAAATTGCGGTCAGAAGACGGGAAAATTGCAACAATGAAGACCGAATGAGTTTTCCAGAAACTACTCCAATAATGAACAGCGTGATTTACTTGGTTCGCTGCCCGTAACACTCCATTCTTCTATTCAAGGGAAAAGATTTTCGCGAATAAAAGTGCCTCCAGTCGACTATTTCAAACTATGCGCTTATCCCAAAAAAACTAATTCAGTATTTATTTCTAACAATAAAACAAAAAAAAAAACAACAAAAAAATATCTTGCTAATTTCATATCCGTGAATTTTTCCCATTATGATTAATTAGTCGATCATATGGGGAAAAAAACAACATTTTTTAGGACGCTCATTGTATAGCACTGTTCAGCAAGTTTATCTTACTAACTGTTCTTTGTAAAATTGGTCCTCTGCAGATCTCCCAGTATAGACGATTTGCTACGTAGTAATGCTCAAATTGATATCCAATTATGTAATGAAAAGACTTCCGATGACTCAGTCTGACATATCATTCTATCTATTTCCGGGGACGCTCAAAAAATTCCCCTCTTCCATAGGAATAGAGCACTCTGGTGGATGGGGAATTTATGCGTAAATGAATATATCGCTTAAATTCAGCCTTGCTGACCGTCCAGTTCCGTAGCTCAGCTTTGCTTTACGTCATTTGGGCTTACTGAAATCTTTGGTATGAAAGCTTTATTTTTGAATAGCGGGTAAACCCGTATATCCGTGAATTTCTTTCACGGGATTAACTAATTAGGAATATATTTCTCAACTCAGTGCAACTTCTGGTCTTCATAAATTCATACCAAATTACGATACTAACTGTTGATATTTTCTATGATGCAGATATAAAGAAAACAACAAATTTGGCGCAAGGCATGAATTTTGGAGTGCCCAGTTAAGAAGGAACTCACTAGAAGTATTGGATTAATAATGACTGAATTGACATGATGCGTAACACAAGTCTGCCCTTTAAACATGCTAGTGAAAGAAACAAAATATACATGTCAACTAGAAAAATGTAGTGTACAAATTCAGTAGTGACGCTAGGTCCGATTGCAGCCCTCTGCTGATATTTTCTAGATTATTTTTGAGATTATTTTAGATTATTTATTGAAAAATGAATCAGAGTTCTTCAGGCTGAGTTCTTCAGATATATTGCATCCTAGAGTTCCGGCTCAGCCTGCAGTTGCACGCCGTCTCTGATATATGATATTGCAACATAACTAAAATGTTGATATAGTAAACTTGCCATTACCAGCCTTAATTTGGTCATCACCACTTCATGACAGGATCTCTTACTTGAGAGCTTGTTTCATTCCCATATCAGTTGCATTATGTCTTCTAAAAGACATACTTATGAATTTCGGGATCCAGGCGCTTGGTTTATTGAATGCCCCTTCTAGCATTTAGCGAGATTTGATAAAGAAAAATATTTTAATGGACATGCACGAACACTTGATTATTGAAAAATAACCCTAACGGCTGAAATATGCAAATCAGCCATGTACAAATATATCTTCGTTATTGCATAATGTCAGTATAAATATAAAGAATGTACTACTATTCATACAGGTTTTGGGGCCCTTCACCATTTGGGGCGTTTTCAAATACACCCCTCTTCCAGCTGTGTGGATTTGGAAACATTCATGTATTTTGAGCGTTTCTACAGTTACAGATATTTCCCTCTTTTTAAATGCTCGTTTTACACTACTCTTTAGCACTCACAAAAAACGTTCAGCGTTGGTTTTGTTGCTAGCTGTTATTGAGGTAGCGCACACACTCTTACTCTCTTTCCCCTACAACTGAAGCTCCTGCGCCTCTCATCACCCCCACGACTCATATAATTTTTCACATACAAATAAATGATAATTGTTTCTCCACTTTACGGAAGTTTTTTCTCATACAAACACTCTACTCACAGATTGCAGAGAAAACCTTTTATTTCTGATTAATTGAATCCCTTTAAGTCAATATGAATACGTCTTAAGAGCTTTCGAAATCATTAACCTGTGGGTTATATTTTCAATTAGAACCGTCTGGGAAAATAGCAGACGAGTCTTTAAGTGCTATATGCGAGAAGAAACACATTGGTTCTTGTATTCAACGCCCCTGTTCCACCATCAAATGCAATCAACCAATTTTCTCCTCTCATTTTTCGATCGTTTTAATTTAATAGAGCAATGTCAGTCCTGAGCTGCATGTCCGACTTTGGAACTAATAAACTTTTAATTGATTTAAAATCAATAGTTTTGTGTTTAATGTTCTTTCATGATCTGGTGAATGTAGAGCTGGCCCGGGGCATAAACGAACTAATCGGCTGTGTGGCAAACCAATGGCCTCTGAGAGGTGATGGGGGCCCCCAAATCAAAATCTGCTTAGGGACCGATAATTTCCTAGGCCGGCCCCAACTGAATGAAACAAGTTTGTAGATTGTAAAGCCATTCAGAGAACAAACTCCCTCCCCATATGCCCAGGGACGTAGTAAGAGATTTGGGAGCACCCACTCCAATTCTGTCGGTGGTTCCCAACCTGTGGACCGGCGATCACTGAGAATCCACAAAAGTATTACTGGGGGATCATCAGCAGACCTTTGAGAAGCGTGGGAAATGTGAGCTTGTTGAGTAGGTAGATCATTCATAAGCCTAGCTAGACATTGAGGGACCGAGCGGGGCAGTTGGCTATTTGAAGGAACCCCTTGAACATTTAGCGAGTTTTGTTTTTGTATAATGATAGTAGAAATGCAGTAGGGTAACTACCATTTATAAACTTTTGCCCCTCCTCTGTAGGGGGTTCGGAGAGCGATTTAAAATCGCCCCTTTCCACCGCTACATATCTGCATATGTCAATCAGTGGGGGGAGTTTTTGCACGCTTGTATAGAATAATATATGTATAGGATTCCAGTTATTGGGGACACAAGAAGCAAAGAAAATACAGGTCTGGTTAGTCGCAGTGGAAACCGTCACGTGTACAACGACTCTTGTCGACATGCCGTGTTGGGAGTAATCAATTACAAAAAATAGAAAGGGGTGATCAATGAATAAGTTACTTCTTTTGTTGGGCTGCAACCACAAGAAAGAAATCAGATTTTCCAAAAACAAGCATTGACAATACCGGACAAAAACCAAGGGACCAATTTAGCATTAACTTACACTGTAAATTGAACTCCTCCTGAAAAACCTACTTTTGTGAGGAGGGGGATTTTCAGACCCCACCCCTAAACCCTTTTTCAAGACATAATGAGTTAATGTTTAAATGTGCAGCGCCCTAGCACCAGCACACATGAACGTAAACATACATAACCACCCAGTCAGTCAGCCAGACCCACTTAAAAACTAAAACTAAAGAAACTTATGTTGATTTTGACAGTTTCGACTGACAATTCCTGGTGCTTGTTTCGTACGGTTTTCAATTTACCAGAATCTACTTGAAACATACATGAAAAGACGTTTCCATATGCTAGTAAGTGTAGTACAAGATCCAGACATATAATTATTAGCAATGTGCAGATGTCTTCTGTCACACCAAGGGACGCAACTAACATTGTGAAATAGAACTTCATTAATGGCAAAATATGGAATCACCACCATCAGAAGACGTTTTGCCACTTTTTTTCTTACATTGCAGTAAATAAACAAATGACACAACAAACTTTTTTAATAGTATTTTTGGCCTCTTAAAGTATATAATTCCAGCAAATTGAATCAGAATATCCAAATTATTGGCATTTTTGTTCCAAATCAAGTCGCTTTTGCTAGGCTTTCATTGAAATTTAGGACACTTCTCTCATTCCATCGATTGAAAATAGGTTTGGTGATGATGAGAACGTTTTCAGGAATGATAATGCATTTTCTGCAGAGCCAAGAGTGTAAAACTTTTTCCTCGGGAAAGGCATGCCAACTCAAACGATACGGTCAGCAAATAGTCCAGATTTCAATCCGATTTTCAATTCATGGTGCAAATTCAAGAAAACGTTATGCATAACGAGGCTCCATCCTGTAAAGCAGGTCTGTCAACCGCTATTCGAAGAAGTTTGAAATGACTTGATGAAGGATATCGTTTCCCATTAATGAAGTCTCCACCTTAAAGAATTCAGGTCGCCATAAAAGCCTAAGCAGGAAAATCCTAGCCATAACTTCTTTGCTGATAGTTCCATCATTTTCCTTAGCATTGAATGATTCTACAAGTTCTTTTTCTCTCCTTGAACTAGAAAAAATATGCCAATAATTTGAATATTTTGAATTAATTTGTTCCAGTTATATTTCAGAATATCAAGCTATTAAACACAAATTGTTTTGTGTCATACCTGTGATTTGTTTATTTGCTATGAAGTTCTCTACTGGCTGAACATACTCTAATATTACTCCATATTTTTGCCATGAGTACTGCTTACGATACCTTCATCGTACTACATCAAAACCCGCACTAATCAAAGTCGCTCTATTCAAGGTATTCCTGTATAACTGTAAACGTGCTGTAAATTGGACGTGACAGGCGAACGGGGTAGGGGGCCATTATCTTTGAAGGATAAGCCGTTTCTCTGCTACCAAATTTCGTAGTCGAGTTTCCCTACTTCGTATATAACAGCGTCTGATTGGATTATCGTTGTATTATTGCATTTCGAAATGAAATAAACGAATTCGTTGCAAGAATTTGTCCAGCAGTTCACGTCTCAAAGAATGGTAATTACTTTATGGGGATAAATGAAGGTAAAAACGATGTCGATCAGGATGATCAAGATGATTTAGGCAACAGGGAGAATATCAACGATGACGTCACTGCCAATAATAACGAGACAGTGATAGAGAAGAAGGAGAATGGAAACTGTTATTACGATATTACTGATAATAACAAAATGGAATAATGTCGGTCGATTTTTACCGGCAGCCGACTTATAAAGTAATGGCCAAAGCTAAGTTGGATCAGAAACTGAGGGTGGTGATGGTGGTAGTCCAATTTGCATTATAAATCTATGCTAAAATTACCACCTCAATTTGTGTCTGGTAGCATTCACACTCGTTTTTTTGAAAATGTGATGAAAGTAACAACATTTTTAAAAAACAAGCACGAATAGTACCAAACGCAAACTAAGGGACCAATTTAGCATAAACTTACAATGCAAATCGACACCACACACACTGAAAACATACTTACGGGGAAGTTTTAAAAAATGGAAAAAGTGTTTTTTTCAGGACATATTAAGGAATTAATGTTTACATGCTCAGCCCTCTAGTTTCATCTGTGTGGCCTGTACGCTAGTTACACACCTACATACACACATAGCAAGCCAGGTAAACCCACTTGAAATCTGAAGAAATCTATGTTGACAGTTTTTGCGACAGTTTTAGTCTCTAATATTACTGTTAATGGTCTTGGAATAGCAGTTAGCAAAATACAAGACCCTAAGGAAAATACCTAGCTATTTTGAATGTCTCGATAACCGGTTGCGCAGTCTGGATGCAACTAGGCAAGCAATCATATCCGACCCCACTGCAAATTGAACAGACACTCTTCCATGGGATTACCCAGTCGGTTGTGAGACGCTATTGAGTGAGCCTGTGTGCTGTGTGTTTTTTGTTTTTGTTTTTGTTTTTCAAGTCTGTCTACCCTGCTACAGATTTTGATCCTATCGATTCCTGGCTTTTCCCAAAGATAAGATCGCCGTTAAAAGGGACGAGATTTTCAGATCGCAGACGATGTTAAGGAGAACGTGACGTGGCAACTAATGACGATTCCAAAAGATGATTTTGTAGACTGTTTTGAAAAGTGGGATGGAGTAAGTTTGGCTCAGCAGATACCTATAGTATACAACTTACAGTTGAGATGATGAGATAAATAGAGACGAATTGGTTATCTAACATTAAAATAATAGAAACTAGTTCGAGTATCCGGCATTGCCCGGGGAAAAATAGTAACAAGAAAGGGCAAATTGTGTTACTTGATATCATATCACAAATAATTTTTACTTTCTCATTTATACGTCACATTTCATTTTTCAAAGTATATATATATATATATATATATATATATATATATATATATATATATATATATATATAAAAAGGGGCAAAATTCGACAAAATTTTCTCTTCGAATTTCGACCAAACGATGTGTGTTGTATGTAAATTTAGAAATGCTGATCCCGAATATGTCCTTAGTTTTAATCTGACATGCGTAGTTCTCAGTTTATAAGGGTACAATCTCAGAGACAGACATACACAATAACTTTATATATTCAGATGGTTGGAAGCTTATATGGAATAAAAAGTGTGTCAACAAATTGTCTTGAAGGAGAATTTTATAAACCGGATTAAGTTGAGTTTTTGCTGTTCTAAGTGTTAGCAAATTAAGCTCCTTGCTGTCAGTAATAAAATTGTTTGGTGCCATTTTTGGGTATTAGCATGCTTTTTATATTAAATTAAATCTTAATTCTATTAATGTCTGTTAAAGAAAAATGTACGTCAACAGAATTTAGGTGTGTGTATATTTAAAAAAAAAATTGTACCTTGCTGTGCCACAGTTTCACGTTGAGAATGTGTTGAAGAGTTTTCCCTTACAGTTATATTGCCAATAAAATATTTTGTGTTTATCATGGCTTGAATTTCTATAATTAAATATGATGGCATCATATTTGTGTTGTGGAATTTAATTTGTTTCTCTGTTAATAAATTGAATTACATGGTGTTGAAATTATGTTTGATTGTTGCTTCTGTGTCTTCCCAAGAAGAAGATGGAGGAGAAGAAGAAGAAGAAGAAGAAGAAGAAGAAGAAGAAGAAGAAGAAGAAGAAGAAGAAGAAGATGAAGAAGAAGAGTATAGAAAGCAGTAAAAGAAGAAGGGGGAAAAGTATTGAAAATAGTAAAAGAAGAAGGGGAAGAAAGAAAAGAAGAGTGTAAGAGAAAACGAGAAAGAAGTGACTGAAAAGATAAAGCATAAAGGAACAAAGGAAAGAAAAAGAAAGAAAGAAGAAAGACGAAGAAGAAAGGCCTTAAAATTATTTAAAAAAAGAGAAAGTATAAAATGAGAAGAAAGAGTGAGACAAAAAGAGAGTAAAATAGTTGAGGAAAAGAGAAACAAGAACAAAAACAATAAAGCCAAGAAGAAGAGGACGAAAAAGGATGAGAGAGAGAGAGAGAGAGAGAGAGAGAGAGAGAGAGAGAGAGAGAGAGAGAGAGAGAGAGAGAGAGAGAGAAGAATTTTTTTTAGAAAAACAGAAGACGGACTCGAAAAACTTTTGTCGAATAACTTCCATTTCATATTGAAGTTTTCCCTTCGTCTCAGTTTCACTCTCTGAAGCTGACCGGCACCCAACTCCTTATTTTATCAACTTCATTATCAGTTTTAACAAAGCAGTTCTTCTAATCAGCTTCTGCCATCACTTTATCAGCTTCAACGTCAGCATCATTATGATTTCAGTAATCTAAATAATGATCATCGTAATTGATATTGTGGTTGGCAATAATCATTATTACCATAATTATAATTATCACCAGCAGCAGGGTTCATAATGAAATTAAAGCAACGATCCCGACGGCCAGTAAGGACGTAGAGGAAATAACTGCACATAGATCTGCTCATATGTTTCCTCTCTTCTATTGTAGCCCATTATCCACCCTTCCACAAAATTCCAGGGAGATTAATTGAGAACTTCTGGATATATCGTGTGGACAATCAGAGAATTCCTGAAGATTCATCTTATATCATATTGGATCGAACCGGTCCTCAAAGTATAAGGAGTCTGTCCAGAAATTATCGATCCATTTGATATAAACGAAATAAGATAGCCCCCGTTGGGCAATGGTGCCCGAGTCCTCTTCGAATTACTCCTCTTGAAACTTCACACACCTGCAATATGTCAATGTTTATTTGTATTTTACTTGTTATTAGGAATCGCCAACCAACATTGACAACATGGGTTTCTCCAGTTATCAAGTGAGTCTGTACGTCAGGTTGGCTGGCTATCTATGTATGGATCTTGTGAACAGGGCCACACCAATGGAGCAGGAGAGTTGAAAATTAAAACTTTCACTCCTTATTATGTCTAGAAAAAACTTTTTTTTTCAGTACAGGTCCAGTTTACGATGTAAATTTATGCTAAATGGTCCCTTGTTTTTTGGAAATTAGAAATAATTTAGTGATCACAGCCCAACAAAAAGTGAGAGAAGTAATTCATCCATTGGTCACCTTTTTCCCCAATTTTTTTAACGGATTACCCCGACAAGGGATACGGCCAAAAAACATTGGTCACGTGACGGTTTTTATTGAGTGACTAACCAGACCTGCTCAATAATAGTTTGTATTTGTATTTTCTCTCAAAAGATTTGTATTTGGGGTTCCCATTTTCACATTTCTGCGCATTAAAGCAGTGTTTCCCACTCTTTTCATGGGCTGTCGCTCTGAGCACAGATTTCTTTTGGCCAGCCGACCCACATGGCGGAAATATGATTTCGGTGTTTATCAATTTAGTTTTATTCAATATATTTTTACTGAATTTTTGCTCCAACTCAATAATCAAGTACAAGTATTGGACGTGAGCAGACTGTAATATGTTCAGAGTTTTAATTCATTCGTAGGTACTTTATTATTCATAACTATTCCTGCTCCAGAGTCTAAATAACGCTGTAGAGCCGGAAATTGCAATGGAAATATATTTGTAAATATATTAGGAAAATGAAAAAAAAAAAAAATAAATAAAAAAAGTAGAAATACTTTTAAAAAATGATTTTCATTTTTTCCCATTTTTTCTACTTTTGTTTTCTTATTTCTGACTTTTTTTCAAGCCATCCTGCGAGTCCCGGGAATATCCTGACACCCACTTGGGTCACGATCATGGGTTTGGGGACCACTGCATTAGAGTGTCAGCAGCATATGTAAATTGCAAACAGAATTCAGTGTTTATCTTATCAAAGTGTGTTTTCAAATATTCTGACTATAAAAACAGTTTTATTCTAAAAAAATCACGAGTTATTGTATTTAAAGAATGTGACCTGTTTAAGTTTCTGAACTCGTGTAAATAAAGTAAAATGAATTCAGACTCCATTTAAGAAAAATGTTAAATTTGTGAATTATTGAATTCATTTTTATACAAGTTGTAGAAAAATGTCAGCAAACTATGTAAAACGGATTAAATATTCTAGACTTTCACTCAGTTTATTTTTAAAATTTAACAATTGTTTTTTGTTATCTTCATAAAAAATATTCATAAGAATTCATAAAAGTTAAATTTATACTTTTAGATTTGATAAAGAAATGTTGGAACTTTTTTTCTAGCTTTCGACCATTGTAGTAGTCATCAGCACATACAATTCTATTTATTTAGCTGATCTTTTGTCTGACATAAGGCCACGAGCAATCATGAAAATGGAACGCACAGAAATCAAGAAATACTCGGAACTTCTTTCTGATGATGTTATGTTTGGCTGAGTCGCCGAAGGGATGCATAGGATGCGGTGGTAGGAGAGACAGGAGGAAGGTGCAGGCAGTCTCTTTGGTGGTTCGCTGCAAAACAAAGTATGTGTTCGTTTTTAGCCGTTTTTACGCACGCACACACGTACAGGTATGTGTGTGAGAATATATATATATATATATATATATATATATATATATATATATATATATATATATATATATATATATATATATATATATATATATCGCTAATGATGAAGATGGACTCCAAAATATGTAAAGGAAAATGTATACGTAATAGAGAAATAAATATTCCTTATATAAAGTCTGTACAAACACACACATTTATATAGGGCCCAGGTCACAGTGTCAGAAGTGCGGGGTGCAAAGCTAGTGTTAGCCTTGGGCGCCCATCCTGTAGATTGTCGGAAAATGCTTTCAGAGAACATCAAAAACCGAAGGTATTTCAAACATGATGACTTGCATCATATTCAGATACCCGCTGACTGTGATTTTCCTCGATATAAATGATACCTCAACAGAATAAAAATGAGACTACAATATGAATTTTGGTCGTCTGATCTGAAAGTAAGATTTATTGAATTTACCAAACGTGGAAAACCAGTCCTCGTGAAGTGCAACGAAATCATTTCCAACATTTAAAAATGCTCAATATTGACAGAGAATTGACCCTGTTCTGTGACGTACTCAATCGTAGCCATATCTTAATTCTACGTACCAGCGAAAATATTCCCTCTGGTGACGTAGTTATGGTTTGACAGACGAATAGCAGTTTATAAATCAGAATGAGGTTTGGGATGAATAACTCTTCTTCTTTGTCTAGCTCTTTTAACTGCTCATAGATGTCATTAAAACAAACCGTGTTGACGACTTGAAATATTGCTTCCAAGATCTCAAATTCTGTTTCCAAGATTTTAATATTGATATTGCTTCAATAGATTTCTTGCCATAGATCTTTTGTAGGTGATTCAGCTCATCACCGTATTGCTTGCTTTGAGATTTAAAGATTATACAATATTGCAAAGCTGTTGAAACTCGGTTGATCAAAACTTACCTTAATCGAACGAGCCATTTTATCCATACCTTAAAAGTAAATCCTTTTGTAGTGATCTTTCACTCTCACACGGTAGCAAACATGAGCACCCTCACAGGGTCCAGGTCGTAGTGTCAATTGGTCTGTTTCTTGGCACAGATGGGTCTTCCACCGATAAGTGTTGTTTTAATTTCTTAACTAGTTTCAAAAACCCTTTGAAGAACGTATCACTTCGCACCC
This sequence comes from Thysanoteuthis rhombus, assembly GCA_963457665.1. Classification (NCBI taxonomy): domain Eukaryota; kingdom Metazoa; phylum Mollusca; class Cephalopoda; order Oegopsida; family Thysanoteuthidae; genus Thysanoteuthis; species Thysanoteuthis major. Next base: position 15,876,648 of record OY735208.1, read on the forward strand.
CTTCAAATCTCTGAACACTTGAGTTAGCGAGCCGTTGTCCATAATCAGCTGTCATTTTCTTACTTTGGTTATTTTAGGGAAAGTTTTCTTTTAATGAATATATCCTCTGAGTGGAAGATCAAAATATTTTTTGCATTTGTAAATTACACCCGACGATTCTCGCTCCAACATCCGCTATCAACTTCTCATGGAGACACATCTCCGAGAGTTGATTATAATTAACAAGTATTTTCTGAAAATACGAAGTGCAAAGTGTCCATCATGTTACACAAAGCTTGTCAGGCTAATGCATCTTCTTTTGTGCAGATTCCTCAGCATCAACTTTTCCTTCAATGACTTCCTTGATAGAACCCACAACTCTATTTGGTTTTTGCGAAAACTCAACAAGAATGCATGTATCACCTACAGATCCCATTGTATGACCAAGGATTCTACATTCAGATGTGATGTTTTTCACTGATAAAATGAAGGAATGCACGTGGTAATTAACCAAGTCTCTCGACACCTGATTCTCCTCAACATGTTGCTTGTACCATCATATATTGGTACCCTGCAGCTAGACAAAGATATCTGCATTCGAATTAGCATATCTTTTATTGCAGAATTTCTTTTATATCTGTCAGTTCGTAAAACCCAAGAAAATCTTCTTGCACACAATTAGTCCAAGGGCCAGGAGAAATATTTGTTCAAAATGTGGTGCTAAAAATTATTGTTAAAGTTTCAAGAAGTGCTATAACTATATCCCCAAATTATCGATGGACATGAAAGCTGTCCAGATTAAGCGATTAATACATAGAGAAATTCAAAATGGACGACTGTGAATGTACATTTCTTCCGATTGGGAATGGATCCATTCCAAATTTGACTCGTTTCTTCTGTAGCCTATTGTTCAACCTTCCACTAAATTTCATCGGACTTTATTGAAAGTTTTCAAAAATTCACTCACGTCTTCCCTGTTAAAGAAAACATCTAGAAGAAATATTTTTTATATTTGTTCCTGTCTGTCGACACGATACCTCCGACGTTTCTCAATGGATTTCAAATTTTATGCAAGGATGAACCACATTGAGAGGTAGAATGAAATTTTCAAGTAGACCCAGGAATTCATTTTTGATTAAGAGATATTGTTACATTTTGATATTTGATACATTTCGGTCTTCACTCCAGTTTACAAGATATCTCAAAAAGTTCCCAATGAATTTCAATGACATTTTATGAAAAAGTGAGACACATTGTGAGTAAGTAGTCTAATATTGGGATTGATCCAGGAATTCGCTTCCAATTGACGGATATTTTCATATTTTTTTAAACATTTATTTATTCTCTTCGGTTTGAAGACACGATGTCTCCAAGAGTTCAATGTAATTTTGTGGAAGGGTGAGTAATCGGACACGAAAGAAGTGATTGAATTTTTGGACGAATCCATGTACTATGACTTAGTCATAATCGGAAGAACAAAAAATTTGCAGTCGTCCATTTTGAATTTCAAAATGACCATCCTAAAAAACTTTGCAACATTTTTTTTCTAATGTGGTTGGCTTTTGGATACATGATTTACCCTGGTCGCCGTAAATCTGCCCCACAAGAAAGGATAACTTGCATTTTCCGGTAGACTAGATTTACCAATACATCAAATTTGGGCTTCTGACCCATGGACTATTATATTTGATTACTCGCTTCAGCAGGGCGATCCAAAGGTCCATCAACCATTTTCATACTCGGCAGACATATACAAAACCAAAATTGTAGAATTTAGTACCACCAAGTGTACCAGTACACCAGATTTCTGGTCCATGGACTGAACGGGACTGGGTAACTGAGCAAAACCATTATTGATTTTCAAACAATGCACAATTACGGCACACCTGTTAACCAATTAGATTCTTGAAATCATGCAGAAATTTTGATTAATTTGAAAAAAAAGTAGATATAATGCTTTTAAAGCACAACAATTCTCTTTATTTTCTTCCTCTATACAGATAGGATTAGATATGGACAAAGAGTCATCGCATAAAAAAGTGTGTATGCATGTGTGTGTGAGTGTGTGTCGTGGGCCTTTATATATATATATATATATATATATATATATATATATATATATATACGTATATATATATATATATATATATATATATATATATATATATATATATATATATATATATATATGTAATTTCCCGAAATTGATGATATTTCAAGAAAATTTCACTCACAATTGTAAATGTAGAGACAAGTAGGTTAATTTTAATTTACGCAGTAAGATCGTTAGTTCTTACAGCAGAAATTGTACGTATGTGTATATATATATATATATATATATATGTATATATATATATATATATATATATATATATATATATATGTATATATGTATACGTATATATATATATATGTATATATATATATATGTATATATATACATATATATATATATAGATGTGTGTGTGTGTGTAAAGAGATTTCAATATAATTTTAAAAGTTAGAACTTAATTTCCATGACCAGAAATCGATTTCTATTAAAAGTTCAAACTTCTGAAATTCATGTCTAGCAGGAGAAAAAGTTATAGATTTTCGCTCCTTAATTGAATTATTTCTTTTCTAAGGTATCGTCTATTTTCTTCACCAATAAAACAAGAGAATTGGAAGCTTGCACTTATGGGCAAAGGTTAAAGTTGATGTGAAGCGTTTAAAATGGGGACCATTCACGGGTTTGATTCAAACTGAGTGTTTAAAAGGTCTCAATTTCTCATCTGCTTCAATGTCTACCTTCATATGCAAGTATTAAACATCTTGGTTAAGTTGTCAAAGTTTTCACTGTTTGCTTTGTAATTCGATAGTAAATAGAAACATGCACTATGCAATGCTTTTTTTATAACGTTCTCTTTGTTTCACAGAAAATGTATATTATTTTCTCTGAACTTAGCTTTTGCAACCAGGATAGTGATAATGATTTCACAAAAGCATTCAGAAAATAATACTCACTATCCTGGAACAAAAATGGCGTCGCTCAGTGTTTTAATTTGCATAGTGATTGTTAAAAAACAAACGATTCTAACAATCTCAATTTCTCTTCTTATAGGACAATAGAAAATTCTAAATAGTTGCTGTTCTATAACAAAAGTAACAATAAGTCTGAATATTACTTTTTATCTAAAATTAAGTCTCTTAGTTTGCAGGAAAAAATAAGATGGCGGACATGTTGAATCAAGGAGCAGATGTTGTAACCATCCCGTTGCATAATTGCATTTGTAGAAAAATCACAATGATTCACTACTCCCCAGTTTCCCTCATGCTCTTCCATAGGAATTGAGCACTCTGGTGGATAAGGAGTTTCTTTGTAAATAGATATATCGCTAAAATTCAGCCTGAATATCCAGTTCTGGAGTCAGGAGCTAGGATATCGGCCTCCGGCTCTGAAGTGAAGGTTTCAAATCTGCCTCGCGGTACTGGATGGGATGATAGAAAGTCTATAGCCACACTGAAGAGATGTCACAATAATATATATGTGTGTGTGTGTTATATTGAGAAATTGTTATACGTTATTAAGAAATGGATGTATGACCCAACAGAATGATTGTAAATTGCGTTATATAATATCGAAACTCTTATTTGAAACGATCTCCCAAATTAAATAGAATAAGCGATAAAAAAATGGGGCTGCAGTAGGAATCAAACCTGTAGCCGATTATATTGAAACTCTTATTTGAAACGATCTCCTGTTATTAAACGGCAAACGTATCATTTGTCCTAAGCAACGTAAATATAATAATTCAATTCCTGCAGAAGACCCGTTTTCTTCAATTGCTTATTCTATTTACGTTGTTTACGCCGAGTGAACACATTCAATGTGTAATAACGGGAGATCATTTCAAAAAAAAGGTTTAGATATAATACCACGTAATTTATCATATATATATATATATATAGATAGATAGATAGATAGATAGATAGATAGATAGATAGATAGATATTCTGTAGCTGAATTGAATATTAGAAAAAAAATCTTCCATTGAACTTACATCAATGTATTTCTATTATCACAGAGCGGAGACTGACGCCGATTCAAGTGCCAGTCGTCTCTAAATCTAATTCACATACCGCAAATAGGATATGTAAGTAGAAATGTGATATATGGAGCACAAGCGGGGATGGCTAGAGCCATATCCAGTGTAAGGGCACTCCTTGTAAAAAAAAATATTATCACAGAACAGAGGCCCAATTCATCATAGCAATCCTCCCAAACTTTGGACAGAAAGTACTTTATTTCGCCGAGGATAACTCGTTACCACAGAAAAACCGCACACCCCATTCGAATGAAAATGCATTGTCCTGTGTATATAATTAGTTATAAAAATATCTATACCCATTATGTTCCCATTTATAATACGCACCAGGACCTTTCAGCTCAAAATTTCCCGGAGAGATGTGTATTATACATGATGAAATACGGTACACTCTTTTATTTCTAAGCTGATATTACAGCTTTTGTGCGCTTTGATTATTCTATTGATGTAAGCGGTTCAAGTTCCTTGACAAACTATAACAATGGATGAAAACTCAATAGAGTGTCTTACTATCAGGAAAATATATTCATGTGAATTCTCATGGATTAAATCTTGTAAACCAGTGGTTCTCGAAATTTTCCCTCGTTGATCGCTTAATGAGCTGAAAAAATATATGCAGACCCATCAAGGCTTTTTATGTTGATTAAGGATTTATGAAGAAAAAAATAAACCCCAAGTTTATCGAAACTGTATTTATTTTGAAAGAAAAAAAACTTCTAAAAGGGAAGGGAAATAAATGAAAGGAGAGTGAATGGGAGGAATGTTTCATTTTTTTCTTTTACAAATCTCTTTGAAGTCCACTTTAATGGTAGAAAGCTGCATTCTCGTATCTCTTTCAGCGTTCAATCTATTACAATGATTAGAGTTTATTGTTGTGTACGCAGAATAAAAACTGCTTCGCATAATCAGTTGTTGGAAAGGGTGAGAAATACTTCGATAGATTTTTCTAATAGCTGTGGATGTTCTTTCTTTATTCTTTGCTTATTTTTTTGGTAATAGATTTCTTGAATATTTTTTTATCGTTTTTAAGACTTCTTACACGGACGGATCTTGCAGACCACTGGGGGGTCCGTGGACAGCCCTCTTAGAACTACTGATATAAGCCAACGACTGATCATCTAGATTTTGTGAGTCCGTTCTCAGTGGAATGATAAGGTCGTATAGTCCTTAAAGCTACTGATAATAAAAGACTGTCTTCGTTTGAATTTTGTCGGATGAGGTGTTCTAATTATTGAATGTAGTTGGTTGGGACCAATTTTCTCATCGTTGTTGTAGTTCATTTTCTCTGGTATCGTGTCGGTTCTGCACTCTCAGGCCTTCCGCGGGTGTCTCTTGTTTTCTGGAATGCCAACTACATACAACGATGAGGAAACGGTTTATAAAACATACTTATTTGTTAATGTTATTTGAAAAAAAAAAAGATGGCTTTTGGCAGGCCATGCTGCGAAAATGCCAGACCATCGCTGGACATCGTAGATCACAATGTGTTCCCCACAAGACCACATGCGAAAGTGTGGCTGGCAAAAATTACATAGTTCGATAATTTAGACAAGTTCAGAATATATAAGTATCGTGAACAGTTCCCCAAATTTAGCGCTTTTTTCGCTAAATTCAGCTAGTTTCTTGTTTCGACAGCGCGAAAATTTAACATTTACCGAATTTTTAGAACTATCTTTCCTTAATTTAAGTTATTTTCCTGCCATTCTAGATAGATCTAGCAATTTTAGCCTTTAAAAATGGCCAAGAAGAGGATAACAGTGTTTTCCGCTCGTTTGGGCGTTTTTATTTTTCTTTCATGTTTTTCTTGGTCGATTTAGAGCGAAACATTTTTTGGAGTTTGACTGACACAGGAACGGAAGAAAGAATAAACAAAAAAGATTGGCAGATCTGGGGGAAAGTCTTCCTCCAACAACGGACTTAAAAAAGATCATGAATGATCAAAGTTCCCTGTAAGTAGTCAGTGTTCGCAAAAATGTTGTACAAATTGTTTTTCTGTGACAAAAAAGTGTCCAACTAAGTGAATCAATATTTTTTCGATAAAAACTAAGTAAACTATCTACAGAACTTTTTTTGCTCGCGCAATAATTTCCTATACGCGCCAGTTGGAAAACGTGTGTGCAAGAGCACAGAGCATTGAGGGAACTACGTTGATGATGATTTTTAAAAAAACAATATCGTGTCTCGATTTCCTGCTTATCGTATCCCGGTAATTAGAGCCTATTCCCTGCTTTGTTATCAAAACTATCTAAAAAAAAAATACCTTTGAGGAAAAAAAATACACGTGATAAGGTAGCACTTTAATGGAACCACTTTCTTTCATCGAGTCTGCTCGCATCCTGTCTTAAGCACGTACTACCAGCATCTGGAGATCTTCCTGTACCATTTTTTTGGTTTTGGGATTTATCCCTTGGTATCTTCCCTCACTCAAAGTTGGTAAGTGGAGAAAGTGTCTGTTTGAATGGTATTTAGGGTGACCGATCATCTTACATGCGAATATCTCTTTCTTTCTTCTCTGCTCAAAAAAAAAAAAAAAAACTGAAAAAGAAACGTCGATCTTGGGATTGTTACAAAATGGTTGTCTACATAGACAGGGCCCTTTTACCTCGGCATTACAGCATGATTGAATTTATTGTATCCGTTTTTTAAATCTATCTATCTATCTATCTCGGGGGATGTGTATCGAATGGGTGTGAAAGGTGCCCATCTAATGCTCTTTCAGTCGGTAATTTTCTTCCAGGGATTTGCGAAAGCAGCAATATTTCAGCTTCCACCAAGGAAGCAGTCTCTGCGTTTGCTCAGATGGTAAGAGCAAAGCCGCATATAGACTACTTCCTGTGTGCACCAGATTCGAGTCCCGTACGGCGCTCATTCTTCTTTAGTGATTTATGAAATCTTGGACTGTTCGATATACACCTCGATTAACACCGATGCCGGGCGAAATGAGTGTGCATACTAATTGTGTTCGGAGAGGGGATTTACCGTATTTTACATGTTAACATGTGGGGGAAAAAGTCATCAATCTTTAGTTGCCTTCATCAGGGTCACTGTTCATGGGTGTAATAAATCTAACCGATTTTAACCATTAAAAAAAAACAGTTTAAGGTATAAATGATAAACCATTCGTAGCAACACTGACGTCTCCCCTTTCCAGCCTCAACGCCCACTTTGTCGGCAAATCAGAAGCCAGAATACCATTGAAACAATTAGATACACCTCTGATCTATCTATCAAAACCAATCTATTGATATCTATGTTCCTATCTAGTCCAGTCTCTCCACATCTATCTATATACTCCTGCTATTACCGACCTGCTGTGTTTACTAACCGCTATTGACAGACGGTTTGTAAGTGGTTGCGATGAAAAGCAGCTAAAATTATGATGAAAGGAATCCTCAGGCAAAAATTAATAACGGCTGGCAATGCGTTAATTAAGTAAGAAATAAATCAAGATAACATCGCCCCGTGTCCCCATAGTTGTACCTTTCGTCCTTTATTCTTTGTTGGTACCGTTCCCCATCATTTGTGCCTTAGTCTCTAACACACTTCAAAGTAGAGGTGGAAACTCTTTAATCCGGCATTCTATGCTCAAGCAACTCCCATGGTCCGGCACGTTTTGAATCTACCACCATCAATTAGGGTGGCGCTCTTAGCAGTGACAAAGTGTCAAACACTGTAGCCGAGTGTTTTGGTGACACAGTCCAGTCGCTTTCATACATCCAGCTGTATGAAAATAAGTAACGGGAGAAAATTTCAAAGTTTTCCGTTGAAGAAAATTGGGTCTTAGTACATTTTTTTTCCACGAAAAGCACAAGACAGGAAGGGGCCTCCATTATGGAATATACAGACAACAATCCTTGGCTGGGATGCTGAGAAGTGACTCTTTGATTCTAGACTGAGTAAAAAGATACTCCAGTCCTTGGAAGTGCCGATAAATGTCTAAATAATCCCGTCATTTCCGAAGTGTACCACGCTAGTATATATACATATCTGTAAAGACTTGACTGCTAAGTGCAGTTGTACCGGTGGACTGGTTATCTTATTCGCAGTGAAATTCCTACATTCGAGCTGAGATGAGAAACTCAGATCGTCTGTCTCTTCTCAGTGTGTGTGTGTGTGTGTGTGTGTGTGTGTGAGTGAGTAAGCCTCTGTGTGTGTGTGTGTGTGTGTGTGTAGACAAGGGCGCGTCCCAAGGCACATGTAAATAAATTATATCATTTCGGTTGCCATTGGAGATGACAGACAGCAAAACATCGCAATCATAACCGACGTTGAAAAATGAAATAAAAGAACCGAAACCGTGAAATTATAGTAAAAAAAAAAAAAAAAAGAAAAAAAAAGGAAAAAAGAAAGAAAGTGTGATGGTGTCAGGAAAATCCCAAACGGAAGAGAAAAAGATTTTTCTTTCGTTGAATCGAGACGAAAAGAGGGAACAATAAAAAACGGTTGGAGGTTGATTGGAAGGATAATATTCAGATGGAGGCTGTGGGAACTGAGATATTAGATTTCCTGACTTGATTGTCAGTTGGGTGTAGAGAACAGCATAGTGTTGCCATTTTGGATATTTTATGGACAGATATTGCCTTTTGAATATCATCCGACTTTTTGGTTTGGCTGTATTTAAATTTTGGACGTTTTGACTTTGTCGCAGTAAGACTTTTAATAACGCGTTGTTTTTGGTGTGTAATTCACTATTGCAATGTTTTAGAAATAATCAATGATTCTTTTAATACTACAATTCACCTTCATCCTAAATTTCCAGTTTTTATAATCGCTACTGTAATACTCAGGTCGCCATCAAAAAGTTACAGTAAGAGAGCCGCTGAAAAATTAAGATGAAGGTAAATAGTTGTATTCAAAAATATTAATAATAATGATTCATTATACTTCATATAATAAAAATAGATGAACATTTAGCGCTTATACTAAAAACGAATAGCATTTGGCCATCTTGACGTGTTTTTGGTCAGAAATGTCTCTAACTATCTGGCAACTCCGACTGAGGTATTAGATTTCGCGATTCGATTGTCAGTAAGGGACAAAAGACAAGGCTAGAGAAGCAAGAGCAGAAGAAGAGCCACCCGGACGAACAGGAGATTATCATTTCCTTTCCTTCTCCCTAATGACAACTACTTGGTGCAGTATAGCAAACTATAGAAGGACACAATTTGCCTGATAATGAACTAGAGCAGGCTTATCAGATATCAAAAGACGAACTTCCGTTATAGTGCCGTGACTTGTGTACTTAATAGAAATCACCAACCAAAACTGTCGAAATAGGTTTCTTCAGTTTTTGAGCTAGTCTAGCTGGCTATGTATGTATCGCATGCATTGCGGTACCAATAGTGCTAGAGGACTTGAAAATTTAAACGATTTCTCATCCTTTTCCCCTATTTTCAATTAATCACCCCCAACACACCATGCTGCCAAACGACGTTGATTACACAAAAGATTCCTATTGTATGACTAACTAGACCTATTTTTCGTAACAATGACAGCGAGTTCCTTTCCAGTTCGCTCCCTAACTTGTTCATGGATCCGTCCAAAAATTGAATCACTTTTCAACTTCATGAGCTTGTGCCAAAGTTGGAGTAGAACGGCTAATTCAATCTATATTGAAAAGTCCGCTATAAACTGGTTTGACAGAACTGCGTAATAAAATTCTTCGTCCTCGTCGGCCGACTGTCTTCGTCTTTGTGGGAGGACTCCATTATCTTATTTGGGTGTTATTCGAAATGTTGGTTGGAGAGATAATGAGAGGTTCGAAGCAGGAACGAGGTTCCCTTATTTTAAAACACTTAACAAATTCTCACCGCTCATAAAAGTAGATTAGAAGAACACAAATGAGATCTTCTCTTATCTGACTCCTGATGGCAAAGACTGTTACTAATTGATTGCTGTTTTATACGTTATGATGGTTAAAGCCACGTAATCTTGACGCATAGACAAATCATGTTCAGATTACATGCTTCGCTTTCACTGAACCACGTGTAAAACTTCTGACGTATGTTACAGACACACAAATGAATTTACTAAACTTATAGTTACTTCATTTTACAGGTAATCGTGTTGCTTTCAACGCCAAAGTCGGAATTTATCTGCCTCTCTATTGGGGCGAATATTACACCGAATCAGTTTAAATCTATGGCCCCACACGCGTATTGGCGATGAGAGACAGAGTCTACTCAGTTTCCGCTGCCACTGTTTTGAAGACGTGTGGGCATACCATGGCTCTTCTATTCTAGTGCAATGGGGTTGGTATAATCGGGCATACCAGCAACAATTTTATACTCATACGAATAAAAGACTGGTTTTCGTATTTCTGTTAATGACACTTTACTTTTCCACTCAGGGTTAAACATTTTGCTCATAAAAATACCTCCAATCCAGCATTTGAATTAATGGACTCTGCCACTGAAACAAATTCATAATTTTTTCTGAGAAATTCAAATATACCCATGGAGGTTTTTTTCTCCGGGAATTATCTAGTACAAAATAAACATCAGTTCCTTTTATTTCAAGTACTTGTAACACCTCCCATATATATATATATATATATATATATATATATATATATATATATATATATATATATATATATATATATATATCAACGGACATTAACGAAGGGACCAATAAATCATAGTGAAAGTATAAGTAAAACATGAACCCCCCCCCAAAAAAAACGGTCAAATTAGATTTCTTCAGTTTTTGAGCGAGTCTAGCTGGCTATGTATGTATCGCATGTATAGCCAGCACTAATGGTACTATTGGACTTGAAAATTTAAACAATTTCTCATCCCTTCCCGCTATTTTCAATTGATCACCCCCAACCCATCTGGCTGCTAAACGATGTTGATTACACAAAAGATTCCTATTGTATGACCAACCAAACCTGTTTTTGGTAACATGGAAAGCGATGATATGCCATCGCATTGGAAAAAATCAACCAAGTTGTGATACAACCCATATAATAAAATAGTAATTATCATAAGCTCTATTTTATTGAATTACTGATATTTACCTTGAATGATCCTTTTCTAAAGTATGGAGCATGTTGTATACCCTGCAAATACGCAAAAGCAAACTACACACACTCACACACACACACGTATATATATATATATATATATATATATATATATATATATATATATATATATATATATATATATGTCTAGAAAGCTTTACAGCCCTAAACACTGAAAATATAAAAAAACTCTTTTTTCAAATTTTGTCCTGTGTCATTTTAGTTACTTATTTCCCAATATCTGCTCTTCAGTGTCTGCTTTTTATGTTTTACCCTGGCTCTGGTATTATGGTACTGTGTGCATATTTTTCTTGTTGGGATCAGCAGTTGTTTACGATGTAACAGTTTCGGGGATTTGAAAACAGAGCAGTTGTATTATGTCTACCCAGCATTGTTGATAAACAACACCACTCCTTGAGCTATGATTTTGATACATAGCTTATGTCATACTACGTGTAATTTGCTATTTTATGAAGGGTATTATTACAATGCACGGGTGTTATTCATAGAACACATCATTTTTGAAACACACGGCTTACTTACGTAGGTTACCCAAAGAACATATTTGCCAATGGGGATCAATATATATATATATATATATATATATATATATATATATATATATATATATATATATATATATAAAAAGTACAAATCGGGTTTGCAATATAGCATGATATAATTCAATATAAAGCGATGCCTAATATGTGATGGATTTATTTCGTAGATTGCTCGATACATTCAACATTTTACTCCAAGAGTCAAGTTTGATTAGAGCTGGAAATGTAGTTGAAAGTAGATCCGCTGTTTAGAATCTTAAACACATATAATCATTCCCCTGAAGAGGCCTAAAGAGAATAGAAACATAAATGTGTTTGTGCAGCGAATTAACTCCATGCTATATATATATATATATATATATATAGTGGTAGATCGAAACTATGCTGGCCAACAAAAACGAAGAATTCAACTCCCGACTCCCAGACTATATATGCAAATACATCTGTTGGGAAGAAGACATAGCCATATTTTAACTTATCATGATCGACACATTCGTAGGCAGGAGACAAAGATATGACTACATTTATTTACCCATGTCAACGAAATAGCAGAGGCATATGTATTTGGTCACGTCTTTCCGCCTTTACGTCTGTCTGTCTGTCAACATGATATCTTCGATTTTGATTAAAAGATATTTTCCAGTTTTTTCAGATACGTATCTGTATACGCTAATGTCTGTCTATACGATATTTCCAAAAGTTCTCAATATATTCCCAATTTGTGGTGGGCGAATAGTAGCCTAGAAGAAGTGAATCAATTTTTGAACGTGTCCATTAACAATTGCTTCTCCTACATTGTATTCATTAGTAAACACCAAAGAAATTATCAGCAAAACTCCATCGTCTATATTCCCGATATCCCCAAATGTTCCCAAGGAATTTAGTATTATGGTAAATAATGAGGTAAATGATTCAATTTAGGGACGGATCCATGAACAATTAACTACCCTACGTCATTATTGTATGTTCAAACCACATAACAACACCAACATTCGATTTCTGTCCACACGATGTCTCCGAAAGTTCCCAATGGATTTTGATGAAATTTTGTAGAAGGGGGGACAATAGGCCACAGAGAAGAACTGATGGAATCTTTTTAATATATTCATTCAATTTGTTGCTAAATTTCCGACGAGCTGGACCCGTTGGAGCAGAATTTTTTTCTAACGTAGAAAGAATTTGCGAATATCAATTGAAGGGCGGTGGTAAAATCAACGAACTCAAATTATACATTCACTCATCAAATACGCTTTCTTATTATTTTGAGTCTATTATTTTCGAATTTTCTCTCGCTTATAACATCTATATCCAAAGTTTCCTGGCAACAAAGTTTCTCTCCCCATCTCTGTCTGCCTCTTCTTTTTACACACACACACACACACACACACACACACACACACACACACACACACACACACACACACACAGAGATATATATATATAACAAACTACCAAAATGCGTTTTGCCACTATTTCAGCAAAAAATAGTATATATATATATATATATATATATATATATATATATATATATATATATATATATATATCATACGGATATATATATATGGCTTGCTGAAATAGAAGCAAAAGGCATGTTCGTAGTTTTGTTATGTAAAAGAAACGTGTAATGGTATATGGTAATATATCATACCAAATAACTAAAAATAAATTTGGTTCTGCACTTCGTCGATATTGTAAAGGATTTTTTTCGTCTCCAACGAATATTCTACTTATTATTCATGTAATGTTCAGAGAGACTAGCATTTTTTTTTATTCATCCCCAGTGTCTCATAACATCACGTTTTTCTTCATTTCTCCTTTCTTGGCGTTGTTGATGCAATGTCTTTTGTAAGGTGGGGTCACCATGCGTCTTGTTTTTGTGCTATTTCATATATTCTTCATATTTTTTCCTTTGTCTGTCGCTCTACCAACCTTTTTATTGAAAAGAACCACCAGGCTTCTAGAAAAAACGAAATAAAAACCGGAAGAAAGCAAGAGAGCAAGAACGGCTACTGGAGGATCGAATTCCACACCTACTTCTACTCCGACTGAAGATGATTACTGCAACTTTTGTATTGTATGTATAACAAATGAAAAAAATATAGAAATATATATTATTTTGTATGAATGTTTTCACTTATTAGAATCAAATAGGATTGTGCGTATCCGTATGATAGATTTTCGTTGATATTGAAGACTTGTTAATTTTGTTCAGTCAGTGAGACTGCCTCTTGGCAATCCATAGGTCAACATTTCAAATCACGTTTTGGGAATGTGAATTTTACTCATCGGTTTACACCTCACATTTTGGTGAGGATTATACTTGTTGTACTTGTTAGAGTAGGAAAACAAAGTCAAGGAGCATTGGAGTTTGACAACAACTCTTGAATTTATACCGAAGTTAAACAAAACTGAAAACTAAAGCAGGAAAAATACGAAAACATGAAAATTCGGACAGTGAATGGTCAAAGTTAGAACTAATAGACGAGATATCCCGTCTTTAATACAGTCTTATCCGGACAAGACGGGTGAGATTGTATTTTGTTCGGATAATTGAATGTTCGGATAATTGATCCGATTACAAAAAAAGGAAGCAACGCTGAACACAATTCCGACAATCATGTTTAAAGGTTTTGGTTTCAATCAATCAACAAAACAAGTAACTCAGGATATTGCCGACCAACCGCTTTCTCTTCACAGACAAGGGATAGTTACACTTGGTACAGTTTCGTTGTTGTAACGAAGTCGTTGAGTTAATGAAGACACCACAACAGATTTTGCCGCACCTTTAAGTCCTCCGTCCTGTCATTATTTTTAGAAACCGTTTCATAAAGCTGCAAAAGCAGTTTTTAAAAATGTTCACCTTGATCTGACAACCTGGCTGCCTGATCAGGTATACATCACACGCATAGGCCGTACCTTGGTAGCTGTAAGACTGAGAATTCAAAAATTTACTCCTTACTATGACAAGAAAAACATTAAAAAAATCCCTCCGAAAATATTTTTTCAATAAGGGTTTCAATTTACAACGTATGTTTATGCTAAATTGAGCCCTTATTCAGTGCCCGGCAGCATTGTTTTTTTTTTCAAATCACTGATCACTGACCAAAAAGATACAAGAGAAGTAGTTATTCATTGATCACCCCTTTTCCCAAAGTTTTAAATTGATCACCCCAACTTAGCATGCTACCAAAGACATCAGTCATGCAACGGTATCAATGGAGTGATTGAACAGGCCTGTTATACATCGAAAATATTTCAACATTGTCAAAGTGACCGACTGGGATCAAGCAGACCAACCGCTTTCTCGAAACCGGATAGGGGGTCAGCAATAAACTCCATCACTTGCAATAGATTCGTATTTGGGATTAGGGCGTAAAATCAAAGAAACCCTCGTTAAAACGGACCCTGTTAAGCCGGATCTCAGATAAAACTGACGAAATCTGAATCAAGAGTGACCGTCATAAGAAATTAGAAATAATTAATAATTCGTAATATTTGGTCAAATATAAATGAGAGAAAAAAAATAACGGAAGAAATATGTATATTTTTTTTTTATTTCGGAACCTGTTATAATAGCAACCTGCCCAAATCCTCACATATATATTTTTCTCTTGCTTTCATTGCTTACCCAACCCATTCCCTTTTGTATGTCAATTGTTGCATTGTTGATGATCAGTTTTGACACAATAACAGAGAGAAAGGAAAGTTTGAGTAGTCTCCTTCACTTTTCATATTTCAGACTTACTCGGCCACCTGATGCCTCTGCCTGATCGACAGAAAGATCATCAACATCATGCTATCATAAATAGACTTTTTCAAAATTACCACTACGATTATTACTCCTCTACATCTAGAAATAGACAAACTTGTAACGATTTAATATTCAGAGGAGTCAGATCTTGAATAATTAGACCAGAACTAATTAACCTCGTTATATGTTAAATAATTACACACACACACACACACACACACACACACACACATATATATATATTCTCAAATTGTAAAGATACATACGAAAAGAAACAGGTTTGTATCCATTGTTGATGTCCAACACAGTAAATGGAGTTATTGAAATTTAAAAGATAATACATAAAAAATGTCCTTGTGATTCTTATATATATATATATATATATATAAGAATCACAAGGACATTTTTATGTATTCTTATATATATATATATATATATATATATATATATATATATATATATATATATGTATTCTTATATATATATATGTATTCTTATACATATATATATATGTATTCTTATATATATATATATATATATATATGTATTCTTATATATATATATGTATTCATACATATATATATATGTATTCCTATATATATATATATATATATATATATATATATATATATATATATATATGTATGTATATGTATGTATATATATATATACATATATATGTATATGTATTCTTATATATACATATATATATATATATACATATATGTATATATATATATATGTATTCTCATATATATATATATGTATTCTTATATATATATATATATATATATATATATATATATATATATATATATATATATATATTAATGTGTGTGTGTGTGCGTGCTACATATGGTAAGATGACGTATCATATTCAGTGCATATACAATATAGTATAGAGTATAAATTCCTACCATTGATTAACTCGGACAATCAGCTAAAACAGAAACCATTCCCCTTTCCAGTTAGTCCGGTTTAATGAGGATTCACCGTGTTTACGGGACCTTGAATATTTGCTCAGATGATCGATGATTCGCTTTATATAGTTAGTATTTACTGACTTTTGTTTTGTCTGTCACACAAGGTCGAAGTTCCTGACAGTAAATGTCGAATATTTAGCCAACTAATCGCTGCCTAACTTCGGTGATCGAGCAGAAATCAATGCTTCGAGCATGACTTGATCACGAGGCTTATAACTGAGCACTGTTTAGTCTTGGTACAAGGTCACAAGTACGAAACTTTCAGTCAGGATTGAACCCATTAATCAGTGGTAAAAATCTGCAAAACTAACCTGCTAATCATTGAACCATAACAAAGGCATCTCATGTTTAACGTAGTTGCATATTTCCCCAAATGAAAAAAAGTGTACTAAAGTAAAGATAGTAACTATTAAACGAGTGTAAGTAAGCCAACGTTGTTCCGGATAATTTAAACTCTTTGCACGTCTTCGATGTGGTTACAACATTCTGGCCGTATCATTTCTATGGCCTTCGTCGGTTGTAAAATGTAATATCCCTAAGATGAAAGACTCTGCCCTATCAGTTTCTCTGCCACGTGGTTCAAAGAAAAAAACAAAAAAACAAAACAAAACAAAAACGAAAAACAAAAACAAAAATGGTATCAAAAAGATTTAGTATATTAATGTCAGTTATATATAAGAATCACAAGGACATTTTTATGTATTCTTATATATACATATATATATATATATATATTCTTATATATATATATATATATATGTATTCGTATATATATATATACATATATATATATATATATGTATTCTTATATATATATATATATTAATGTGTGTGTGTATATATATATATATTAATGTGTGTGTATGACTCTTCTCAAAGTTATTGACAACAGAGAGAACAAAGTAGATGACAACCACCATTGATTCCAATATTTGTTTCCTAGCTGAGGTAGTTACAAATATGATAGGTGTTCGAGCCAAGACTAAAGAGCTTGCATTTTGAATGTATATTTTTAAGGGTACAGCCTCTTTGCATTTGAACGTATAATGAAACACGCCATTATCCCCCACTTGACCTTGTGCCAAACTGATCTAAGCTTAGCAAATATCTCTAGATATATCAAGGATTCGCTGCAAGTTCCATGCGAATACCTTCTTATCAAGAATATGTGGTGTGAACTCCCTTGTGAATGTTTCTCAGACGAATACAATATCGACATTTGAAAATCCAGAGTGATCAAGTGCCTTACCTTGTTGGTCTTTTAAAAAAGAATTCTTCCATTGCTCTTGATGTTTAGCGTTCTTTTTTTTCTAACTCTTAAAAGTTATTTCAACAACTTTACAATTTCAATGTCAGCAAGCTATTTTAACGTGTTTTTTTTTATACTGGTCATAAATCTGTCACAAATAACATCCTTTTCACTTCCTCTTTGATGTGAAAAGTAGTCGAAAGGCCTTGCTTAGAATCACCGAAAGTAAACGAAAAAAATACCTATCATCATTTTATAATTAGTATATATCATGATATAAAAGTGCACTTTGGTTACTTCGTTGTGGTTCAATAGTTATGGAGTAAAACGGGATGCATAATCCATACAATCAGCATGTGGGTGTATGTATGAAAGTGTAAAATCATCATGTATGTGTACGTATGCGTGCGTAGTATTAGGGCCACGTATCAGAGTACTAACAAGAATTTTGAGGCTGTAATATGATCTCACCGAGCGATAAATAGAATTCCCTGAGACTTTGTGCATATCGAATACCATTCTATCTTTACAGCCACCACCTGGCGTCCATATGCCTTCATACGGAGGTATGCAAGTTCCATTGCTGCAGCTTAGTTGGATCAATCCTGTGATAAATTGGTGAATTCCGATTGAATGGACGCGTATGCAAACAACTGTAGGAGTCCCCACTTTTCACTTCATGTCATTTTTCTCTTCTACGAAAAGGGAGGAAAGAATAGCGTCCGGTGTTTGTTCTACCGTCAGTTGTTATAGCGACCCCCCAGTCTCTCCTACTTCCCATCACTCCGACCTCTGAAGACCCAGCCTTATTTGCCATCACCCTCATTTCTGCTCGTTTGGGAATGTTCAATTTTTTTCCTATGTAAAATAATGATTATTTATTTGCTTTCCGCCATTTCGACTAGCGAATTGTGACATGTCTTGTACAGGTGTCCTTCGTTATAACGTGGGCAATGGTGCTCAAGAAAGAAAAAACAGCATTATAACCGAGCTGCAATCATTTTAGCTATTTAGGAGCTAGAATCATAAGTGAGGGGGCACGATTCATCTGCATTATAACGTGAACTGCACTACAACGAACTGCCTTATAATGGGGGAGGCCTGTATTGTAAAGTTTGAGGAATGGATTAGTATCTAAGCGCCTTTGTGTAACAGTGGCCTCTGACCTCTGACATCTACTCCAGTATATTTTGGTGCTGGTGTAATAACACTAATTACCGTTTGGCTTTTGTTATCGCTGCCTTTTGGGTTTTGTTCTGTTTTGGAATTCATTGGTTGACTTCTCTCGACGTTCCTTATCTCTACGCTAGGAAATCCTTTGTGTTTTCACTCATCATTTATTGCCCTTCTTTTTCGAAACACTTTTTTGGCTCAGTTTCTTGTTTTCCTACACTCAGAAATTTCTCAAATTTTTCTACATCATTAGTCTTCTTCTTCTTCTTCTTCTTCTTCTCCTTCTTCTTCTTCTTCTTCTTCTTCTTCTTTGTCTGCTTCTTTTTCTTCATTTTTTCTTCTTCTCCTACTTCTTCTCTTTCTTCTTCTCTTTCTTCTTCTCCTTCTTCTTCCCTTCCTTCTTCTCCTCCTTCTTCTCTTTCTTCTCCTTTTTCATCATCTTCCTTCTTCTTCTTCTTCTTCTTCTTCTTCTTCTTTTTCTTCTTCTTCTTCTTCTCTTTCTTCTTCGACTCTTTCTTCTTCTTCTTCTTCTTCTTCTTCTTCTTCTTCTTCTGCTCTTCCTTCTTCTTCTGCTCTTTCTTCTTCTCCGTCTCTTTCTTCTTCTTCTGCTCTTTCTTCTTTTTCGTCTCTTTCTTCTCTTTCTTTTTCTTCCAATTCTTTCTTGTTTTTCTACTACTACTAATACTACTACTACCACGACTACTACTACTACTACTACTACTACTACTACTACTACTACTACTACTACATGGACGGCTATAACCTCAACAACTAATATTACTTCCCGTTTCTAACTTCTATCAAGTTATTTTCTTATTTTGTCACCTATCTGTAAAATCCTATTAATCATTCTTTGCTCGAAGTGTAGATGCTCATGTTAAAAAAAAATTCTGACTCTCAAAACTGAAAGTGATACAGAAAAATATTTCCAGAGCGATGATTTCTGATCAACCAAACAGTAGTTTTCAATCTAAACAATCTTCGAATTGCACCTGCTTATTTACTTCACCTTTAAGAAGCTGATATGAATAAACGTTGAAATATAAATAAAATCTACAATAACTTGTAAATAAAGTATCGATTGGGGCATTCGGTGAGGTACTACTGCTGTAGGCCGTACGGGGCGGAGTTGCTTGCCCCACACCAAACCCTCTTCCTTTGCAGGGGCTGAGAACCGGCAAGATGGCTGCAAAGGAACATCCTGGTGGAGTTGAGCTTCTATCTTACCTGTGGCTAAATCTTTCAATGACTTTTTTTTTTGTTTAACTCAATCTTTCTGTTTTCTTCTACTCCTTGTTACTCATTCGTATCTGTACGAATAAAACCTACTAAGGCCACAATTACCTCAACTACTGTTACCACTACTACTTCTACTACTACTGTACATATACCCCTTACTACTACTAGTACTACTACTACTACTTCTACTACTACTGTACCTATACCCCTTACTACTACTACTACTACTACTACTACTACTACTACATACAGATACTTTATACTCCTAATACGGATGCTTCACTCTGTAACTACTACTACAGATACTTCATACTACTAATACTAATACTGCAATCGTCATCCTACCGTATACACATACTTCATACTACTACTACTACTGATAGGTATAGATACTTTATATCATTACTACTTATACAGATACTCTGTTCAACCATCACCACCACCACCACCACCACCACCACCACCACCACCACCACCACCATCATCATTATCATCATCTTTTCGAAGTCCGTTGTTGAACATGAGCCCCTAAGAAGGTCTGCCGGGTTTTTTTCGCATCTGAGTGTCACAAACCATCGAAACACTCTGAACTTATCCAAACCATCACGCCAGTCCTATTTCACTTCTGATCTCGTGGGATCCACATCATGAGTTGGAATGTCCTGTGGTTATTCTTGCAACCTAGCCTCTCCACATGTACTATTTTTCTGTTGGAAATGCAACATGATGATGTGTAGTTCTCAGCTAAGACAACTGATTCGGCGAACTAAAATCGAATTCCAGTTGAAATTGTGTAGATCCTTTTTCGCCTCAGTACTCATGGGAAAGTCACCACACTCACTCTTTTTGGGCGATGTCCTATCACCAGTTATCTTGACTATTGACTAGTCTCCGATGTATCAGTGACAAGACTGCAGTTTTAGACAGAAAATAATAAGTACGTGTACAAACGACTCCTTCAAAACTATCAAGGCAGTGATATCAGAACGACAAATGTACCTGTATTAGACATCCAATATACTTCTGTGGTGAAGAGTGACACCCTGCACCCGATGGAGCAGTTGATAGTAATCATGGTTCAATTAGGGAGACGGTCGGGCTGAAAGGGTACTTATTCGCCACCCCATGATGGTTGAATGGGAAGCAAAGTCTAGATGGAGACAGCGTCATACGTACGCGCAGGTAGTGTAAGAGATTGTCTAGTTCCCTTGGCACTTCTCTTTGGGACGCCTCAAGCACCTTGATCCTACCCCTTTAAAAACAATGGGTAGGTGTAGCCGGGGGTGGGAGGCGTCTGGAAGTAAACATTTCATTTTTGGCTTCAGACAAAAAAGTCGTCGTGGAACTATCAGATAAAGTATCCGGTCACGAACACACGTCCAGACACCAAGACGGGTGGATGACTCCATAAGTCACGCAAGAGATCAGACTAGAGAAAAGTCAGATGTCCAAAAATTGGTTCCGTTGGGGAAGACATAAAAAGCTGGTAGTTTACGTGGTACGGCAGGGTTGCACAGGATGAGACCCATAAAAAAAATACCCAAAAGATAAGATAATGACGAGAGTTTTTTTCAATTCTTTGAAATGTGTTGCTTGAAATTGATTATACGTTGAACACTTGTTTATTTAAAAAAAAAAAATTTTTTTTTTCATTTTTCCTGTTCTTTGGACATTCAGAATTCTATAAAGTTGGTGCGGGTTTTTTTCTTCGTTCATTACTCCTTTACTTCACACACACACACACTCACACACACACGCTGTTTTGCAATTCTTATAGTTTCTGTACCTTTTCTTCCATACGCTCAAAGCATCGCACAACTTTCATTTGGACTATATCATCAAGGGGCGTAGTGGGGTATTCTATCGTTTGGGCATGCCAGAATTACAATATGTTTCTCCCAGGTTTGTGTCGGTGAGAAGTTTCATCATTGACGATCTATAGTCTCCTTCTTCTATCGTTTATTTTGGTGTTTCAGACCACAGGAATATGGCAGAAGATTCCGTGATAATGCATTGTCAACTTCAAGAGATGAAGGACAATGACACATCTGTACTTTTTCTATTATTACATATTAGTATTATAAGTACAGGTTAATCGGTGTGATTAATTCGTTCAAGATTTTGTAATTCAATCTGATTTTGTCGTCTGCTTATACTTGGTTACATTAATTTTTTACAGCAATAGCTTGACCGTACTACATCAATATCGCACAATTCAAGTTATTCCTGCAATATTTTTTTTCTTGCGTTTTCTTCTCTTGGCCCTGTGGTTGCAGCAGACGAGAACATTCTTCGTGCTGAGCCATTTTGCTCTGACAGTGATTAGGAGAGTTATTCAAGACGCTTCATTGATCATAATGGAGGCAGTGAAAACAACAATTGTACTGAAGCAGCTCGCGAGATATCTCAAGGATATAATGTCACGCAGAAAAATATCACAGTCCTGAGTGCTTAGTTAATTCTTAAATTCATCCCAGCAGATTCAGAGTTATTCAACGGAGGTAACCCCTGATTAATATTATCTCCCTCGCACTTTTTGTTTTTTAAGAGAAGCTTTCTCTGATTCAATGAACGAAAGAGTTACATTTTTTATCCTATTCACTGAAGAGTTCCACAGTGATTACAATTTGTTCATGAATCTAAGAGCGAATGTCAATTACATACGAAACTGTTGCTTTTTTGCGTCTCATTTACAAAAACGATCGATAACTCTTGGCTTCTGTCATGGAAACCCTTGGCATAAATGTCACCATCGATCTATTTGTTTGTCTTATTAGACAATCATAATTTCAATTAAATATTCCCCTTAGCTATAGGGTGCAACCAAACATTACCCCTAGCTAAAGGGTGCAACTAAACATTACCCCTAGCTGAAGGGTGTAACTATATATTCCCCCTAACCGAAAAGAAATTGATCGACTTTTCTACTTAAAACTGTTGGGCATTTATTGGAAGAGAGATTTTCTGAAAAGGAGACTAATTCATTTAGCGTAGCTACTTATTTTTACGAAGAACTTTCTGGACAATCTTTTGAGGGCTAAGATTTAAGAGTTGGCACAGGATTGTCCAAAAAGAAAGCAAACTTTTAAAACAGTGGAACAATGAGACATTTTAGCGTGTTCACAACTTTTTTGTTGTGTAGTAGTGACTTTGACCGTTACTATGAAAACTGCATCATGCAACATTGGTCAGTATTTGAACTACACGAGCTAGGATGAACGTATGTACAGTGCATTCAGTTTCCTTTTGGACAGTCTTTTTAAAGGGTTTTTTGTTATTCTTTTGACCTGAGATGTATTATACAACACGACTTTGGCATAATTTCGTATTAACCGAGATCTCAGTAAGGAACGAGATTACTGTTAATTGCTTTCGTGATTGACATGCAAAACACTGAACTACCACAAGCGATCAAGATTAATCGAGCATCAAACACCAGGAGGAAGAATTGTATTGTATCCAGACATACAATAATCAGCAACGCATGTTTGTACTATGACACACCAGGAGGCGCAACTGACGTAATAAAATAGATTTCTATGATCTGATGACTTAGTAACAATGCTGAATTGAAAGAATAATTAGAATATAAAAAGAAATAAGGAAATAAAAAATCCGCTTGTAGTCAACAGAACGCTATTCTCCAAGCTCACTGCTTTGCAAATCCAAATTATCTACGTATATGGAAAACAATGTGATTCCGTATATTTCACACGTGTCATCGTATGGACGGCAAAGATAAACTAATACGAAAGAAAACGGGATAGTTTCCTTGAATTGATAGAGTTTCCTTCTGTTGCTGTTATCGTGTTTCAATTGGTTACCATAGAAAAAGAGTGATGCCGTGGGACTTCCGGTACCAAAAGTTTCTAAATCCGAACACGACATTCATTTACATTTCATTTCACGCATACTTATGAACATCGCCAGCAGCCACGTTCCTGCAACTTGGAAAATCTGTTTTAGGGTAAAATGACAAACAATATACGCAGTGAATTACAAAAGAAATAGACCTGTTGACGTCGGGCGGTTGTGTCCGTTGGGATCTGCTCTAAACGGACACTGAAAGAGCGCCTCGAGTGAGACCTCGCAGTCGGCAGGGAAGATCTTTTGAGAGACGTTTGCCAGTTCTCGATTCAAAGGAGAGCTAATTATGAGCCTTGAGCGATTGGTTCCACAAATCTGTCCGGTACCCAAGTGATCATACTCTCGTAGTACCCGTAAAAACGACAGGGTTATTTACATTATGTATGGACAATTTATGAATTGTTGCAACACACTCTTCTGACCCTTATCACCTCAGTGTACTGGATAAAAAAAAGGCAGAGGCTGGCAAGCAAACAAAGCTGCTATCATCATCAGCCGTTCGACTTTCGCTTGCTGCTTGCTTGGTCAGTTGCTAACATGTAACTCAATTTTGCTAAATATTAGACGTAACATACAGATACGCTGCTTGCCTGCTAATCTCAAGATCGGACGTTTGAATCACGTCAGGGTTTCGTTAATTTTATGTATAGGTTTGCTATAGTGTGACAGAAATCAAGTAACAAAAAAAAAACAAGTTATAATGGCTCTTCTATAATAAGAAGTTGTGACCCGTTGTAAATCCACGTTCTAAAAATTATGAAACTTGATAAAAAATAAATTTAATACTTGACACTATTGTTCTCGAAGTATGACACAGAATTAAAAAAAAACCTCTATATTCCACTTCGTGTTGCCAAGTATGGTTTGTTATTTATTGCTTTATGTGTCTCCAGAAACGGCTAAAATCAGCTAGATTTTTCCGTTTCCAGCGAACTTATCAAAGTATATACTCAGACTACAGAACAAAAATTATCAATAAAAAATTGTACATTCACTTTCATTACACTCATCAGATTCAATCGGCTATCATAAATATTTATTGGCTAAATAGGAAAAATAAATCGATCAGATCTAGCTGAAAAATGACCAATTAGGCAACGTTGATTCCACATTTTCCTTTCTTCTTCCCTTTGTGTTCGCTTTGCAAGCAGCAAAAACTTCTTTCTTTTTACCCCTCTCTCATTGAAGCATCTGAGCAACGTGACGTCATTTTATTCGAGAGAATTGGTTACGCACCTTAATTATTGTGATATTTCAAAACATCAATTATACGTCCACATTTACATACATAGACCATATATATATATATATATATATATATATATATATATATATATATATATATATATATATATATATATATATTTCGGTGGAATATTTACGACAATATATGTTATATGATTTAACAAATTGGAAAAACTAATGGGGATCACGCAGCATCAAATAACACTAGTACATAATGACGTTGTATGATCTCATCATCACAAAATATCATGTTTTCCCATTTTGTCTAACCCAATAACTTGAAAAAGAAAAAGAAAAATAAATCCTACTATCCAAATAGATACTTAAGAGGGATAAAATGTATAATGTAAATTTATACTAAATTGGTCTCTTGGTTTGTTTTCGAAAACTTATTTATTGTTCAGTATTTTTCCATTTTTTGATTGATCACCTACAACATGGCATGCTGCCAAATTATGTTGGACATTTGGCGGTTTCTATTGAGTGCCCAATCAGACCTATCCATCTATCTATCTACTATTCAATTACTCCCAGAAAAATTGCCTAATACATTCCAAGTTTTCAATGAAAGAATTCCATTTGTGATTGGCAGAGTTTTCTCTTTGACCGTTAACATCTTGCAAAAGTTTTTTTTCTTATTTATTATCAGTCGTCACCCGACTCGTGAGATACTACAGAGGCATAATACGCTGATGCCAATGCAAAAAGAAACAGACTGTTTCTCCAAAATCTTATTTATTTTCGATAGAATAAGAATTTCTTTGGTGCTTGTACACTTGAACGAAAGAACGGGCCGGTGGACGGTTGGACGGACACACCGGACAGTGCCTGGTGAAAAGCAGTCGGAAATTTGGACACGATTTATTCTCGAAGAAAAGCCGGGGAAATCAAATCAGTCCTGCGGGTTCGGACAGTTGGATTAGAATCGATCGAGAGGGAACTCGGGTCAGACATAATCTGGCAGCAATTGGACATCCTTTCATTATCTCCTCTTCTATTTGATAATGTAAATAACATAGTTAGGTAAGAACATAATGAACGGCGTACACATTTGGAAGGCAACGCATTCAATTTTATGAAAATGTGTGCCTGTTTCATTCGCTACTGCTATTCATGTGCAAAGAAACTGATGTCTCTAAAATGGTACTAATTTAACGAAACGATGAGGTGAGTGTATTGCCTTGGACTTACAAGCTACATTGGACGAATTACAATGTTAACTCAGGAGCAACGGAGTCTGTAATACAACTACTTTTCTGACGGATATTAGCAACCCCCCTTTTGGATCAAAAGACCTTACATATATATATATATATATATATATATATATATATATATATATATATATATATATATATATATATATATATATAGATGATGATAATGCAAGATTATGTTACATTATGTTTATTTTGACGACTCTTAGTTTCTTACGAGCGGCTAGAAGCAGTTTGCATTCGTCAGGTGGAATTCAATTGTGTCTATTGTGACTGTTTGTAGTTTGAGGACACATTCATTTTTCATTTCTCTTTTTTTCTTCATTTTTGATTTAAAATGTTTTGTCTAGACAATAAATTGGTCATTTTTTAAAAATGTTATTCACTTTTTATGTTGTCATGGTTTGCATATGTGAGCATTGTTACGTGTCTCCTGTGTGTGTGCGTGTGCGTGCGAAATTCTCGTTTTTCTATGCTTCTTATATATCATAGATCAAATAGATATGTTATTTTTAGTGAAAAATTTCACTCACGCTATATTAGTATCGATTTTGTATTATCACATGTCTTTTCCAAATTGCTCTCTTTTTCAAAAATTTCTATCGCAAGATACTAATTGTTGAATGAATTTAATGTAACATAATCTCGTAGAATCATCAATATAAAAACCCTATCTACAGAGCTATTGTGAACTTTACTTACATAAATTGCAACTATCAAGATATATACATATGCATTTTTCGAAACACTTTCCCGATGAACCAACCGTTAGCGAAATCATTCATGTTCGGGGGGGGAGGGATGGTAAAAATGCACGTGCCAAAATACGCCTAATTCTATATGGATAGAAAGCATTCAAAAATATGAAAATATTGAATTAAATATTGGAGTCAGGATTAAATAAAATCAATTACATATGTTTTTGGAGAAAAGGAAGACAGGAAAGTAAGGAAAATAGAAAGGCGATTCGGTTTGATTTATTCATTTGTCTTGCTTTCATATACTTTATTTTGTTTTCTTGTTTCTGTTTGTGTTTTGCTTGGTGATTTTTGGTAGAAGTCGTTGGTTAATAGTATGAAGGCATATGAATAATGGCGTTACCATTCATTTAAAGAAAAAACGTTTAATTCAATTGATACTTAATTTTATTGAATATTTGCTTCAATGATTTAATATTTTTTGCATAACGAATTTATATGAATAAATACACCCAGTTGTTTGATCTGGTTTCTGATAAATATGATTGGATTTAATATTCAATTTACTTTTTGATAATTTGATATTTTTGAATACTTTCCCCCTTCATGAGTCTAAGCGTATTTAACTCTTCCCACCTTACAGTAGAGGTCGCCAATTGTTGGTTCGGCTGGCGTTGCATTTCGAAAGAATGCCTATATATATATATATATATATATATATATATATATATATATATATATATATATATATATATAGTGATCTATTAGCTACACAGGCATACTTATGTTTCTGCTCATCGGGTTTCCCAAGGCGAACAATCCAATTTATCCTGATCCTTATTTATAAACATTATTCAGAGGATCGTATTTTACGATTCATAGTATCTTAATTTCTTGGTTTCGCTAATTGCGTTTTTTTTCATCAATTTTTTAGATTTCATTTTTTGTAATATGTTATTCATTATGCGATTGGTTTGTGGGTTTTAAAATTGTTTTAGATATATCGGTTAATCCATCTGCTGGTAATTTTTGCAGTCTTTTACTATTTTACTCGTTTATTTATTCATCTCCCGTAGAAGTAAGGTTTCAATCTCTATGCCAATGGCTGGTCGTTATGAATTATCTTGTTTGTATTGGAGTTTCCCGACACTTCTTATCAGTCTTGATGGTGATCTATCAGCCAAGTTGGATGTGTTTAGTTACAATTGATATCATATAGTTTAGTTGGGTCACTTCTGTGTATCTAAAATTTGAAAAGATATTGGGATTTGTCTTACAGGATTAAATTGTGCTCATAGTAGTCGGGAGTACAATAATAATAAGGTAACTATGATGATCGATTTTAGTATGCCTGTGAGTGGGATATTCTGAATAAAAGTTCTACGTGATGTTTTAGAAATTTTGATCAGTTCCGATACTTGACAGCGACTTTTCCGTTTAGTTAATTTGTTTACCGAGTGAAAGTCAGAATTTTGAATTTTTCATTTAGCATAGATTTCCAATATTCTGGCATGCATGTGTTTGTTTCAATATTTTCCATTTTTACTGTGAATGTGAGATTGCTATCGTTGAGCTCCCAGTAATGTGTGGAGAGTGATGTATTGGTTTTGTATTTCCTATTCTAAAACGATAGTGTATGGTTGGCTAATCCTAATTTAAATCGTGTTTCCAATATCCCTACGTGATATTTCGTTGCTGAGGGTTTTTCTAAGGTTGATATTTCAGCTTGATTTACATTATTAGATCTCACACATTTGTTTTGCAAAGGGCACTTATTACTATTTGTACGATTGCAATCTACTTTGTTTTTTATTTTCTTTACTAGTATCATTCATTATTACTTTGTTGCTTGTTTTTTTTAATGATTTTTAAAAGCTGCCCATACACCTACAGCTTAGTTTCATTTCGTCTTTGCAAAATATCTTATGTATGGTTTTCACGGGAGGAAGTGATCTTCTAATAATTCGTGGAAGATTTTCCCTGTATTAGTTTTGACTTGTAGATTAAATGGTATTGTATTTCAGATCATTTTTCAACCTCTTCTCTTTTGGTTGTTGTTGTGTTTCACTCCGTTGGTTTTCACTTTTTTTTATCGAATTTAAATCTAACCTCGAATGAAAGACAACCGATGGACATCACGTCTCACAACATGGATCCCCAGAGATCACATAAGAAACCGAGGCCCACTGAACACATGATGGAGAGATGAACTTGACAAATTCAGGAAATACTGGCTCTGCGATGCCCATGATAGGGAATTGTGGAGAATCCTGGGGAAGGTCTATGTCCAACGACGGACGTTAAAAGACTGATGATGATGAAATGTAACCTCAGTACGTCCGCTACAAAAAGGGTAGAGGTAGAGAAATCTATCTATCTATCTATCCATCTATCTATCTATGTTCATGTCTGTCTATCTATCTCACCGTGTTCATATCTATCTATTTATCTATCTCTGTTCATATCTATCTCACAGTGTTCATATCTATCTATTTATCTATCTCTGTTCATATCTATCTATCTCACCGTGTTCATATCTATCTATTTATCTATCTCTGTTCATATCTATCTATCTCACAGTATTCATATCTATCTATTCATCTATCTCTATTCATATCTATCTATCTCACCGTGTTCATATCTATCGTTAAGACATGATACAAATTTCATCGGAGAAAATATTCGAACTAATATCCCCCGTCCCATTTTCATTCACCTATTCTCCTATTCACCTAACACTTGACCGCTTGACCAATCACTCTTCCCGCCATTGCTGCCGGCCTGTCCATGCGTTGCCTATGTCCAACCAATTCGGATGTAATTTCCCTGGACAAAATGGTTTCCCAATTTGCGATAAGGCATCATTCGTAATTTCATTTCCTGGCAACGAAGGAGCCGAAATGAAAATTTCAAAATCTTTTCGTCTGATTAATACTCGATCTTTTCGAACCCAAGATGAACTAATTTCTTACTTCAACCATTTTAATTCTCTTATTATTCTTTCAGTATTTCCTTCATATTGAACATGTTTTATATTACTGTTTCTAACTCTCATAATCAATTCCAACGCTAATGAGCTACTTTAACATTTCAATAACTTTTATCGCTTGTAAGCTGCGTTAACTCTTTTATTGCTTTTTTAGTCTTCATTTTAAACGAATTGGTTTAGTGTTTTTAACAATTTCAACATCAATAAACCATTTCAACATATTTTACTGGTATTAAATTTTGTGGCATAAATAACTCCATCTTTATGAACACTTTGATGTGAGAAAATCTTGCTTAGGGTGACCAAGGAGAATGAAAGAAAAATACGTGAAAATTAGAGCTTGACGTAAATTGATTCACTTTAGTATTCGACTGTTACAAGATTTAAGCAGCTGTTTTCGCCGTAAGGAAGTTTTCCAAATGTTCATTAAATTTTTTTCCTCATGCTTGAAACGTATATACCGTGTCTACAATGCAATCAAGTGTATTATGAAACCACTTATTTCTGTACATAAAACGCTTGTGGATACTTTATATTCACACATAACGCAGCAACATCTTTACAGTAAAACCTGTCGCTTGAGAAAATTACTACCCACGCAAAGAAAAAGTTTAGTGTTGCATTATACCAGAAAATTAGGAATAAGGTTTAAAGAAAAAAAAAACTTCTTACAGTCCATTGATTGGCCTCGAAAGGTTGAAACCCATCCACCAAATAGTTTCAAAGGTTCCTCACGTCACAACGGAGCAACACATTTTATAAGCCATTTGTCTTCGGACGCGTCTGGCCATTTAAGTAAGACAATGCATCAAGACATGATTCCCTTTTAGGGTATAAACTCTTGATGACGAAACCCCCGGTCTCCTTCGTATGCATTTGCTTGGCAATCCTTACAAATTCCAAGTCTGGCAGAGACCAGGACTTCATTCTTAATTCATGATTATCCCTTTAGCAGAGTGCAAGTCCATCGACGGGATACTTCCATCCTGATAATCACACAGCTTGGAGTGAACCCAATAAGCTCCTGAGTGTGCAATGAAGAGTTTTCACACCGAAAATCGAACCAGAAACCTTCTATGTGCAAGGTAGACGTTCTAACTGTTACACTACCCAGACGGACAACTTTACTCGTTTAAGACGAATATCCATCAGGCGTATGCGCTAGCGGCTGCCCATGAGAAGTAAATTATTGCAAGTCGCTCTAGCCAAGCAGATTGTCTCCATAGCTTTTATTCCATTGACATTACCAAAATTGTCCATTCAACATTCTTGCATATAATGCTTAACTTCGGCTTTCCATCTTGATACAAAAATTATTGCCTTATACATAAAGAAATACGGTAGTTTCCTTTTCTTTGTTGAATAATGAAAACATCTCTTGAACAAACATCTCTTGAGAGAGTTCTTAGCCAATATGTTTCCTCCACTGTTACCCAGTTATAACAACTGGTCAATAACACGGCGCAAATTCTTATTCATTTTTTTTGTTCCCGGGTAATAAAAATTATTTTCTCATTGATTATGTCTAAAAATGATAGAATTGTCAATTATTCCCTTTAAGTTTTGCTTTCGTCGCCAAGACAGTGATAGTTTAAAATCAACTTATTTTCAAATGTGCAACGGGTGATTTTTCACATTTTTAATCACATAAAGTAAGAAAAACAATTACATATGAACATCACTACCCAAGCCGTAAAAGCAACGTTCGGGGGAAATAATAGCCATTTCTTAAACTTTTTACACATGAGTAATCAGAAAATAAACACTTACAACCCAGGAACAAAAATCGCATTGCATGGTATAATTCATGCCTTCGAGGGTGTCAAACATAGAGCAACATTAAGCGAATTAATCTTGCTAACCTTTTAACAAGAGTGTCTTGGATCTTCACCAAGTGATCTTACAGCGTACGCAACAAACTCAATATCAGGCCACCTCACCACGGAGCAATGGTTAGCAAGCTAGTCTCGCAAACAATTGAAACTGGAGTGAGTCGAATCTTCACTAAGTGACTGTATGATGTACTAAACTAAGTAAATATCAAATTACCTCACAGAGCAATGGTTAGCAAACAAATCCAGTTGACTATTTGACTCCCTACACACAGACTTTATCCATACATAGAAGTTTTAGCAATGTGCGTTTGTACTCTACCATACTTACACCATCAATGGCGTGATATGTTAGAATTTCATATTACGTTTAACTTGATAAATTGTATCTTTACTTAATTATACTTTTAGTGTAATACTCTGGAAGTATCGAACGTAAATAAGATTATGAAGAGCAATATAATGTTTTTGATATTTCATAAGTACGATGCAATTGACAAATTATTTATTGCCGTCATTTTTGACGACAAGGATAAACTAATTTCTAAATATTCAGGAGGGATTTTTAAGTGCAGAACATCGTCGATCAGGAGAATGAGAATTTTATGCTTAGGAAATTATTTGTAAAAAAAAAAAAAGAAGAAAAATGCGTATTCGTGAAAAATTTCTCCAGAATTTGTTTTCTTTCCAAGAAAATGATTCTACTTTATGCAATCGATTCGATCGCAGTCATTAGGGAATGCTTCCGTCTCTTCACTTTGTCCATTAGAGATGAACATTTGGAAACTAAGGACGGACTGGCTACCATTAATTCCCGCAATGTTTACCTCGAAAGACCTGCAAATCATTAGCCAAATATTTAAGATGAAATCCCTGTTGATTTTGTTGCGTGTGTCTATTAGAAACCGTTAACCCAAACTATCAATATTGTTCACAAGCAATTCTGGCTGGCTGCTTATGTTTGTGTCACGCGTACAGTCCGTACCAATGGAGCTACAGGGCTGAAAATTTAAATATCTTCTCCATATTATGTTCAGAAAAAATTTTTTTTCCTTTGTTTAGTGATGATTTCCCCGTCAAATAAATTTTTAGCGGGGGGGGGGGGGAGGGTTCAATTTGTGATGCAAGTTTATGCTAAATTTTTCCTTTAGTTTGTGTTCGGCAGGATTCAGACTTTTTTCAGTGGTCACTGTCTAAGTAAAGGCCAGAAAAGTAACTTATCCGTTGATCACCACGTTTTCCAAATTTTTTGATTGATCACCCCAACATGACATGCTGCCAAAATGTATCCGTCACTTGATAGTTTTTATTGAGTGACTAAGCAGACCTGTACCTTATATTTAGTTTATGCAAGAGTTTCCAACATTTGTTGACAAAGTTCTTTTTTCCATATATATATATATATTCAGGGCATCATTATTCAGTCATCAAAGTATTTTCCCTCACTTTTCTATGTACTTACACCATCTTTCATGTAAATTGTGGTTTTCATCATAAAAAAAGGACGATTCTGTTTTTACTTCGATAATCTCCTCTAGGAATATATATATATATATATATATATATATATATATATATATATATATATATATATATATATATATATAATGATAGATGAAACATTTTGACATAAATCTTGATTTAATGTGATGGGATTGATGGTGGAGAGTTTACTTACCGAAATTAATTTGAGGATTGTTCTTGTTGCTGATCATACTGTTACCGTGGAAAAACTTCCTACTTGGACTGGAGTTTGACAATAGTTTGCTATGTCAGATTTGCAACTTGAGAATGTTGAAAATGAGCGTTGCTTATTTCCATTGACTTTGAACGGCTGAATATTTTCCGGAGAAACATGATTGATAAATCAATTCTAAAACCTGCTTCGTGACTGAATTCATCATCATCATCATCAGTCTTTTAGCGTCCGTCGTTGGACATAGACCTTCCCCAGGATTTGCCACACTTCTCTATCATGGGCGTCACGGAGCCAGTACTTCCTGAACTTGTCTAGTTCATCTCTCCATCTAATATTTTGCCGGCCTCGGTTGCGCATATGGTCTCGGGGAATCCATGTTGTGAGTCGTGATGTCCATCGATTGTCAGCCATTCTTGCAACATGGCCAGCCCACCGCCATTTGAGATTTTTTATGGATTCTATGATGTCTCTAACTCTTGTCTTTTCCCGGATGTGTTGTGCTGTTTTGTGGTCTCTCCATGTGAGGCCCAGCATTATTCTTTCATGTGCACGTTGCATGGTTCTCAGCTTACGGGTCTGTCTCTTGGTTAAGTTCCATGTTTCAGCTCCATAAGTGACTATTGGGAGGATGCATTGGTTATACACCCTTCTCTTTAGGATTAATGGGATCTTCTTATTTTTGAAGGTTGAGCTAGCTCTGCCAAAGGCTTGCCATCCTAGTGTGATTCTTCGCTTGATTTCTTCTTCTTTTGAGGGTCTCATGGAGATTTGTTGCCCTAGGTAGATGTAGTGGTCTACTTTCTCGAGTTCTGTGTCCTCGATTTCGATCTTAGTGTTCTTATCTCCAATGTGGTTGTTGCACATGATCTTCGTCTTGCTGAAGTTCATGTGCAGGCCGACTTTCTTGCTCTCCTCATTTAGTTCATCTATCATTAGTTGGAGGTCGTGTAGGTTCTCTGCGAAAAGGGCTATGTCGTCTGCGAATCTGAGGTTGCTCAGATACTCGCCGTCTATTTTAATTCCTTTACTCTCCCAGTCTAGCCTTCTGAAGATCATCTCAAGGCAGGCTGTGAAGAGTTTAGGTGAGCTGGTATCACTTTGTCTTACTCCTTTCTGGAGCTGGAAGGGGTCCGAGTCTTTATGTAGCCTGATAAATGAGCTGCCGTGATTGTATATATGTTTCAACACTTCAACATATACTGGATCTACACCTTGGCGACTGATGGCCTCCATGACCTTAGGGATTTCTACTGAGTCGAACGCCTTTTTGAAGTCGATAAATGCTACGGCAAGTGGTAGTCTATACTCTGCTGCTTTTTCTTTCAGTTGATTTATCGAGTGCAGGTGGTCCATGGTCGAGTAGCTTCTTCTAAAGCCAGCCTGTTCACGTGGCTGGTTTTCATCGAGTGTTTTTGTGATTCGGTTGGTGATGATCTTTGTGAAAAGTTTATATACACAGTTGAGTAGGCTTATAGGCCTATAGTTGTTGAGGTCTTTTGGGTTTCCTTTTTTATATAAAAGCATTATGATAGCAGTATTCCAATCGTCTGGGACTTTACTGTGTTTTAGACACAGGTTGAAGAGGACGGCCAGTTTCCTATTGATGGTTTTGCCTGCTTTTCGGAGTAGGTCGATGGTGATGTTGTCTGGTCCAGGGGCAGTTCCTTTCTTTGTCTGTTTAATGGCTTCCTTCACCTCCCACGGGGTTACTTTTGGGAAGTCCTCTAGTTGTTTGCCCGTGTCTTGCGTATCTTGCTCATTGCTTTGCAGTCCTTGTTTGGACGAATAAAGTTTTTGGTAGAATTCTTTGGCGCGTTCGACAATCCTGTCTCTGTCTGTTGTTAGGTTTCCGTTTTCCTCGAGTATGCTAGTTATTTGCCTTCGTCCCGAGTTGAGGAGTTTGTTTATAGCTTTGAAGCCTCGACCTTTTTCAAGAGTTGATTCAATGACTGCCGTTGTGTATCTCCTTCTGTCTTCTCTTCGCTTCTTCTTGATTAATTTGTTTAGTTCAGCCTCTTCAATTTTCTCCCTCGTTGTTGTCGGTGGCTTGAGGTTTCTGCGTTTTTCCATGAGATTTTTAGTCTCATCTGAGATTTTGCTAATGGGTTGTTTGCCCATTGGCTTGAATGTAGAGGCTACTTCAATTATTGACGTCACTGGTGCCAGAGGTTGGTGTTCGAAACTGAATAAAAACCAGCATCTCGAATGCTGATTTTCTAGCAAGTAGGATATGTTCATTTGGAAGACAGGCGTAACATGATCTTTCTACACTGATTTCCCTTCATATGGCCTTTTGATTACTAATCCGAGTATAGTGTATATCAATCTACTTCGAAGACTGGTGTAACACTATCTTTTCTTCCTTGTTTCCCTTCATTTGGCCAGAACTGTACTAAGCCAAGGTTAGTGAATATCGAGTAACATGTGCTGCCAGAAAAAACAACAACGTCGTTCGATGACCCTGTTCCATTCAAATCCAATAAAACAGGTCTGGTTATTCACTCAATAGAAATCATCATGGGACAAACATCTTTCAGCAGCGTGTTGAGGCTGATCAATTAAAAAAATGGAAAAGGGGTGATCAATGAATGTTAACGAATAAGTCAATGAATAAGTTGCCATTCGTTGAATCAGTAAAAAGTCTGAATATAATTTTTCTTTGGATAAATATATCTATTTATTAGAATGGAACAAGCAAGTGCATATCTGTTTCTATATATTTCCGTTAATATCTGTCAGTTTAGCTTAGTCAGTAAGATGGCTTTCTGGCAAACCTTGGGTCGTGATTTCAAATCACGCAAGGGAATGTGAATTATATATATATCGGTTTACCCTTCCTTAATTTTGGTGTGTATCAACCGCGTTCGTGTTACGCTAAGAAAATGAAGTCAACTCTACTTTTGGAGTTTGACAAAAGCTCAAATTTTCAATCCTCAATTAGTGCAGCATATATGCTTGAAACTTAAAAGCATAGCTAGCCAGGATAACTAAAAAACTGAAGAAACCTATAAAGTCCTTTGTTGACAGTTTTAGTTGACGGTCCCTATCGAATCAACAAAATATCCCGTTTATTCTTTACATCGTTTCCGCGAGATTTTTCCGACTTCTCGACTGTCTTCAGTTTCTGCAGATCAATTTTCCATTTTGGTCATTTCATATTTTGATAATGTCTCTCTCTCTCTCTCTCTCTGTTTCACTCAATCCCCTCCCTATTTTTCTCTCTCTCTTTCTTCCTTCATCCTTTTTTATGGTTGTCTGATCAGCTTAACCGTCCTTACTCGTCCGTCATCATTTTCCTGTCTTGTCCAATAAATACCCCTGAAACAATTTCCCGCGCTCTCAGCTTGTCAACAGAGCCCGGATATACCGAGGGGATCGATAGTTGCTATGGAAACAAGTAACGGGTCTGGTCGTCTAAATACCACTTGATTCGACCAAATGGAATTGATATGTGTTTTAAGCAGTCGTAAAGATCTTCAGTCGATATATGCTCTCACAAACACACACATACAAATTCAACCGATACACACTCAGCAGATACATACGTATAAAGAGTAGGGTTGCCAATTTTTATTGATTTTTTCAATTTTTCGATTCAGGAAGTCTCTCTCGAATTCAAAAAATTATAAAAAAAACCCATCTCAATTGGCAACATTGGACTTTAAAACAAAGTCCCAAACATCTAAATTGGTAATTCTGATATCCCGTATGATAGCAATCAAATAAACGTAAATACAATATATGTATCTATGGAGGCTTGCTGTCACTTTCCTGGGGGAATAGGAGTATTCCTGTGGCCGGCAAAAGGATATATTCAGAAAATATCTAAGCAGTAACCCTGTTACCAGCGATAGTGGAAGAATTTTAGGAAAATCGACCGAACAAAATTGAGGTCTGTTCAGACTAGGCACATTTGTTCCTTGAGTCGATTTGATGAAAATATCAAAAGCCTCCCAAAAGAATAATGATATCATCTTTTTATAAGGGTGATTCAAGTTGGGGATGCATAAAACAATTTTACAGCACCATTATCCTTTATTAACTATGAAGTTCCAACTTTCAAATGCCCTTCATCTTGGTTAGAAGACCAATGCCCTGTTCGACCCCCACCATCAACAGACGCCAATGCATATATCCCCCACTTTTTGAAAGTTCGCTTTACGCCAATTTTTGCGCTGCTTTTACGAGAAAAGGTGAAAAGCAGAAATTGAGTTCAACGATTGTTTTGCGCAGTCTCTTTTACCTTCCACCATCTCAACCCTGCCTAACGTAACACCATTACCCTTTTTTGGGCGGGAAACCTTAAGAAAATCCCCCGTATAGATGATTGGTAATTGCTTTTTCTCTTTATACCGCTTCGTCTTAGTCAACGTAGGATAGCAGGCAGTAAGCTAGCAATCGATTACTGCTGTAGTGAGTTCTATGTCCACAGGGTTCCTCACTCATGACAACTTGAGACAGTCTTTCTTGATAAGTACAAATTTGATTTTTTAAAAATCTAGAGAGAATACATGACTTGTACAACGTTAGTCAATTTTCTCATTTCTCTTTTAGTATCCCCCTCATTTTAAATACATGGATCAAAGTTTCTAACCCTTGTACCAATTCCAACAACTTGTTTTTATCGCTTTCAAGTCATGTTTAACCCTCTCAATGCTTTCTAGACTTCATTCTAAACTTGTCATATTTTAGTGTTTTCAACTTTTACAATTTTCTAATCAACAATCTATTTAAACGTGTTTTTACAATCTTGATTCTGTGGCATAAATAACTCCTGTTTTTTTTTACTTACCCTTTGATGTGAGAAATGACCGAAAGGCCTTGTTTAAGGTGACTAAAGGTGAATAAAAAAAAGTAAGCTTAGCTCAGTAAATCACGAATTGTATTTAAAGCAGCTGCAAATATCATCAATTAATACAGACCAACGTGGAATACAAATCTCTAGCCATTCTTCTAACTTTCCAATCTGATTTTATCAGCCTGTGGTTCCCAACCTTTTCAAGCTCATTACCCACTAACCAACAAGATTGTTAGTTTTCTAACCTTCACCTCATAATCAATTCTGAGAAGTCGTTTACGAAAATTAAACATTTTATTGGAGTTAATGAAACCAATTGAATACGAAGACAAAAAGTTAACACAAGTAAATTTAAAATGATTTTGATAAACAACACTGGAAAGGAATATTTAAACTTTTGGTGGCACAGTTACTCTCCATCTTGCATCACATATTCCCACTACCCTTAATCCCTAAACATTACTTTCATTTTCATATAATGGCTTCATTCCCCTTTGGACTACATAAATTACCTCCTTGGGGGGAATTTTCATCTCCGGTCGCGAACTACTACACTAAGCCATGTTTATTTTACTACCTTGTAATAGCAGAATTATTTATTTTGAAAACGGAAGAAACTTCTTTATTTCCGGTTGTGTGCTGTTTGCTCTTACAGTCAAAACGTCTAATAACACCCCGTGTTTTGATAGCAAGCAATTATAATCGGATACAGTAAAACAAGTAATTGAATAATAACATTAATTATTATGATTCGCTTTTTCCCAAATCTCTTTGGTCTTTGGTACTGCAACCCGATGCAGCAGTGATTTCAAAACTGGGGTCCAAGGAACACTGGGAACCCATCAAATAAAGCTTGGGGGTTCGAAGTATCCATTGCACAGCTATCAGAAAAAAATCATTGCACACAGTCCTGTACCCTATATTAAAATTCGAATAAATTTAATTCATTGTAAATAAATATGATTTTCAAAAGTGAAAATTTGCTTTTTTTAAATTGTAGTTCATTTTTCATAGTTGAATAACCAAGTGCTGAAAATAGAGTTCTCCAAGAATAATTCTTTTACAGAAGGGGTCCTTGAGTTTTTAAAGTTTCGAAACTTGCAGTACAGGTTTTCCCGCCCCCTGAATCAGATCACTGAGGCACCCATCGCAAGGGTGTCTTGGGCGTGCCCATTCCTCTCAAGACTTTCTAAATCATACGCCTTATGCTGAGTGCTTAGCAGAAAGGCGCCGAGTGCCATTTTAAAAGTTTTGGTATGACTCGGTCACGGATTGAACTAACGTCTTACTAAACCGGAAGCAAGCACTCTGCCACTGATACCGGTCAACTTTCATTTTATAGATCAAATCTGAATCCGCTTTTTTCTATTCCCGGTGTTCTGCAGACTATGCGAATGACTTCTGATATCTATATTCTTAGAGGTCATCAATTGGAAAAAAAGAAACTGAACTTTCATCCAGTACAGAGAATTTCCATTAAAAAGTTGTTGAATAACACGGTGCACTGTCTGAAAGTATGGGCAATGTCAACTTCGCTGTTACGACAAAAACAGTGATAATTTGAAAACTTTGCTTTAATGATGAATACAGTGATAATTTGAAATCTGCTCATTTTCAATTGGTCAACGAAAATATCTGCACATTTTTAATCATATAAAGAAAAACAATTACTGGTTAACACCACTATCCTAGTCACAAAAAGCAAAGTTTAAAGGAAATACGGGCAATTGTTTTTATACATGATATTTTTTACACATAGGCAATCAGAAAATAACATTTATTATCCAGGAACAACAACTTTGGTTGCACAGTGTATTTATTCTTTGAGATTATTTTTGTCCTTGCCGACGTCAAGTACTTCATTTTGATTATGTCAGGGAATTTCTGAATTGACCAGAAGACAATGTCAGAGCATTTCCAAAACGATCCAGCTTGTGTTCACGTTGTATTGTGGTAAATACAGGGAAAAATCACCAACAACCGAAAAGGCATTGAGTTACCAAGATATATCGATGTGAGAAGAGAACAAAAGCTAACCCACCCGGTACGAGCCAACAGAAATGTTACTGTGGCATAAAAACTCGTATATATAAGCTTGTTACCGGACACAATCAGCAGCTGAATTCTTGATTTATGTGATCTATGGAGAAAGCGATTATGTTGAGAATTAGATATTTGTTGTGTAAATATATGCTAATTTCCATCATTGAGCTACGAACCCATTGACAAACCTACACACACACACACACACACACATATATATATATATATATATATATAATCATAAACATATGTATTTATAACTAAACATATATATATATATATATATATATATATGTATGTATATATATGTGTGTGCGTGCAACTAGATATGCACGTATGTATCTTTATGCATCTGACTGTACTTGTGTGATATAAGTTGTGCGTACGTATCAATTTCTTAATATGTCAATACTCCAACCGAGAAACAAGCCTGAAAATCTGACCATAGATGTGTTAGTTCTTCTGTTGTGTGAACATCTAGCAAGGGCAGTGTTGCCATCTCTATTTCTAAGGTTACATTTAGAATTGAGTCAAAAACATCTCAAGACTCCAAGATTCTTGATTCTTCAGATATATTTCTAAAACGTTGGAATTATATGACACAGCATTAATAAATTGACTGTAATGTGCATTTTAAAAAGATATCTCTTGATTTATCAAAAATATCACTTACTTTATTACCATAAATTTGATAAAAATATTACTTTATTTATAAAAAATATTACCTATTCTATAACCATAAATTGAATAAAAATTTTCCCCAGTTTATCCAAAAAACTACTTATTCCATTAATAGATTAAATGAAAATATTACTTTTTTTATCTAAAATAATCTAAATAGCATTTTATGACATCTGGACGCAACGAAAAGCATCGAGATTTAGATTAAAACTATTAATAAATTGGCAATAATAAGTAAGGGACATAACTCTAATTCTGTTATGTTAGTCAGTTCGGTGCTAAAGATGTTAGCGCATCTAGAAATGCAGAGATAAGGTGTGAGTACCTTTTTTTTGTGCCATTGCCAAACTATACGCCGGATACTTCCTTCCGATTCCTGCATTTGGTCAATTATTTGGCTTCTCTCTCTTTTTTGGATAATGTCTGTTGTTATAGACCGGTCCATGTTATCGACTGACATAGACCTTCTTCAGCGGGGGAAAAGCTACTGTCTATTTTGAGATCCATTAAAAGTATTTTTCTTCCTTTTTTTGCAATGCCCCGTAGGAAATACTTTTCAGATCAGCCGTTTTTTCTTTTTTTTCGTTTTTTTTCTTTCTTCTTCCTCATTTATCTTGTTCTCTTTTTTTTTCTCTTATCTTTTTCTTCCTTTCTTTTTTCTTTCTAATTCTTTCTTACTTCTTCCTCTTTTCTCTCTTCCTCCCCTTTCTTCTTCCTTTCTTTCGTTATTTTGCCCTATCTCTCTTTCCGATTCTTTCTTTCTTCTTACTTTCTTTTTTCTTTCATTCTTTCTTTCTTTCTGTCTTTCTTTCTTTTTTCTTTCTTTCTTTCTTTATTCTTCCTTTCTTTTATATATTTTATTCCTTCCTTTCTTTCTGACTTTACTTTCTTCTTCGTTTTCCTTCCACCGTTCTTCCCTTTTCCTTTCATTCATCTTTTTTTCTTTTTTCTTCTTCTTTGCCAATGCTTAGCCCACCCTTTCTTCTCCTTTTCCATCTCATTTCATCGCACACACTCTTTTTCTCCTTGTCTGTCTCTTTTGAGTCAGAT
This sequence comes from Thysanoteuthis rhombus, assembly GCA_963457665.1. Classification (NCBI taxonomy): domain Eukaryota; kingdom Metazoa; phylum Mollusca; class Cephalopoda; order Oegopsida; family Thysanoteuthidae; genus Thysanoteuthis; species Thysanoteuthis major. The sequence continues at coordinate 15,918,816 of OY735208.1, forward strand.
ACACTAATCATTTTCTCTCTTGCATTCCTCTGTAGGAAGCACTTTCCCGTGTGACTTTATTTGTCTGTCTCTTACCACATCATTCTTACTTTCGTTCATCTATTCTTTCCTTCAATCTTTCTTCTTCTTTTTTTCTTTCGTTCATTCTTTTCTTTAACGTCTGTTTTTTTTTCTTCGTTTTCATTCTCTTTTCCCTTTTTTTCCCTGTAATTTGACCGTTTCTTTCTGTCTTCCTTTCTCTTTTGGGGTCGTTTGCTTTTCTCCATTTTGATGTTTATATCCCTATCACACACGTTTTTCCTTTCTATAGTTATTTTTTCCACCTATTTTCTACATTTCAAAATCTTTTTCCTGTGATCTATTCACCTTCGTGTATGGAAGCTTGAGAAGAAATAGTGACATCTGACCGGGACATGAAAATAGCGAGTAAAAAAGCAATGGATCATAAATGGATTTCCCGTCGTCACATTTAAAATGTCTTCCGTACAAATAGAAAAAAGCCTGAGCGATGGGGAGTTGCATGCAGCAGTAATGCCATCTCATTCACTGTGAATTCCATTTCTTTGAGCGAGGGTTCAGTCGTCATTTATTTGCGAATAATGAAATACAAGGAAATACCAAGATGGCCGAGCTGGCTTTGTTGCAACGTGAAAAGACGTTGTCGTTCACGAACAGCTAAGAATAACAATCTGAGCCTTTGCTTTTGTATTCGGGGTTTCGTCTCAAGTGCTTCGTGATTTTGTGACAATAAATATGTGAATAAATTCTTTGACGTCTTGTCATACTCTCATGATCTTTGTACGGACGTTCATCTTTGAAATCTAAAGCGACATCTTGTATATCTTCTTCGTATTGTAGTCATATTGTTATTTGCTGAGCTTAGATCAGTCAGGCACAGGGCCATATTAGTGGGACACGGAGTAAGAATCAACCTCACTGCACACATGAATTGATCTGTGAGACTAGCTTGCTCGTCGTTTCTCCCCTAGCATTCCTCGTGCCTAACTTACTGTTTACTACTGGAGTAGCATTTTGCAAGATTTGCTACTTATACGCGATTTCTGTTCCTGGGTAATGAGTGTTATTTTCTCATTGCTTATACCTAAAAAATTGTTAGAAATTGCCATTATTCTCTTCAAAGTTTGCTTTTATGGCCAAGATAGTGATACTCGTAGGTAATTGTTTTTATTAATTTATGTGATTAAAAATAAGCGAATTTGTCTGTAGATCAATTGAAAATAAGTAGATTTCCAATAATCACTGTCCTGGTCGCAAAAAAAAAAATGTTTGAATGATTGACATTTTTCTGTACTTTTTAAACATAATCAATTGGAAAATAGCACTGATTATCCAGGAACAAAAAATACTGCAATGTAATCACAGCTCTACGTAAGGTTCGCTTGTATAATACTTTTTTCCTACTCCAGCAAGACACAAAACGAAACGAACAAACAAATCAATGAAATGTTCTTCATGAATATCATCCGCTTTTCGAAAATTCACCTAATTACGCTGCTTTTTCACTTTCACGAAAAGAAGTGAAAAACGAAAATAGCATTCAGCGTTGTTTTGCTGTGAGCGGTAACAGAGGCAGCGCACACCCATTCCTCCTTCTCCCATACCCAAGTCTCCAGCACATCACCCCATCCTAATTTCTGAAAACTCAGCCTAACCTAACATCATCCTTTTCTGGATCTGGGTTCGTTAAAAAAAATCACAAAATAATTAATGGTAATTGCTTTTTTGCTTAATGTAATTTTGGCATACAGAAGTTTTTTTAAAAATTTAAAATAACTCTATTTTTTTCATCTTATAGGAACACTCTATTTTCACAAAGACTTCACTTTGCATGAATGTGTTTTTTATGTTCTTTTACATCCGTTCAAGCGAGGTTGCTCTGTTGGAAACATCAACCCCCTTGTGCTCTTCAAAATTCCACATAAACTTCTTACGTGACAATGTTCAAGGCAGGTTTTGTCTAATTATAGATTGAAAAAAAGCTTTTGAGGGAAAAGACATCTGTTTTATGAGTGTTTTAAAGGAAAAGGGATATTTGAGGACATTATTTCTTCTGATATTTTCTCGCCTACGTAAGTGTCAGACAACAAGTTGATTATAACGCAGTGTCGAGCCTGGTCATTACAAAGATGGGTGACCGTCTGCGAATGCCAGGTACTGTATGAAACAAAAAACTTGTTTTTCAACAGTCTTTGCTTATACTCTGTCCCTAAACAACCTAACATCTTGCCAAGTTAGGACCAGACTGTTCATTCAGTCCATGGTGAACACATAACAGTGTTCTCTCTTAAGAGCCGCTATACCCGTATACTTGTGGAAGCGATTGTACTATTTTTTCCGTAAAATCAATACTCGTATCCCCTAAATAGCTTTTGTTCTGCGAAAAAGCATTTTTCCAAAGATGAGAAGAGAAACGTTCTTAAAGGGTGTCTACAAATTGTATTCATTGGAATTTTTTAGGTTTTAGACAAAAAAAGTGTGCCTGTTAACGCTGATACACGATTAAAAAAGTTAAAAAAAATATTTTTCGAGAATATATATAGTGGAGTACACATACAAATTTGCAGGGTTATATGCTCAAAGCTGTGTCCGTTAGCACCATCAGAAGTCCCCCAATCATCAAAAGTTCCGTATGAATTATTTTTCAAATTTCAAAAAATCTAAAAAAAGCATTTTTAGAGAAATGTGTAGCGGAGTACTCATGTGAATTTGCAAGGTTCATGGCCAAATAGTGAGTACCTCGGCGATGTCACAACAAAACAACTAACTGATAGGTTGAAACTAAGATATAATAATCATGAATGCTGTAGATACTTTGTTGACGTCGTCTAATTCTAATATATTTAATTTATTAGCTCTCTCTCTCTATATATATCTATATCTATATCTATATCTATATCTATATATATATATATATATATATATATATATATATATATATATATATATATATATATGTATATATATATGCAGCATTTTGAAAACTTGGAAGTCATATACACAAGAAAATCGCACTTTTTGTATTATTAAGGTGGATAGACAGAAATCAGATCATAATTAATGCATATGCGTAGCAAGGAATGTGAACTCGTGTGGATTCGCAAAGCAGATGTGCGAGTGTTACACATGTATATGGTAGATACATATGGACCATTGGTCTACAAATAGTATAAGTAAATGAGAATAGAGTATAAGTATTGCTGGGGCTGCATTCTTAAATAAAAAATAAAAAAAATAGAAAAATTGAGACTGAGTGAAAAATGTTTCTTATGAAAAAGTAGTGTACTGGATTTTTAAAAATCATGTAATTTAAATCAAAGTCACTCAGTTGGAGGTACGTCTTTAGCAATCACATATATGTCTTTTGCAATGATCAGTAGAGAAACGTCAAGAAATGCATTGCGTTAATTGAACTGCAAATAAACTTCAATTCTAAGTGTTGCATGAAATCTTTTTTCTCTACGTCAATGGCGTCAATAAAGAAAGGGATTGCAACCATTATTTCTATCCGCTCTGGGAACAACAGTCATGTTTGCTGAACGATGTTTTGAGATAATATTTAGATATTCAGAACCTGTCTATAAAAATATTTTTTATTATTTTACTCGCTTAAAGGCTGTTTTCACCGGCTATTAAGCTCGATATCAAGTCATTTCCTTTGTATAACTGCATATTTTACTGGAATTTATTGAAACATTCCGGAGATATTGCGTTGTATACAAATAGCTGCGATGCAAGAGATGTCGCAGTGAAAAATTCCTGTATCCATTCACAAATGTATTGACCACGTAAATAGAATCCCTTAACCAAAATTTGAAAAAAAGTAAAAAAAATCTAAAAAGAAATAATCAAAACGTTTCGGAGGCATAGTTAGGCATGATGGACAGAAAGACAGAGTCCAGTTCTGCAGCATGGTTACATGATTTATAGAATCCACTATCCCAAGGATCTCAACAACTACAGGCCAATAAGCCTACTAAACTCCATCTATAAACTTTTCACAAAAATCATCACCAACCGGATCACTAAAGCGCTGGATAAAAAACCAACCACGGGAACAGACTGGATTTAGAAGAAATCTATATAGATATATATAGATATAGTAAATAGAACCTCTCAACAAAGGTGAAACTTTCAAAATTTTGCGATTTAGAAAAAGGATTTCTTCAATGTAATTCCTTTTAAAAAAATACTTAAAAGGTAACGGTGAAAGATTGCTGGACTGGACAGGCCCCCAAATGAATACTATTATTCCTTAGCCCATTGCCCAACCTTTCACAAGATTTCATTGACATTTATTCAGAACTGCCGGAAATACTGTACTGTGTATATTAAGCTATGATGCAGGGGGTGACTACGAAAATTCCCTGGACCAACCTCAAAATGTTCATTGCACATCATTCCATAATATTTAATTCAAATTCATTGAGAACGTTCGGAGATATCGTGCAGTTTACACATAATTAAGATGCAGGGGGGGGGGGTGACTGCGAAAAATGTTTGGAACCACCCCGAACTACCCAGTGATACGCTGAAATTTATTTAAACATTTTTAGAGATATTGCGTTGTATTTAAATAAATGCGATGCAAGGGAGGTTACTGCAAAAAATTCCTGTATATGCCCCCAAATTTTTTGATCACACTTCAACAAAATTTCATGGGAATTCATAACGAACTTCCAGAGGTATTGTGTAATATACAAATAAGTAATATGCAGGGGGACGTGATGATGAAGACTTCCAAGATCCTACCCAAAATGTATATAGTTTTTCAGCACGTTGAACATCTGTCCAAAAAAACTTAATCGAAATTCATCAAGAACATTTGGAGATATTGTACTGTGTACATATAGCTACAATGTAGCGTAAGTGATTATAACAAATTCCTGGATCCACCCCAAAATTTGAACACTGGTCCCATTGCCCAGCTTTCGACAACATTTCACTGAAATTTTGAACTTTTGGGGATCTAGTGCTACGTACATATAGCTACAATTATCTTAATTCTCTGAGTTGTGCATCCAGATGATTCAGGGCTAGAAAGTTTCTTTGTATGATTCGCAGTTTCAGCTAGATTACAGTTACATACATACATACATACATACATACATACATACAGGAAAACTATCATTATTATTTGGATTTGGGAGCACATTCTTTAGGCGAACAACTTATTACAATTCTAAATCTATACTTGTCTATGATTGAGAGATCATCGCCCAAAATCAGGTTGCTGTTATAAAAAAATATTTTTGTGCAAACAAATTTATTATTGTGAATGGAAAAATAATCACTGTTTGTGAGAGTGTTGTTTTGAAAGCTTCAATTTTCTTCTTCTCACTCATTCGTAATACTATTCCCTCCTTCAATTCTATCTCGAAATCATTAGAGACACAGCTCACGTGATATTTACGTCATTTTTAGATGGTCACAAAATATGAGTAGATTCCAGTAAAGGTTTTTATCGTAAACAGAGCACCATCCAAAAATTGACGAAGAAGGCCTAGAATCGAAAGATATGTTTGCTCGCTGAGGGCTTGTAGAAGGTGAAAAACAAACTTTAGCTCCATAACCATTATTGATTTTGCCAAAAAGGGGGAAAATGAAGGAGCTCATTTGCATGTAGTCATCTTAGTAGGGGGGGTAGGTGAATTTTTGTTGTACAAGGAGTGTTACTGAAAGTTATCGTAAATGATAAAGGGCAAATTGCTGATCACCAAGTACTTTATTTGACCTAAATCCGCTCATTAGATCAAAAGTCATAAAAGTTTAAAGTTGCAATTTTGCCAAAAAATTAGAAATTGATGTAATTGAATCTAGCCTTTCCACAGGGTCTAAGAGAGAAAAATGATGCACTAAGAAAATCATTTCACTGAAAGATTCGCCAATTTTCTGGGATTAAATTTGGAGGGAATAGGTAAATCAATATGGGGAATTCATATTTTATGTTTATATTTTTGTAGGACCCCGGTTTCCGAGGCAATCATTCCTATGGGTAATCAGTCGAACAGGATTAGTTCAGCAGAACAAATGTTTCGAGCTGTGTTGCCAATTCAACTCTTGGAACTAGATTTAGCTTTTTTTCCTATTAAGCCACAAATTCCGAATCTTGCTTCTAGTTTCAAATCTTATTTTTATTAATATTTACGTTAAATTTACAATCAAAATATTGGCACCGGTCAAGTGTAACAGCAGTAGTGATATAATCACTGATCATAATTAAAAAGGCCAAATTTTGATCCAAAATCAGCTAAATTGGAATCACTGGAATGGAGCAGTAAGATTCAAAGCCGACGTACGCAAAACTTATCCACAATTTCTCAAATAAATTTATGATGATACTTAAAACATTAAATTCTAATGCAATCGGTTATGCAGTTTTGTGAGCTTAATCGATTATTTCACTCATGAAATATTAATTTCGTTGCGCAATGTAGTAAAATACCCAGAAGACAGGAGAAGAACTTGAGGCAATTAAGAATAAAGTATGGAGAATTCAGATCAAAAGATATTTTCATTATTCTACTATGGTGGGGCTCGTGTGTGAGATAAACAGATCGAGATGTCTTAGTGGACCATTTGCGTGCAGTGAGATGAAGCAATCTTTGTTCGTTAAAACAACGTTATCTACCATATTTTGGAATGAAAAACATATCAATAAACGGGAAATCAATCAAGGAACAAGTAACGATTATTTTGTACCTGAAAAGTTCAACAGACAGAAAATTTCGATTGATTTTAATGACGTGGTCCTGATCTGGTTATTTTTCGATCATCTTTGTTACGTGACTGGCCCCCCGCCCAATCTTAGTAAAACTAGATAAAACTAATGGCTTTGTTTATTCCTGTGCCCCTTCAAGCACTGGCGCAGCTCAACCAAATTTTGCACAAATTTCGTGTACATACTTAATGGACCTAGGGGAATATTTTAAAGTAAAAAGTTTTGAGTATAGGAATTTGTAAATTGTTTTATAGGGGTTTCCTCTATAAAATATATTTTTTCTGTTCAATATATATATGTATATATATATATATATATATATATATATATATATATATATATATATATATATATATATATATATATAGGGGGGCTGAGGAAAGCGGGGCCAAGCCCTCCTTTTTTTTAAGTGCCTTTTCGAAAAAGCATAAGTCCCTGGCTGCTCCCTTTAGAATGCACGACCTCCCCCTTTCCGACGCATACACTCCCAGGACACACGCACACTCTAGGGCCGCTGCTTTCTCCCAAAAAAGACTTAATGAAAACACCAAAAGAATATAGTCATAAGAATATCAAATAAGACGTAGGGAAATAAATAAAAAGGTGATCAGAAATTCAGGTTACAGTTTAGGAATTATTTGTGGTAGAAATTGAACACGGTGGTTGGAAGAAACGGGCACAAACTCAGGAACCAGTTTCATGCTTACTTTGTAAATTGATCACCCTATTAGAGCCCATTCCCGATTCCCCCTCAAAAACTTACTTTTTCTCAAGAAAGAAGAAAATTGCCGATAAACTATGGTCAGATTCAGTTGAAACTTTTTATCCTGTTTCTGGAAAATATGTTTTCATTGGAATTTGTCAAATTTCAAAAATTATTTACGAAACCATCTTTTTCGATTTTTAAGAAGAGGACAAAAACTGAAACCCCTTTTCTTTACAAATGACCATTTTTGACCATGTTTACAGGTATTGTCAATTTTCAAAAATATCTTCGATTTTTCTAAAGTTTAATCAAAGAATGTGTTTATCAGAGCTTTCTTCGATCTGTTCACTTATGTGTGGCACAAACATTATCACCATAAACTTGACTTATATACAGGTTTAAAGGTTTTTGCTAGGTGTCAATTCTCCACGGATCCCAGGCAATACCTTTGTAGACTGTCAGGCAGCTGTGGCTCCCAGATTGGGATCCAACGAGGGACACCATAATTCTTCCAGTGCTTTAGGCCTGTAAAGGTCTCAAGTCGGCCTCAATAAGTGTTTCCTACTTGAAAATAGTGTAAAGTTACAATAAATCCCATGAGAAAACTTCATACCTTTTGAACGATGAGGCTATAAGTTTGAGAAAGCGCAAACCTTGCTTTTTATACAAATGTGCCCCCTTTTTATAATCACAGCCCAACCCCCATTTGAAAATTTCTTCCGTCGGTCTTGATATTCATGCATATACATATCGTTAAAAACTTTACTCATTAGCTAGATTTCTTTTTCAGAAATTTCATAATTTTAATACCTTCAGTCTTCCAAATAATCCTACGGTGTTTCGTCGTGTTAGTCAGTAATTTTTCGAATCCTTTTTAATGAACTACGTTCAGATATTTTGCATTGTAGATGGAACATTACATTTTATTCTGTTGTTTATATTTGGATTCTAATACTGTTTGTTAAATATTATAGTGGGGATCATCAGCTGTTTAACCACGGATCTGTTTCGGGAATTAAAAACAGTACTGGCATTTTAACATGGCCTCCCTTATCTGTGTTAACAACTTCCCCACCTGTATTCAACTTGGATATTCAATTTAGGATACTTGGATAGATAGGGCAGATTTCAGCTAGTTCAGGATAAAGTGATTAGACCTTATTCTCGTTGTGATTCAATTTGTTTTCTGCCCGATCACAAATTATTTGCAAACAGAAAGGGAATGAGAAAATAATATACAGCTTAGTCGCTCTGTTGACATCTTATTTCTGGCTCGGATCTTTATTGTTTATTGAATAAAATTCGATAAAATAATAAAAAGTCCGAGAATCTGTGTTGTGACATCGTTTGTTCCTTGTCTGTATGCAAACAATACATTTCGGAAAGCCGTAATCGAAGTGGAGAGATGGGAAGTAACGCCCTGCTTACCAAGAAGAATTTATGGCACAATTTATATCGAAATGTTGTTTAAGTAATAAATTTTCATACTTGCCCTGTCAAAGTTTGTCAGTTTGTTATTCTCTTTTCTTCCCTTTTCTTTACTCGTTTTAAAATTTGCTTTTGTGCCAAGATAATTTTTATTTCAATATCCGTTTATGACTTTTCAGTACGACTCCATTAAACGTACGGCGGATGACTTGGAAGTTATATATTTAGTCGTGTCTTAATACATTTTCTCTGTTTATTTTTGTGTTCCTTACCAATAAGCACGCACAGCTTTTGTATCAAGAATAGATCTTGCTATTGTTTTTCATCTTTTGGTTATTTAAGAGAGTATTGATACATATAAGGGTCTGCTCTCGGAAACACCATGTTGAAAATTTGCTGAGTTGACACGAGTGTGTTATCAAGGGAAAGTATCAACTATTTGCTGAACAAAGTCTTTCAGTTTTTACAAGTATATATATATATGATTGTATTGTAGATATGAAGTGATCCGACGGAACGTAGATGATGATGAGAATTAGAAGTTGAAGTGAAAAACTCAAGAGATAGGTGTTACATCTCAAAATTTTCCTTTGAACTGCGCCCACGGAATAATGATAATAATAAAAAATTTCTAGATGTAAAACCTATATCTTGGGTTATTCACTTCACCTTCCAATTGCCATTTTCATCTACATTCTGTCAGATTACTTTACATCCATGATACAATGATATATATATATATATATATATATATATATATATATATATATATATATATATACATATACATACATACAACATACATACATACATATATATATATATATGTGTGAGTGTGTGTGTGTATGTGTGTGGAGATGGATGAGATTTATCCGACATAATGATGAATTCGATGGATAATATGAAAACAAATGTTAGGAAATTTGGTCTTTGCATTACCAGCAGCTGTTTAGCTCAACGGTAAGAGTGATGCAACGTTGAAGTGGCTAATCTATCAGTTGTAGTTTTAATATATATATATATATATATATATATATATATATATATATATATGAGATGTAGTAAAAAATAGCATCCATGCACAATACATTCTGATGATACCCCATATAGAATAATAAATTACATGTATGACATAAGCTATACATTAAAATCATAGCTAAAAGTGAGAGGGCGTTTGATCAACACTACTGGGGGTGCCATGTATATATAACTGTTTTGTTTTTTAAATCCCTGAAACAGTCACATGGTAAACAACTGATGATCCCATCAAGAGAAAATTTACACTTAGAACCATAATAACAAAGTTTATGCAAAATGGAGAAAAGCACCAAGGAAAATTACATGAAAAAATTTGATATATCTCTGTGAGTGCGTGTTTGTGTGTGAGTGTGTGCATGTATGACCCAAGATAACTCGACAACTGGCCATTGTGCGAAGCTGATATTCGCCTCATATGTTAGTCACCACACGAAGCATTGCAGTGCCAAGTTTGGAGTTGTTTGGGGGAACAGCTTATGATAAATCTAAAACTAAAGAATACAGAATTTAGATCTTCTATCAACAGTTACAGATCCAAATTTTGATTTTAAATATTGAAGTTGGCCACACTAAAACAAGGAACCGAAATAACCCGAACTCGTAGTTCTGTACGACGAACAGAAAATCATTTTGCATAACAATTATGGTAGGCTGCTCTGCACATTATAATGTCAAAGTGCTTCCAAGAACGCACTTTTGGAGCAGGCACTGGACTATTGTTAATAATACACTATTTTATTTCAATGTAAATATATAAATTCATTCCCGAAATATTTGTATTTCTTTAATGTTTTTATTCATTGAATATACAATACTCGTAGTAGAAACAATCTTTAGTCGGAGGAGAAGCTGGAACGGAGGTTGATCCTACAACAGTTAAATTATATTCTGTATTTTTCTGAACGTCTGATACGCCGCTATTTGTTTACTTACACTTGCAGTATTGGTTGTTATATCATTTGAATATTCTTGTTGAAGTATTGCCAATTAGTTCAAATCTCGACAGAGGCCTTTTCTTTATTCTAATTTCTGATCCACGCTGCTCACTAACGATCATGGAATGTGAATTGCAATAAAAAACAATTGCTATAAAGTGTAAGTTTACTAGTGTAAGTATGATTGTGTTAATGTAAAGATCATATATGCAAATTTCCTCACTGTTTGTTTGCATATTGATCTCATTATCTTCTTCTTACGACAACAACGATGATTGCGTCATAAAAACTCTTGAGGCGTCAAGTCTGAACAAACATTAAAACAGCTTGAGTTGATTTGAGACTTGAAAAAAATTGAAATTAAGATACTTGAATTATTAAAAATAAATTACCTAATAAAATAATTCTAGGCTCCTTAGTGCCGGTCCATATATAAATCATTTTTTACGGGTAGACGCTAGTCTACTTATATGCTAGACACTGTGGCGGTTTTCGTTTCTCTGTCCTTAACAATAGGCTCCTCTTTCAATTAAAGATATAAATTTAGTCTAAAAAAATATCTCCTAACCTTTGAAACAATGATATATTCCACCGAGACAAATTCAGCAGTTTCTTTTCTAAAAGCAAGAACCATAAGTGCAACGATTCGTTCACCATCTGTGGTGGTAATAGTAAGAGGAAGAGGAGGGAGAAGAAGAGCAAATGGTCTTTCTTTGAGTCATTTGATTCTCACTCTTGTAAAATATTGCTGTATGGATTTATTTAGGGGGTATTATTTTTAATATAGATCGTGAATGACTTCTAAAATACAAAAATGCTGGGTCTGTTCACTCTATTAATTCATCATAGCATCAATGAAGTTACGTCTTTAATGTTACCACTGCTCTTATTTCATTCCTATTTCTGTTTTTCAACGTAAGTGGGACCAACTGACCGACTGATCGATTCAAAAGTGTTTAATAGAGATGTGTGGGCACATCTAAAAAATCTTATAGATATTTGAATGCATCAATGAATTTTTTCCCAGGATATTAACTAGTTGATAACTATTGACAATGATTCATCTGAGATATTTGAATACTATCACTAAGCTCAGCTGATTGTCTCCCATGTCAAGCAACACACGAGGAAATGATTTTTGTCTCCATTTCAGGAACAATCCACTGAGACCCAATCATTATTTGTTGCGACTTTTTTACCTGACTGGAGGAGGGGTTGTCCTAGCCAGACACCCTAATTGGACTTCTTTACAAGGCTCAAGAGCCCCAACTAGCCTGCTATTTATCAATACCTGGGGGAGAAATGGGTTAATGTCTGTCTCGACTCAGTTCACCGAATTAATTCCCCGTGTCGTTGAACGTTAGGAATTCGAAGTAAATCAAGAGCGAAAGAAATGGTTTCCTCTCGAAGAAATCTAACCTGTCTGAATTTATCCAAAGGAACAATTACAAACTTTCTGATTTCTATCACTCAAAAGTTGTCAGAATCTCAATTCCCTCACCCTATGGCCTCGCCGGAAGCAGCAATCGACCATGATGAATTCTGGAAAATGAATTTTTCACTCGAAAACATTGACAGGAAGTTCGTGAATTTATCGGTACAAAATGGTTCCAATTTGGCAACGGATATGATTTTGTAACCTACTGAAGAACGGGTGCATGACTTTTCTGGAAAAAAAACTTTTAATTAAAGAGTGTTTTCCTGCTTTATTTTCAATGAGAAATGAAGAAAAGAACTACCTTCTTTCGATTTTCTTTTCCTTTTAATCATTCCCCTCTCATTTCTTCTGAAATGGAAGTGTGGAATAATCCTTTATTCCATCGACAAAATCATTTATTCTGTACTCATTGCCCACCTCCCCTTTCCTCTATAACATCAACTGTTATAACTGCTAATCCTTGTCGCCTGTATTATATAAGCGTATATATAGTTGTTGGTCTGTCTCTAAGTACTTGATAACAATGGATTAGTCCAACTTCTATCAAGTTTTTAGTTGAAAAACAATCCTGATTTTTTAGTTAATATATTAGACTCTTTTATTTTTCAACAGGACATTTAGAATGAAAGTAGCTTAACAGAACTCAAGAATTGACAGGTCGTAAAAACCAATTTTTCAAACAAGTGTAGTCAGTAAAAGAATCTTTTTTGCTGAATGTTGAGGCTTGGTGATTTCGAACAACTGGGATCTGTATATGTTGGTCCCACTGACACGTCTACAGTAAGAGAGAGGGGAAGGGCTATGGACTATCCTAGGTTTAAAATTACATTTTTCTTTAATTCAACTTTCTTTATTAATTTAACCATCAATGAGCATTGAGTTTGTCAGCCATTATGTGAATTATATCTGTAATACACAAGTAAATACTGGAGAAGTACTTCCAAATTTTTAGTGCAAAAAAAGTAAACGGCTTATGCAAATAAATATCAAGAAACATTGATCGTAATACTGGTAAAGGCGAGATGTTGAATTACCACTTACAGAAAAAAATCACATCATGGGCGTTGGGGAGTTACTGCTTTGACCCACCACAACACTCGGGGGTGGGGTACCTACTCAGAACTATGGATGACTCTATGCTGGTATCATTTTTTAATCGTACTCAGATTTTCATTCCTTGAGCCCCGCTAAAACTGACCAAAATGCAGAACTGAAAAAGAAAAATCGGACTTTAGAATACTTAGATCTCCAGGTACGAATAACATATACAAGTGTAACTCTTCAATATACTAATACCCACGATGTAATCAAAATTCCAACATAGTCTTCTTTAAGTACTACCAGTCAGCATAAGGTCAGGTCGGGGACTAATTCCTGCTACTGGAATCATATAACCCAGTGCAACCTGCCAAATGATACTTGGAATGGTGATGGGCCCCACCTAGTGGTACCAACTACCTAGGCCCTCTATCAATACGTCATGGGCCAGCGTGATAGGGCATGGCCTAAAACTCCCCATGATTAAAATATACCGGCCGTTTCTGCTAGGTCATCTGTCCCAAAAGGCCCAGCCACATCACTAACTTCGGGTGGAAATGATGTACCCCAAGTGCGATTACCCAAGCACAACCCAAGAAGATCACCAAGAAAACGACACTAAACACAGAAACCTACAACGGCGGGACACTCTCCACAGACATGCACCTAAGCACTTTGGAAAATGAAATCGAGAACATCAAATGGGACATTATCTGCATTAGTGTAATGAGAAGACCTGGAGAGAAACCAATTGAGCAAAAAGTAAACATCTTTTATACAACTATCGAAGGGAAAAAAGAGTATAGAGCGGGGTTAGTTTTATATTTCATTAAAAAAACCAAGGTCAGTATTGTTGGATTCAAAGCCATTTCAGATCGTGTAGCCAGTGTCATTATACAGCTCTCAAAATGGTACAAACTGAACATCATTCAGGCTTATTCTTTCACTACACAATCAACTGACGAGGAGATAAACAACTTATACGATGACTTGAATTCCATATTCTAAGAAAAACCAAAAAAATGTTTTAACATCATAATGGGGGACTTCAACACCCAAATAGGACATCGTTCTGAAAAATGCCTCGGCAAGTACGAATAAAAAATACGGAACGATAAGGGTGAAGATTTTGTAAGTTTTGCAACTGCAAACGGGTTCAAAATCATGAACACTTTGAAAAAGAAAGCCATTGTAAAGTGGACTTGGAGAAGCCCAATTATGACACCAAGAATGAAATAGACTACATCCTATGTAGCAATATAACAGCCTTCCTAACCAAAGTCACCGGTATGTTTTAGCCAATAAGACGACCCCCCCCCCCAAAAAAAAACAAAAACAAACTATGAGCAAACTCTCTGAAGAAACCAAAAATCTCATGAAAAAACGTAGGAAACACGAGCTGCCCCCAACAACAATAGAAAAGATAAAAGCAAGAGAGCTGAGCAAAACCATCCAAGAGAAATGAAGGGAAGACAAAAAAGGTACGCAACAGCAGTCATTGAAAGCATTTTCGAAAAAGATACGGGATTTAGAACTGTTGGAAAATCTCCCAGAACAGGAAGAAAACAAATAACTAGTGTGTTCGAAGCAAATGGACAACTGATAACAGATACGGTCAGAATAGTCAAACGTGCCCAGGGATTTTACAAATATCTCTATTTCACCAAACAATGGACGCAGAAAGATGAACAGGAAACACGAGCCGAGAGTAATCAATTTGAAGATTTCCCAGGAGTTACTCTGCAGAAAGTGAAGCAAGTCATCAAACGAAAAAACAAAAAACAAAAACAAAACAAAACAAAAACAAAAACAAAACAAAAACAGAAAGGCCTCTGAACCAGATAACTTCACCATCGACCTTATCAAAAAAGCTGGAAAAGTCTTCTTTAGGAAACTAGCCATCGTATTCAACTTATGCTTCAAATAAAGTAAGGTCTTAGAAAAGTGGAATGTGGCAATCATGATGCTAGTATACCAAAAAAAAAAAAAAAGAAGAACCTGAAAGACCTCACCAACTGCAGGCCAATAAGCCTTTTGAACTGTATCTACTAACCCTTCACCAAAGTGGTCACCAACCGAATAAGCAAAACACTACATGAAGACATAGTGCGGCTACAAGCTGGTTTCAGAAAAAAAAAACTACTCAACCATCGACCATCTCGATTCAGTAAACCAACTAAAAGAGAAAGCAGCAGAATTTAGAATGCCATTAGCCGTAGCATTTGTTGATTTTAAAAGGGCATTCAATTCAGAGGAAATCCTTGACGCAATAATACAACAGGGTGTAGACCTTGTATATGTCAGAGTACTGCAACATATCTACCAACACAGCAGTCCCTTCATCAGGCTACATAAACACTCTAAAGAGTGAGACAATGTGATACCAGCTGTCCCAAAGTCTTCATGGCCGGTCGTGAGATGATCTCCCGAAACTAAGAATGGGAACACAGAGAAATCAAGGTAGATGGAGAATACTTGAATAGCTGCAGATTTGCTGACATCTTCGAGACAGAAAATACCTGTTTTTTTCCATCTCTATCTATTAATTTTAACCAACTTATCTACTATCTTTTTACCTTATTCTCTCTTAGGGGTATCGCCAGGATTTGCCCGTTGAGGGGACTAGCTTACTCGACAGGGGGCTAGATCACCCAGAACCCAGTTAGGGGAGTAGTCTGTGGGCATGATCCCCAGTGGAGTTTTGCATTTGACGGGCGCTAAAATTGCAATCGAAAATGTTCTTCTTACCACAATGTAAATATTATTGAACAAGGCAGGGAAGACAATTGTGTATGTGTGTCTGCGGGAAAAAATGACCGGGAACACTATTTTCACGCTATTTCAAACAGTGTCAAACCTCATATTGTTGATTATTTTATTTTAAAAAGCATTTAAGGAATATTATTTAGCTATAGTTGACATTCATTAACATAGCAGTAGGGACTATTCCAAACATGATGGACTGCATCATGTTCAGAATACCCTTCGATTACTGATCATAATTCTTATAATATTTCCTTAACAAAACAAAACAAAACTTACAATATAAATTTTGGCTATCAGATATGAAAAGCTGATTTTTTAAATTTACACGACGTAGAGAATCTGTCCTTTGTGAAGAGTAACAAACTTTTAAAAGGTCAAAATCGTCTGTTAATCCCTTATAGCTGCTCAATATAGACACAGAATTGAACTTTTTCTGTGACATACTCGATCGTAACCATATCTTTATCCTACGTAACCTTAACGTCTTGAAATGTAGTTTTCAAGATCTCAAATCCTATTTCTAAGACATTAATATTGATAGTGCTTCCATAGATCTCTTGCCATAGATCTCTTGCCATAGATCTCTCGTAAGTGACACATCTCATCACCGTATTGCTTGCTATAAATGGCTTTGAGAAGATTTTCCAACACTACAAACGTTTTTGAAATCGTTTGATCTAATCTTAAATCAATCAAACGAACCATTATATCGATAGCTTCAAAGTAAATCCTTTTGTAATGATCTTCAACGCTCACAGAATGACAATCAGACGCACCTACACAGCCATGAATGAGTCCCACCGACAGATAATTTGATCTGATTTGCTTTCTTGGGGTAGACAGCTCTTCAACCATGATGAAAATTCTTTTGCAACTATAGATTCTAAGAACAATTTGGAGGAAACGTCACTCATCAAGGTTAGCAATCCGTTGTCAATTAATAGTTGCCATCCTCTCAGTCCGATTGAAAAGTCAAAATAAAATGGAAATTCTTGCATTCTCGCTCCCACGTCTCCTGCCAATTTCCCCTCCAAATCCAACAGTTGATTATGATCAACAAGCATTTTCTGAATACACGAAGTGCTAACAGACCATCGTGTTACACAAAAATTGTCAGGAGAGAAAGCCTTGTTGCATGCATAATCCTCGGCGTCAACTCCTTCAAGGTTTTCTTCGAACCAAACATTTTTCTTGTTTTGAAGAGAACTTAACAAGAAGCATAATTCATCTACAGTTCCAAATATATCAGTAAGGTTCTTACATTCGGGTGTAATGTCCTTCATTGATAAACGTCAGGAATGTCCATGAAAAAAAAATGACTGTGCAAAGATTTTCTCAAAAACAGAACGAAAGAACGAATGCACAAGAGGCTGAGAATAACGGGACATTTTTTTAAATTTATTTACAAGAAAGCTATCCATTTCAAAGTAGTTGAAATATTCCCCATCATTTGAAGAGATCGGCATAAAAAGAAGACATTGTGTGTTTTTTAATGAAGCCCATCCATTGTTGACATAGAGACAGAGCAAAATCACGTGTCAATCTGCACACCTATAAACTAATTAGTTTTGAAATCATGTAGAATTCTTGATTTATAAAAAACTAAGTAGATACGATGTTTTTCAAGTCACTGATTCTCCTCGGTTTTCTGTCTTTTTTTCTACAGATGAGATTATAAAGATGGCCGAAGAAGCATTTATATAGTCCTGACATAAAAAAAGATGTCAGTTTTGTTAAGAACTGCGTGTATACAGGGCTGTGCCCACTCACCTCCAGCCGTTGTGGACCTTGATGAATACCGTAATATATCCAATTCTGAATCTGTTGGTGTTTTATTTTTGATTAGTTGACACGAAATAAATTTTACTGTTCAATGTTTATACAGTGGTCAAAACACGCTCTGACTATTTTTCTCTGCGCACAGAACGAAGTGCTTTCAAAATGTCTGGGGGACTGTCCCATTGAATATTGTTATTCAAACCAACTGGGGATAGTAAAGAAATAAATCTTCAATTTCGTATAAAATCCAAACGAATTCATTCAGTCGAAATATTTAAGAAATCGATCAGAAATTTCCATGCGTTTCAATATAATGATAAACTTCTGCTTGGTATCCAAGTATAGCGTAAAAGTGTTTTATCCAACAACGTTTGTTTTGCTTCTGTATTATGAACGGGAATATTCTCCCTGGCCTTTGAAGTCGGAGAATATTTCCTGCTTTGAATTTAATTCTTCTTTTCCTTCTTCCCACTTTTGCTTTTTCCTTCATTTTTCAGTTTTCTTTTCTTCTGCAAATTCTTCTCCGTTTCCTTTTTTTACTTTCTTACTTGATTGTTTCATTTTCTCCCCAATAAAATCGTGGAATATCAGCTTCAAGATCATTGTCAAAATGACTGGTGATGGGACAGAATCTAAGAGAAGATAGATACATGTCTTTCTCAAGGATACTGGTGCAAAAAATGGAGAGATTTCTCTTTTTTATTCCTTCTTTCTCTCAGTGTCTACATCTTTGCGTCTTTCATTCCCTCTTTTTATTTTATTTCTTTCTGTCATTCTTTCACACGATTTTTATTTTCTTTCCATTTTTCTCTTCTAGTTTTCTCCCTCTTTCATCCTCATTCTCTTCCTTCCTTTCTTTCTTCTGATAATTTCCATTCTCTATCTTTTCATCATTCATTCTTTTGTCTTTTTTCTTTTTTTTTCTTTCCTTCCATCTTTCTTTCTTAATTTCTTTCTTTCTGCGCCCCTTTTATCATAATTCTATTTTCATTCTTCCCCTTTTTCATACTTCAAGCTTCCTTTGGGGAACATTGTTTTTCTTTGTATTACTCTTTTATTCCCCCTTTATTTTTTTGTTTCTTTTGACGAAGTAAAAATATATATCATATACATATTTCCCCCTTTTCTTTTGTTTCCTTCCATTCATTATGCGACTCAAACATTTTCAGCTCTGTGGGCCCCTGCCCACACACTGACACTCTGACACACACACACACACACACACATGCATAATGTATCATTAATGTTTAACGCCATAAATTTGGCGTGAAGTACATAGGGTTCAAACCAGACAAAGATTGATGGCAGCTCTTTTCAATATATGCATTAGTTCAAGGTCTCTGCATACATAATATATATATATATATATATATATATATATATATATATATATATATATATATAATATATATATATATATATATATATATATATATATATATGTGTGTGTGTGTGTGTGTGTGTTTGTGTGTGTGTGTGTGCTAGTGTTTGTGTGTGTTTGTGTGTTTTTCGAGGAGCATACTTTGCTCAGAACACATATTTAACCATATAATGAGCTTCTATGCAAATTCTCCGGTTTATTTATTTGTTTGTGCTCAAATGGGATGATTTCATTGCTGATGTATCTTTCTATTATGACCAACCAATGGGAAATACGTCATAGAAACTCTTAAGACTTCTTGACTGATCATCATGCATTGAAACGGTTGGATATAAGTTGAAACTTTAAAAAAACTTGAAATGAGTTTACTTGAATTATTAAAAATTAATTAAGGTTTAGGCTCCTTGGTGCCTATCCATACATAAATAACCCCGTTATCTGACTGGTATATTCTAGTATGGACACATTTCGGATTATATTGAAGAGGAAGAGTGATATAAAAGGAGAGGGAGATTTCTAGAAAGACAGAAAGACTTCAAAATAGATATGCGTAGACTTAATACATTAGCACGTTTGGATACATATAAGTAAAACAGTCAGAGAGAGAGAGAGAGAGAGAGAGAGAGAGAGAGAGAGGGGGAAGAGAGAGAGAGAGAGAGGGTATGAGTGAGAGTGGGGATGTGTGTGTGATTCAAGAAAAGTCTGGGTGACTTTTGAGAAAGTGTGTATATGTTTGGTGCAGTGTGTACGCGAGAGATTGTGTGAGTAAAAGAGAGAGAAAGTGTGCGTGTTTGAGAAAGAGTGTGTGTATGAGAAAAAGAGAAAGAGAAAGGGAAGGGGAAGATAGTATGCTTGTATGAGAGAGAGAGAGAGAGAGAGAGAGAGAGAGAGAGAGAAGGAGAGAGGGGAATATCTGAGGATTAGAGCATAAGTGAGTCTATGCGCTCGCTCGAAAGAAAGTACTTGTGAGTGGGAAAAGAAACAGAATGTGTATGAGTGGAAGAGAAAAGAAAGGCAGTGTGTAGGAAAGAGAGAGAGAGAGAGAGAGAGAGAGAGAGAGAGAGAGAGAGAGAGAGAGAGAGAGAGAGAGAGAGAGAAGGACTGGGAATGGTTGGGGTTATTTGTACGTGTAGAAAAATGAAAGAAGAAGAAGAGACTGAGGTGAGACAAGATTGGGTTTTGTTAATATCCATGGCGCCAGACTGTTGACTCTCGAGATTTTTTTATCGTAATGCCACATTACCATAGTTCTCTTGGATCACGGAGATCATTTTAAAAGGATTCGTTGGGCCGACATGTGCCTATATATATATATATATATATATATATATATATATATTAGCTGGGGTACCTGGAGTTGCCCAGGAAGGAAAACCTACCTTACTTCCATCCTGAAGGAAAAAAAGTAATGCGTCAGTTTCAATTACGATACATCTGAGTATTTTTCGAAAATTATTGTGGAAGGCTGTACAACAGACAGGGAGTAATGGCTCAATCCAGCATCATAGCTACATCGTTGATAGAACTGCCATACCCACCCTAAATCTGGAAAAATCTTTTTATTCAAAACTGACATTTTGCCAAAGGTAATGGAGGTCTGATTGAAAGGAAAAATTAAATCAGGAAAAAAAATAATAATACGTTTTTTGCTTCCACTGGTAGGACGCTGTTTGTACTAAGAAAACAACTAAATAAGATACGCTGAAGGTAAAATAGAACAGAAAACAGAGAGAGAGAGAGAGAGAGAGAGAGAGAGAGAGAGAGAGAGAGAGAGAG
The DNA here is from genome assembly GCA_963457665.1 of Thysanoteuthis rhombus. Lineage (NCBI taxonomy): Eukaryota > Metazoa > Mollusca > Cephalopoda > Oegopsida > Thysanoteuthidae > Thysanoteuthis > Thysanoteuthis major. Next base: position 15,939,840 of record OY735208.1, read on the forward strand.
AGTCCTTCTATTTTTGACCCTTTAATGCGAGGAGAGATTCGTCGTCTTAGGTAGATGTAGTGGTCTATTTTCCCAAGTTTTGCATCTTTGATTTTGAGAGTTATGCGCTTGTTCTCAATGTGATCGTTCCACATGATTTTCGTTTTACTGAAGTTCATGTGTAGGCCAACTCATTTGCTTTCTTCATTTAGTTCATCTAGCATTAGTTGGAGGTCAAGTAGGTTCTCTGTGAATAGGACAATGTCGTCTGCAAATCTCAAGTTGCTTAGATATTCACCGTCTATTTTGATTCCTCTATTCTCCCAGTCCAGGTATCGGGACATCATCTCGAAGTAGGCTATGAAGAGTTTGGGTGAGCTGGTATAACCTTGTCTCACACCTTTTGGAGCTGGAAGTGTTCAGAGTCCTTGTATAGCCAGAGAAAGGAGTTGCTGTGAGTGTATATATGCTGTAGTACTTAAACGTATACAGGATCTACACCTCGCAGAGTGATGGCCTCCATGACCATTGGAATTTCTACAGAGTCAAATACCTTCTTGAAGTATATAAATGCTACAGCAAGTGGCATTTTATATACTGCTGCTTTCTCTTTCAGCTGATTTATTGAATGGTGATGATCCATGGTCGAGTAGTTTCTTCTAAATCCAGCCTACTCGCGTGGTTGGTTTTCATCTACAGTTTTAGTGATCCGGTTGGCGATAATTTTTGTGAAAAGTTCATAGATGGAGTTTAGTAGACTTAGAAGCCTGTAGTTGTTGAGGTGTTTGTGGTTTCCTTTTTTTATGTAGAAGCATTATGATTGCTGCGTTCCATTCTTTCAGGACTTTAGTCTGTTTTAGACATAAGCTGAATAGAATGGCTAGTTATTTGTTGGCAATCTTACCAGCTTTTTGAGTAGATCGATAGTGATGTTATCTGGTCCAGGGGCTTTTCCTTCTTTTGTTTGTCTGATGGCTTGTTTAACCTCCCATGGTGTAACCTCTGGGAAGTCCTCGAACTGATTGCCAGCGTCTTTTGTATCCCGGTCGTTGTTTTGTTGTCCGTGTCTTGAAGAGTACAGTTCTTGGTAGAATTCTGTCTTTGTCTGTTGACTTGTCTCCGTTTTCCTCTAGTATGGTAGTTATTTGTTTCTGTCCTATACCGAGAGCTTCGTTCATTGCTTTAAAGCCTCGACGGTTTTTGAGAGTGGTCTCGATGATTGCTGTTGTATACCCTCTTTTGTCTTCTCTTAGTTTCTGTCTGATTGTTTTGTTCAGTTTGATCTCCTCGATTTTTTTTCTCTGTTGTTGTTGGTGGTTTGAGGTTTCTGCGTTTTTCAATGAGTTTCGCAGTTTTGTCTGAGGTGTATGAGAGAGTGTGTTTGCATCTGTGGTCCAGTTATGGTGTGCTCAGGTATGTGTGCTTGTATTTGTGAAGGCTTGGATGTTTGAAGGGATGCAGTGAGAAAGAAAGGTTCGTCCAGAGGTCTATGAGATGTTCGGGGGAGGGGATCAACTTTGGGATTTTAAAAGAAAATCAGAGTCACTCCGAATGAATTCAGTTATGGGAATTCAATGTAGGTTTTGAAGTAATGATGAAATTTGCATCCCTTCGCTCCTTTGAGTAACATTGTCGTTGTCCATTTTGTAGAAAGGGAAAACTGAAATTTAACAATACGCAAACTGACTTCGAGGATCCTCGTTGAGGGATTTCTAATGTGTGCAGTGATCCTTATCGTAAGAAGAGAAGTTTCCCCTATGTATTCCTCGTTGCAACCTCGACAAATAATGGCATAGATGATGTTTTCTAACGTCACAAAAGATATTGGATCTGATTTTAAAGGTTTTACCTCAATTGAAAGAATATTCATCTCCTTCTTTTAAGCGTAAACGTAAGCTGCAATTTAGTTGATTGGTCATTTTTTTCTCTGGCTCTGTTTTCTCAGAGTACGTGGTTTTTGTCAGTAGCTTTTTTTGAATTTTGAGGCTGGTATTTACTTTCCATTATTAAGGAATTTATGGGATTGTTGCTCATGCAGGTGACTCTTTTTGAGATGTGGATGCCTTGTATTTAGAAAAAGTACCAGTGTTTCGAGGGTTGTCGATGTTGATGAATCGAATAATGGTTGTTTTATTAAATTTAGTGTTTACCGCAAGCAATTGCTGTCTATCTAATTTTGTGGCCTTTTCAATTCCAGCTCTAATTAAGTAGAAGGGACAGTTTTATTCAAGTAGGAATTTTCGGAGTTCCTCAAGCCTGAAATTTCAAGTACTTTGTTCAGATATTATTCTTTACAAGCGTCAGGCTGAAGAAAATGGTATACTGACCTTAGTGTGTTGAGGGTGACATGAGGAAAATACTAAGTAAGTTTTACTGTTGGTTGGTTTGTTGTCATGGTCGGTTAGAATTTCTCTCACGTTTTTTATGATTATATATATATATATATATATATATATATATATATATATATATATATATATATATATATATATATATGTATGTGAGTGTGTATGTGTGTGTGTGTGTGTGTATATATACACGTGTGTATGCGTGCGTCTGTGTCTGTGTGATATTATTTGTCGACAATATGGAAAAGAACTGAAATTGTTTAGTAAATGTAACATTTTATTGTAGGTTCAATATATTCCGCTAATTTGCAAGAGTTATTAAGGTGAATTCTCGCAAGTGTTTGTTTGTACACATACATCCGTTGGGTACACATGGGAAAAAAATTGTGAGTAATTATTGACCACGTTTGGCTTGGTGTAGTACACAGCCACAGTGTTGCACCCACTGAGGACTGAATTACACAATCAAATCGGTTTGCGAAATTAGCTTGCCCAACATCGTGTTACAGTAGGGACCCATACATTTTGTACGTAAGTATTTGCTTGTTTTGAATTCATACATGTATTTATTTGCATGAATGGGTTGGTTTACCTGTCTGCTTATATACTTATATCACCTTATTTCTGTCAGTTCTTATATACTGATCTATCTGAATCTTAAATTTGGTCATGTCAATCCATCCATCTGTGTGAGAGCTTGAACGTACGTGTATTGGTATTAGTTTTGAGTATATAAATATTTATGTATGTGCGCATATTTTGAAGATGCTTAATGTATGGAAAGAAGCAAGGAAACATTTATGTACAGTTATCACTTGTCATTTGCGGGTTTTCTATTCCTGGTTTCGATAATTCGCTGTTCAGTTATGAATCATGTAATGGGAATATTTTAAAGAGCTTTACTGCGTAATACGAATATCAACTTCATTGGAAATACGCTGTTTAGTATAAACAAAACGTAATAAAGTTTAGGAAATAAATGCATATTCATGATACAGCACCTGCCACGGACTTTTCACATGTGCCGATAAAAATGCTAGACTTTTATCAATCTTATCGCAATAAAATTTCTGTTATTAATAAAGATTACGGTTTTCAAAAATTGTGTACTAAAAGCTATGTTGATAATAATAAGACCGGATATAATCTTGGTTGAAAAATTGTTTACGTATGCAAACTGGTGAGTCTGACGGTATTTTAGACGTTAATTTTCTCTCCAGTTTGAATTCGCTGTACTCTAGTTTTACGAAAATAATGATTTCGGTTGCGTACATTTCAAGTATTTGTCAGTATTGCTCATAAGTGAATTCATTCTTGTATTTATATGCGTGAATTGGTTTGTGCACTTTTCTGTTTACGTACTTAATTTACCTTATTTCAGGCTGTTCTTATCAATTGATCCATTTGAAGCTTAAATCTATTCATGTCTATCCATCCATCTATGTAACTGCTTGGTTCTTCTTTCTTTCGCTTTTCTTTCTTCCTTTCTCTCTCCCTTCTTTTCCGCCTCTATTTCGCTGTGGATAAAGTATACACTCAAAAACCTACATACTCACATATATACGTATTCGTATGGACACAATAATATTTTTTCCATCTGTTTTACTGTATCCATTTATTTATTTGTACATTTACAATTTCAGAATGGTAAAATGTTTGTTTATCGAAAGGTTTATTGGTTTAAGATTTATGCGTTTGGTGGGCCAAAAGTGTTTGGGGGCTTAGCGAAATGTTTTAGTGGATTTCATGATTTTTAGCCCCCTAGTGCCCTCATCCTTAAAATAGCAACAGATAACAATAATTACCAATTCGAATAAATTTTTAGCTTTCCGGTGAAGTATTCAATTCTTAATAAAATCTTTTCAGCGTTACTTGAATTTTTTCTCTGCGAAATCTTGGGGGAGAAACGCAACAAACAGAAGTATTTATTTACTTATTGCATATTTCACCTTTTTTTAATCCCATATTGTCTACTCTCTCTCTCTCTCTCTCTCTCTCTCTATATATATATATATATATATATATATATATAAATATATATATATATATATATATATATATATATATATATATAAGAGTAACCTACGTATGTAAAACCTATGCTTTAAAAAAATGATGTGTACTATAAAATAACATCCATATACAATTCATTATGATAATACTCTATATAAAATAACATGTAGTATAACATAAGCTACGTATCAAAATCATAGCTGAAAGGGAGGTGGTGTTTGATCAACATTGTTCAAGCGCCACTGCAACATAGCTGTTTTGTTTTTAAATCCCTGAAACAGTCACATGGCAAACAACTGATGTCCCTTACAAGCGAAAATTCAAACATAGTACCATAATATCTTAGTATATTTAACAGAACAAAACACTGAAGAAAATTACATAAATTACTTTACCAGATGTAGAGAAATAAGTGACCCACGTGACACACACAAAAGTTTTTGAAAAAAAGTTCTTTAATATGTTCAGTGCTTAAAGCAGAAAAGCTTTTAAGATTATATGTATATGTATGCATGCATGTGCGCGCACACACACACATATGAATACACACACACACACACGCACATATATATATATACACATAATTATTCTTATTTCATATTTTCATTCTCTTGTTTTATCATATTCTATCCATTTGACCTTGGCCGCCTACGAAAAGAAGCAGACACCATTCCCAGTTGCGAAAATAATTCCAACCAACACCTGAAATATAAGTATCAATTCAGAACTTAGTTTAGTCTGATCCAAGGCTAAAAGGTATGAGACCTCCACTAGGATAGAACTTAACTTAAAAGTAATTGTACTTTCACCTTTCGAATACTTATACGAAACATTACACCCACTCTTTCTCTCTATCTCTGTGTTTATGGGTCTGAAAGCATCTGTTTGTATGGGTGTGCTCATATGAATGAGTATGGGTGTGAGTGTGTGTATGTGTGTATGTTTTTGCGTGTATACTTTACCCACCGCGAAATAGAGGGGTAGAGGACAAAAGGAAGAAAGAAGAAAGAATGAAAGAAAGAAAGAAAAGAGAAAGAAAGAAGAATAAAAACGAAGCAAAGAGAGAAGATATTCTTGAAAAATTGTCAATTCGGGAGTTGAATTTTTGAAACTCTGGCCCGTTTCCATGCAGCATATCTACCATACGTATTCCTAATTGTTACTCATCAGAGGCACGGACTGGCAATTTGGGGAACCGAGTCGCACTGATCTCTCTTTTTTTTTTGTCTCTAATAGAAGCCAGATGGATGACTTCACCTGGCATTATTCTACTCCCCGCCGTTTCCACGCCATTATTATCAACCTTTTGGAGCGAAGGGAACAATCATTATCTACTCAGGTAATGGATAAGGAGCTGGAAGAATAGGGGATACAGTAAGGAGTGCAAGGGCGTGGTCTGGGAGAAGGATAAGAGGCTGCTAAAGGTCGATTTTTTCTGGTACTAATTTATGGTGAGTTCTATCAACGTGATAGGTCATTGGTCCGTTGAGTTTGAGGGTATACTTTCATTCTCCTTAAATCACTCGTGTGTTTTCTCTTTCTAGCTGGTTTGATTTACGTATTTTTCACTAATGCTGCCTCCCCGCATCGACACTCCTTTTCTTGAATCCTTTCTTTCATTCTATCAACCTCTTACTCCTCCTTTTATCACTCTAGATCATTCTCTCTCTCCCTTTCTGATTCCATTGCGTCAGCAACTCAGTTCATCTTGCGTTCATTTTGCCAGTATATATATATATATATATATATATATATATATATATATATATATATATATATATATATATATATATATACATGACTGTCTGTAATCTTGCTTGTGTGCATGAATGATCCAAATAGAAACAAAAAGAGATATCTAAAATTCATGACCGTACCCGAACGTACGGTCTGCTTACCGATTGTTGGGCACCCAAGCCACTGATCTACAAATACAGCAAAAGCAGAATACTTCAAAGATAAGTCTTTATCAACGGTAGATCCGCCGTCAAAATAAATAATAAAAGAATTTCGGTTTGCGAGATAACCTTCGCGGATTTAAATTTTGAAATGGAGGTCAGTCTTTGGAGTAATATCAAGTTTTGAATTCATGCTTGAACACTGTTCGAAATCAAAAAAATACGAAACATAAATCTTTTGCTTCGATATCATAAGCTGAAGGTCACGTCTATTGTAATTTTTTTTCTCTTGGTCAAGACTTAGTTGAGCAAACGTGATTTTAAAATTGTCATCTGTCATTAACTTTAATGATTAGCACTGCTTTGACTGAATGAGAACTTCATTTCTTTTGGACAATTTCCTATGAAAAGTGGAAGCGAGTGATTTGTCTCCAGAGTAGTGTCTTTTGAAAATCCTTTTTTTTCCTCATATAACCATACTTAGGCATAAATCTAAAAACTTAATATTTCTAAAAGAGACTGATTTTGACATTCATTTCCTCTGTAAAGTTTTAATCATTTTGAAAAATGATGCGTTTTCAGTTGAATTCTCGAAAAAAATTGTTAAGAATAATTTTCATTAAATTTCGTTCTTGCTTGCAATCTATAATACCTTCAAGGAATGTCTTGGTTTTGATAAAAATTTATTTCATAGGACTTACGCAGTGTGTGTGTGGGGGGGGTAGTTCTTCTTGCATAATAATTATCATGTTGAACTGGACAGTTACTTTTCGTCCTTTGTACAGAAATAATTCATCCCACTCCGGAGTATTCGGTTACTTCCCTTAGTTTATTTCAGTAACTTATTTGTTGAAAAAAATGTTTACATATTGAAATAAATCATTTTACTTTTTTTTTTATATTATCGGAATCTTAGAGTCAATTATCTTCCCGAGATTACGTGCAAACTCTACCAAAGGTGCACAAGACCCATACTATGGTTCGATTTCACTACCTGATATTGAATACACTCTATACATTAGAACTATATTCTGGCTCACATCAACCCCAGTCCACCTGCTAGTATTGGGTTAGTATATGTCCTATTACAGATCATATTTAATTCATAACTTAGTTGTTAAATTTGACTTCACATTGTTATGCAGAGAATGAATCACTCGGTCTAGACGGCGTAGGTAGAATAAACTATTAAGGAAAAATTTGGCTGCTACAGGAATCGAACCGATAAGGTAACCGCTTCAACGCAGCGTCGCTCTTAACCATTGAGCTAAACAACCCGGCATTGGCCCAAATAACCGCTTTGTCCTCACTCTTCTCATTTTATTCATTCACTGTCCATGTCCCATTTGCTGTTTCTAATGCAGACAATTATAATATTGAGAAATGGATATATAATCCGACAGATTATTAATGAATGCGTTGTGATATTTCAACCGACCTCCCGTTGTTGCACGAAGAATGAATCAATCGACTTAAGCAACGTAAATAGAATAAACAATAACGGGGCTGCCGCAGGAATCGAACATGCGACCAGCTAGAAGTTGATTTGGTTTCGTTTCAATCAAGTACATAAGGATACTTTATTCAATGGAAGTGAGATGATATACGACGTGGAAAAATTAACTTGAAGGTTAGTGGAAAAAATTGTCAAATTTTCCGGTTGGATACTTTGGTAGAAAATCAAGACGGCTTTCTATGTAATTGGTATCCTTAAAGATGCTATCATAAGTTGGTTTGCATGCAGTCTGAGATTAAAACTGATGCAATTGATTTAATTTTCACAAGGGTGAATACTCAGAAGATGTGACACGAACAACGAGTCACATCTGTTGTTATACTTACTCGGCGTTTTTTTTAGTGATATACGTAGGACCTGTATTTAAAAAAATTGAAATGTGTTGTATAAACTAACATCGATATACAATACATTATGATAATACCTTATATAAAATGACAAACTACATATAGGAAGATGTAAGCTATACATTAAAACCATAGCTGAAAGAGAAGTGCTGTTTGATCAATACTGATGAGTTACCATGTTGATATAACAGTTTTCTTTTTTGGAAATCCCCAAAACGGTACATGGTAATCAACTGATAATCCCAACAAGAGAAAATTAATACATTGTACCATAATAACTAAGTATACGTCAAAGAATAATACAGGAATTGCATTGACAGATATTAGGAAATAAATGACTGAAGTCGCACAAAAAAGTTGTTCGAAAACGTTCTTTAATGTTTAAAGCTGTGAATAGGATATTTTCCTCCCTTTAATAAATGACCTCACCCCTTAAAGAGCCAAGGTCAAAAAGTAAGGTCAAAAATGAATGTGAACTTTATTTTCCTTTTTGTGGGGTCATAAGTGAAGAACGGTTTTTTCCTCAATAAGGAGTTAAAAAGAAGGAAACGTCTTGAAGCTTTAGTATTTTTTTCACGCTTGAAATATTTCACCCAGCACTGACAGGTACTTCAGCTATCTGTACATGACATTTCAAGGATTTCAGAAGGTTAGTTCTATTTACAATGTAACTATAACGCCGAAGTGGAACCTTACTTTCCATCTAATATCAATACCTTCTTATTTAATATTTTTATACATAAATTTCGAAAAGGTCTAAATTGATGAAAACTGTCTCCCCCTCCCTACGGGACAAAAGTGAGCGGAGACTTTCTTTACCTTTGTAAATAGACCAAAAGTTGAAACTTCACCACCTACAAGGAAGAAAAAGTGTAAGAAAACCTATCTCTCTTCAAAGGGTCAAAGTAATAAGAGACTTCCTTTAAGGGGTAAGTAGTAATTGGAGAATCCCACCCATGTGATGGGGTCAAATTTCTTAGAAGTCTCCACTCAATACTTCATCTGATAAAAAAATGAATTGGCCAGTCCTCACCACAATATTAACGGTTGTTGATGGTGGTACTGCTGATGTCAAGTTTATTTCTCTCACTTTGCCCCCCAACTTTTACAACGGTCAGGTGAGCACACAGACACATTTACAGATAGCCATGTATATATAGCGTTTTGCCGCCCTATTAGAAGTATCACAACTACTGCTGTTTGAGCACAAATCTGAAATATTTCACCGTAGCAGATGTCCGAGCTTACGGTATATCTATGTGTATTTGTGGTTATAGTATAATGCGCCCGCGCACGCACACACACACACACACCACACACACACACACACCACACACACACACACACACATATATGTATATATATATATATCGAAGTACTGGTCCAAGATACACCACCGAAGAAGAGGTGCGAACGGGCTTTAGCAGCTTGCCACCCCTTCAGCTTATAGTACACTTACCTGTGCATATTGAAGCGCAGATCGAAGTCACACAGCTGGAACAGAAAAATTCAGATTTTTTACTTGTAGATAGGTAACTTTTTCTTAGAAAAGCAGCATCGGACTAATTATGCAGCAAAAGAACACGCTCAAGGACCTACACCTTCAGGGACCCTGCGCCAAATGGTTGCAAGTTATCAATTTTGATTCAGTATTTCTGCACTAAAATTTGATCAATTCATTGCCCATCAGTGCCGCTCCCATTAACCCCACTGAGAACCCCTGGGGACACCACTCGGATAAACAGAAGGACTGGCAGACGTGAATGAAACACACACCTCTCCAATCTTTCCTTGAAAGGACAGGGAAATCTTTCAGAACATTGAGCAAAATGTAAGATTTTAAAGAGATAACATTTAGTTTACAACACTTAATTTCATATGCCGCCCTCTGCTGGTCAAGAGCCTTTCCTATCTTCTCCAAGCATCTTTATTCAATTATGGATTAATTTGGATCGTTTACACCAAAGAAGCGTATTAAGCATTGATAAGGTAATTAAAACCCTGTGTCACAAAGCACATGTAAACTGCTTGAATGCTAAAGCAAGCGATTGGTTGGTAAATTCTATTAAAAGATTGATATGGATAATATTGTGCACTAACTAATAATTTATTTTGATTGGCCAAATTTTGGCTATCGTAGTTTTCTATTGGCTAAATTGAGAAAAAAAAAGAAAGAAAACAAAAAGAAAATTAGTAAAATCTAGACGAAAAATGGTTAATTTTGTTAACTCTAGTGTGATTCTTTGCCCAGAGGTGCCGAGCAATATCCTGATTGGTTAATAATCTCTGGTCTCCCCATCTGACTAGTACTGAGACCAATGTATTTGAACTTCGCTAAATTATTTGACGATGTTTAACGGTCTCATTATGCTTTTCTATTGCAAGCAAAAAGATCTCAGAAGGATAGTAGGAATATTTCCATCCAGTATTGAACTTGGGGGATTCCCCACAGTCAAGATTCCCATCAAATATTGTAACGGTTGCAGTTTCTTCGATCAGTATAGTAAGAACACAATAAGAAGTGCCTTTGCAATAGCTCCGTCTAAAAACTGTTCAATCGTTTTCGTTGTTACTTAGAGAACCAACCCAAAACTAACTCTAAACCTAACCCTGACCCCACATCCTAAATGTAACCCTAATCCTAACACTAAATTATATCCTTTACAATTAAATTTAATAAAATACGGTTTTAAATAGTCACAGGTCTTCTGCTTCCATTTATTCCCCAATACTTTAGTGGTAGAATTGTCGCATATATCAGCATTATTCTTTACCCCCCTTTGGTATTTTCAACTGCATCATAAAAAGTTAGTTTACTAACCAGTAACAAACCTTTACCTTAATTAAGTACTTATGTATACATCCTATATCATATTGCAGCGTAAATTATTTCAACCATGAAAAACTGTACATATATTTTCATAGTGACTTCCATTGCTCAAATAGATTCTGACTGTCAATGATTTCTCTTGTCCTGAATTTTAGATTTGAATATGAGGTCAGGTAAAAAATATAACTTGATGAAAATATCTTTGGCTGAACAAAAATTCCAAAAGATCGTGAGTGCAGATTCTCTGAAGATGCCATGAAAATTCCAATTTCCCTTTCTTCCTTTATCTTTCAGGTCACAAGTTGGCACCACATGACGTTGTGTTATTACCATTTCCCCCTCTCAATATACCGTCTGACTGATTGTGATGATAAAGTCAATTCTCTAGGAGTTTGACAATACTGAATCCAAAATGTCTCATTACGTAATATTTACTCTCACATTTCTTGAGTGCATATGGATATATATTCTGTATTTTATTTGCGTAACATCAGAATAACAAACATTGGCCGACTATCTTTACTCGTCTATGCTGTTGTTTCTTTCTCAGCGTTTCGGCCGTGAACTCTCCGACCTTCTCTAAGTTTTCTGTCTGTCTTTTTCTTTCTGATTTGTTTTCCTTAAATCAACGTTAGAGCAAAGAGTTGGCTGTTCACTTTCTACTTGACACGTTTTTTGAAAGTTCAAATCCTGGAACGCATTCTCGCTTTTTATTTGTAACGTCTCAACCGGAGAAGGTAAGCTCGTAGTCTGCTTGACACGCCCAATCTGTTATATTTCAGTATCATATTTTGGTACGAAGTGCTGAATTTATTCCGTCCAGCTTGGATACCTTTCTCTTGTCTGACAGAAAGCAGACAAGAATCACCACAACAAGTTTTACTATTTGTTATTGTGCCCACCTCCCCCTAAGAAAAAAACAACAAATATCGAAAGGAATAAACAAGAAAGGCATCTGTATAACACACAGAGTGATGAATGACTTATATCTCGAATAATTCATCTTCCATGGAATCATGACGCTGATACTCACTCTGTTCAGTTTAATCGAGAATATTCTGACCGTTATTGTACTCTGGCAAAAAGCGATGATCTCGAGTTCAGTATTCTGTCTTCAAGGTCTTGCCATCAGCGTCACGGCCATCTTGATTCCGACGTTCATCTCCTTGACACCATGGAATATAGCCAAGTAGACGGAAACTTTACAAGGCTACATGACAATCGTTCATCCTATTGTCAGTGCCTACAATTTCTTGAACAGAACTGAGCAAGTGATGAATACTTGGATCACAGTTAGCGTTACCACCGACCGATACACAGCCATTTACATTGATTAGAATACTGACACGCTGCAGAACCCTGGTGATCGGGTCCCTCGCAGTGTGTGCAATTCTCTTCAATGTGCTGGTTCCCTTCGTTGTCAAAACCGTCTTTGACTGGAAAACTGGATCTAACATCGTATAGAGCAGATCTTTCGGTAAATCTTACTTTATTAAAGACAGTATATAACAAATGGATGTGTTAGATTCTTCCGTATGTAATTCCTCTGTATACTCATCGTCTTAAAAGTGCATCTGATCATTCAACTGAGGCGGATACAACGTTAGAAGAGATGCATTAACAATGCATGCCAACATGAATTGCGTCCTATTGGTCATTGTGGTCATCTTTATCGTGTGCCAGACGACCAGCGTTAGAACAGTGTTTCCGATTGGCCGTAAAGCAAATTTAAATTGGTTTGTTGTCAGTAAAGATCTATGCATTTTAAACTCATCTGTCAATTTCCTCGCGTAGTTGGGTAAGATATTCGGAACGTGTTGCATAAAACATTTATTGTGTACGGTAAGGACTAGGTTGGAGAAATAGAAACTCAGACCAATACCATCAATGATAACCATGCTCCTAACACCTTCAGTGGCCAGAAACAAGAGTCAGAAGCCATTACGACATGATAAACATAAGCAGCTTTAATGGACGAACTTCATACTTTAGAACACAACGTGGACTATGACACATTTCTGCGAAAACAGAATATATATATATATATATATATATATATATATATATATATATATATATAGTGAGATAGAGACAGACAGAAAGACCAAGAGGGATATATATATATATATATATATATATATATATATATATATATATATATATATATATATATATATATATATATATATATATATATGTGTGTGTGTGTGTGTGTAAGTGTATATGCTTGTTTTACAAATGTGAGATGATCCAACTGAATGTTGGTAATATAACTTTTGGAAGCTGATGAGAATAACATCCGAAGCTACCCAGATTTTACGGCTTACCCAAAAGATAGTTCATCCATACATACATCAGAAATTCTGACCTCATTACTAAGCACAATCAGCCCCAAATACCTTAAAATACCACTGAGACCTCATGCACAAAATGAAGAAAAACATCGATATGAAAAACGAACACATGGCCAGATTTGAATTAACAACTCCCTTCACCAACACACCTGTTTAAAATACCTACATCTATGAAATAACCATCCAGGATCAAATCAGATCTACCCATCAACAAAAGCATCAAAATACATAAACTCATAACAAACCAACGTTTCTTCAGCTTGAACGGAAATTTCTACGAACAAAAATTACTGTTGGGTTCTCCGGTGAGCGGAATTTTAGCTCGTTTCTTTGTAGAATTTCTGAAATCAGACCCTTTCACATATATCATACCCAAAACAGCATCCTATTTCCGCTACATCAACGGTGCCTCAATCCTACTCCATGACCATACAGATTAAGACAACCTAATTGCTTAACGAAACACGGTAAAACCCTCTATGAAATCCACAAAAGAAAAAGAATCCAATAACACTCCTTTTCCTTGACACTCTACTACATAGATCCAACAACACCATCAAGCGTAGCGTCTTCTGCAAAGCCACTAACAATAACGAGCCGAATACTTTTACTGCAACCACACTTCAAAAATAAAATCGACATAACGCTAGGAGAAAAGCATGCAAATATTAGTAATACGAAACGAAATAAAATGAATAACAATCATATTACCCACCAACACAACCTATACCTAACTCAGCTCCAACCTGAACAAACTGGAAATACATATTGCTACCAACACCTCAAGAATCTTTAAAAATTTGGTAGACGAATCTCAAAACAAACCTTCACCACATGAAACTGGTGCTTACGCAATACTGTGCAAGGTCTGCGAAAGATCTACATCAGAGAGACGTCAAGGTCTCTCAAGAAAAGAATGTATGAACACAAAAGCGACCTAAAATCGGATGAAAAGACAAGCGCCCTGGTCGAACATAGAAACACATACAACGACAATTTCAACTTTCACAAAGCCTGTCTCATCAAAAATATACACAACTCCTCGATACGCAGATGTATCGAAGCAGCCTTTATATCCCAGTGCAATACGATCAGCATAGGGTAAGGACACTTGTACATTGCAAAACTCTTAAATCCATTGATTTTGAAGCAGAATCACAGAAAAACGACAAATTAAAACATTAATAGCATGCAAAGAGTTGACCAACACACAATAGACCATTCAAAAAACAGTCTGAGCACACATATTTAAGAGGAAAAAAAAAGGAAAATCTCACTCACCATAAACCACAAAGATTAAGGATAACATATCCCACTTCCACCCGCTGCATATATGTCAACACCTATTGAATGCTAGGCACCACCTCTCCATCCCAAAAGACCCACAGAGAGACAAACTTTCCTTAAAACTGACCATTTTCACCCTGATCCTTCCTCTTACTGACTTTCCTTATCATAGACCAATCTGACTCTCACATAAATACATAAGTATAAACACTACCTCCCACTCCCACTGAATAAGCCATAAAACAGAAATATCCCCATTCCTCTCCTTAAATCTCAAACATGTAAACAGTATACACTTCTCTCTGCAATGCTGCCAAGTCTTTGAGAAATAGTGCCAGGCAATCATCGAAATGAATCAGAGCATGTCAACGTTATAATGAAAATTTTTGTGAAGTGAGACCTGTTCTTCTCTTGAATTCCTCTCTCACCGTCAAGGTGTTGGCATAAATATTTACTTATATATATTTATATGTATTCCCATTTCGCCGACTGTTTATATGTCATTAGATTGGATAGTTTATGTACGACGGAATGTGATAACCGAGCAACATTTTTACTAGGAAACATGTTTCACTCGGCACCATTGTTAACTATTCTACAATTATCACAATCTGTCGGACAAAGACTGTGCAATCTAATTATATATATAGCTATATATGTTCATCATTCTCTCGCCCCCTCTCTCTGTATATTTATATATATGTAATTGTTTGAAATGGGTGAGTTTAAACATATTGCCACTGCCATTTTGAATTTTTCATATTCAAATGGCTTTAAATGGTTATATTTCTCTTCAAATGTCTATTTGGTACGTTTGAACGTACCTATTCCAACATCAATAAATGATTCAGAAATTACCAACCGAACCTTAAACCGATATACTAACCCTCACCCTAAACCTACCAACAAACCTTAATCTCAAACCTAGCACTAACCATGACAAACCTACGAAATATAACGCAAACCACCTACTAATTTTAACCGTAACCTACCTACTAATTTTAACCCTAAACCAACTCACTGATCTTAAACATGTGTATTAACCCTATCTACTAACCATAACTATGTGCCATATTGGTTCTAAAGTAAAAAGTAAATTTAGATTGGAAATAACGTTAATTTATCAACAGTAAAAATCTCACAATTTTCAACCATCCAAATTGGTCAATAGAATCCTTCACGATTATGTCAGTCTATTTGTTTGTTTGTTCATCCTTGTAGGCCATAATTTAAGCACCTAGGAAGCTGAGATTTTGCATAGTGGTATATTTTCTCACAGCAGTGGTGATGGGTTGCTTGATTTTTTAAAAACTTTCAACCGTGGGGTTCTATTCACGATGTAATTGTAATACTGAACTAGATCTCAACTTTCTGCTTGACACAATCATAACGTTTCACTTCAAGGGCTGCAGCTGAAATTTGTCACTTGGGGGTACATATTTTGACAAAAGAGGGACATAAAGTTATGTGAGTTTGACCTTGGAAGTCATTAGGGGGTCACTACGGTAATTCCTAGCCCATCGAAGCATCGGAGGCAACTTTTTTGCACCAAGGAAGCAATCATTTGGCACAGAGGCCATCTTTTCAAAGCGAGGATAATGGGCTATATATGTTACTTATGTCATTTCAATTGTTATTAAGACAAGTGTAAGGTAAGCAACTAATTTTCCAATGAGATTTAACAGAAATTTGCAAAAAATTAAAAAGGTTATCTTCTTTCAGATGATTTTCTCTCGGAAGACTTTTCGTAGATAAATATACGTAGCATTGAAGTAGAAAATACGATTACTGGTGTTGCCCAGGTATATAGAATCAAATTCAAATTTGACAACACAGAGAAAAAATGTTCTTTGAGATATTTCTTTCACACAACACAAACCGTTAATTGGTTTCATTGAGTGTCTGCGTTGGTATTTTGGATGACCTTTCCGTATTTTTGCGTTTATGTTGTTCATATTGGCTCTTGCACCACCATGGGTTAGCACGTACGCACTCACAGACAGATCTATGCATAGATATTCGTTCAAGTCGCTTATTCAAAAAGATATTTCTTTGAAAGTAATTGTTTTACTTCCAATCCATAAGAGCATTGTTTTTCTCCGGTCATTTGTAGTTTAGAGAACAATTATTTTTGAATTTTCGGTGGTAGGTTCTATTTAAAGGGTAACTTTACTGAAAATCGCTGACAACTCGTGGAAACATCGCTCCGACAAACATGCAAACTGACAGACACGAATGAACACATACAGCTCTCCCAACATTGTTGGAGAAGGTAGAAAAAAACATGAGGACATTAAGTAAAATGTAAGATTTTAAAGAGATAATATTTAGTTATAATACTTGATCAATTCTATCGCGAATAATGTGTATACAAAATCAAATCACGTATTTTGCAGTACACACTATTTTTCGTGCGACCATGTTAGAATACTAATGTATTGGCATTTTATCGTAGTAACAACATCTGCATAATATCAGGTATGAGAATTAGTGAAAAAACAAAAACAAATCATCACTGGATCAAAACCAAATTGCCGTTCGAATACACCAATTGGTATACTTCAACAAGAATAAGTAGTTACTCCAGAAGGCCTAAATGGGTCCTTTGGTCTTGATGAAAGACGAAATTTTTACTTTTTTCTTGATTCTGGAACACTTGCTACAATGCAACATTATGACTACTTAGATATATACACATAAGTGGAATTCAACTTTTTTGCATTATCTATTTGGATAGACAGAAATCAGTTCATCATTATCGCTCACGGGACCCAAGAGGGATCATGCAGCGTATGCATAGCAAAGAACATTTACCCATGTAGAACCGCAGAAGCAGACATACACGTGTTGCATGTTTACAAGGTGAAACACTGTAAGCAATTTAAGTAAATGAAAGTATAATGTTCCGCTGGTAATCGGCACGGAAGCGCCAAGGATTGTGTAAAAAATTGAACTGAGACCACAAATCAACTCCAGTTTTAAGTTTCATATGAAATTCCTCCATTACTAAATGACGACTATGAAGAAAGAGATCGACCATTATTTTAAAGCAATAGTACGTGAACAACGGTTATGCTCTCCGAAAGTTGTTTTGAAATGACTTTTAGAACTTGCCTTGAAATGTAGTTTTTAATTATTTACTCGCTTACAGGCCATCTTCACCGGCCTTTAAGCTTGATGTCAAGTTATTTCCTTTGTATAATTGTGCTATATCGGATGATGCAACTTATCTCAAGATGCTTTAATGTGTGATGAACAGACATGAAGTCTCAAGGGAATTGGTCAAAATTCCTCCAAGACGTAGTTAAAACTCAATTGAAATTCTTCGGACTAGCCCTGAAATGTGAATTATGCATTGCATAACCTTCCACGAAATTTAATTGAAATCCACTGAGAACATTCAGAGATATTATGCCATGTATATATAGCTACAATACTTTTAAATCTGATTTCGATTTATTAAACTTTCTATTTCTTTTTTTGGATAGCAATTTAGAGCTGGTATTTACGCTATGGCTAGGTATATTCTTAGTTGCTAGTGTATACTTTGTTAATTCTATTATTATGAAGAAGAAATGAGTTCAATCGTCTTTTTTGTTATTTGCAAGACTACCCATAAAACTCCCCCTGACCCTAACCCTGATCTCCCACCCTAACTCTCAAACTGAATTATATCTATCATAATTAAATTTGATGAAAAACTATTTTTAATGGCCACTGATTTTCTGGTTTCATTTAGTCCCAAATATGTCAGTAATGAGACAGTTGCATAAGTCGTCGTTATTTGTTACCTCGTTTGCGAACCTGAAACTTAGCTTTACCTAAATTAGGTACCGATGTATAATTCTTATATTATAGCAGCGTAAATTATTTTTTCCTCGAAAAACTTCGTATTTGAACATTTCAGCACTAATCCTAACCCTGCCTCTTAAACCTAACTTTAAATCGCACCGAAACATATCGAGTATAATTTATGCAGTTTGAAAGGAATTTGAGAAATTACGCCCTTAGATTAGTAATTTCAAGAGTCGAAATGAAGCAGCGCGGTAATGCTGTGCTGATATTCGTCCTTTCCGGTTTGATCTGGAATATTCTATTCTAAAGGCTTAGGGTTTATATTTTTAGGGTTAGTTTTAGGGTTACTTTGGCTTCTATTATTTTGTAGGAACCGAGGCCATTCAGAAACGAGAGAGGCAACACTTGCCTAATTATTAAGGTTTGACAGCTGATTCGTACCATAAAAGGGACAAAAAATCTAATTTTATAGTGACTCTCATTGTTGAAAAAGATTTTCTCTTCTTGGCGGTCAATGATTTCTCCGGTTCTTCTCCCACGAAGGTAAAATACTAATAAACAAAAGAATGAATTAGAATTAAAAATTGAATCAAAATAACATTAATTTTAGATTACCTTTTCATCGGTAACTGGATGATATGCAGGCTTGAACTGGATTACTGAATCCAAAATGTCTCATTACATAATATTCACTTCCACATTTCTCGAATTCATATGGATATATATTCCTTTTTTTTATTTTTGTAACATGAACATACCAATCATTTTGTGATGTATCTTCCTTGTCAACACATTTTTTTTCTCTTTCAACGTTTCGTTCGAGTACCCTCAAGCCTTTTTCTGGTTGTCTTTGTTTTCTTTCTGTCTTCTTTCACCTGATTTGTCTTCCTTGATAGCAAAGAATGAATAGAGAAAAGAGAGAATCTGGAATGAAAAAAAAATCGTAGAACACATGTTCGCATTCTACTTGAAACCTTAGAACTACCTAAAAAAATAAAATCTTGGAACGCACGCTCGTATTCTATTTATAACGTCACAACCGGAGAACGCAAAATCTTATTCTACTTGACACGCTGAATCTGTTATATTTTGGTATCATGTTTTGGTACTAAATTCTGAATTTTTTTCCCTTCAACTTTGTGAGCTTTTTCCTGTCTGACAAAATTCAACCAAGATTCAATATAACGAGTCTTAGGATTAGTTATTGTGCAAAAAACTAGAAAGGAATATCAAAAAATTAAAACAAAACAGTCACCCGAATACCACATAGAGTGATTGATGAAAACAGAGGATCCTTTCTCTTACAATTCATTTTTTTGTGGAATTGTTACGCCGATACCCACTCTGCACGGTCTGATTGGGAAGATTATGACCATCATTATTCTGTGGCAAAATGAAATGCTTCCGAGTACAATATTCTATCTTCAAACTGTTACCGATACGGCCATCTTGATTCTTACGTTCATCCCCTTGACACCATATGGTATAACTAAGTACACGGGAACATTACAAGACTACTTGACAATCACTCATCCTTCGATATTCACCCCCTGTGACTTCATGGTGATGACTGTGCAAGTGATTAATGTCTGGATCACAGTTTGCGCTATCCTCGACCGATACATAGCGATTTCCCACCCATTTACATTGATTAGAATACTGACACGCCACTGAGCCCTGTGGATCGGGTTCCTCACGGTTCTATCAATTCTTTACAATCTGCCGTCTTCATTCGCTAACAAAACCGACTTGGATTCTACTGTTTAAAATGGATATCTTTCGGTTAATCCAAAATTTACATGAAAGTATACAGAGAATTGATGTATGAAATTCTTATCTTCATAATCCCACTCTGGGTACTCATTGTCTTGAATATTCGACTGATTAACGAATCGATGCAGAAGCTACGTTGGCAGAGGAGCTTTTACATAAGGGAAGGCAATGGCGTTCACATGAGTCATGTCCAAGTGCTGATAGTGGTCATTTTTATTGTGTGTCAGACATCCAACCTAAGAGAGCTGTTTAGGATTCCCGATTGAGCAGATTGAAAATGACGTGTTGTCAGTAAAACCCTCCCTATACGTTTTCAACTCATCTATCAATTTTGCCATGTAGACTTTTGATGGGCAAAAGTTTCGGAATGTGTTCTTGGCGATGTCCCGATCAATGTTGCATAAAACATTAGGAATATGTCGTCTCGAACTGGCTGAAAAGGAAAAAAAAAACTCGGACAAATTTTATCGATGATGATCAAGCACTGACCATTTTTAATGAACAGACAAACGAGTCAGAAGGCATAATGGCATTTGAATCATCAGCTACATGATATTTAATGGACAAAGTTTATAATTTATAGTACAACATGGAATATTACTCATTAGTGAAAATAGAAATTCAAAGATATCTATGAAGCAAATTTTTATCTATAGACGAATGAATTAATAAATAGATTCCTTTCTCTTTCTCTCAGTCTCTCTCTCTCTCTGTCTGTCTGTCTGTCTGTCTGTCTCTCTCTCTCTCTCTCTCTATATATATATATATATATATATCTATGTACTCAATGTAAGTCTTTACGTTTGTCTGTTCAGTTTTGTTCGCCACAATTTTGTATGTAAGAAGCTGGAATTTTAGATAAGGGCACATCTTTACACGGCAGAGGAAATAGGTAATGTGATTAGAAAAAAAGTTCCACAGTCTATTTCCAATATATTTATAATGCTGACTTCGGACCTGACCTTTCACAGCAGAGAATTTGTGAACTTGATCTCAGATGTCATTCTGGGACACCAGAGATCATTTATAGTATTTTCTAGCTAATTGTAACAATGCAAGGCTATACTTATTTTCCTCTAAATGTAACCAATAATCAGTAAAATATATATTTTCTTACACAACACAAACCTCTGACCCCAAAATGATTTAAGCGTACACGTGAACATTTTCGGTAATATTTCAGAGATTATCTTTCTATTATTTGTTCGAGCTATGATGCAACTCAACAGAATCCTGAAAATAGTAAAGGATACCAATTATCCAGCGAAGAGAAAAGTTAGCCATCTAATGTACGTGGACGACAAAAAAGTATTTGCCAAGAACGGGGGAGAGATCATCATCATCATCATCATCATCATCATCATCATCATCACCAGTCTTATAACGTCTGTCGTTGCACATAGACCTTCCCCAGGAATTCTCTATCATGGGCGTCGCGGAGCCAGCATATCCTGAATCTGTCCAGTTCATCTCTCCATCATGTGTTCTGTCGGCCTCGGTTTCTTATGTGAACACTAGGAATCCATGTTGTGAGACGTGATGTCCATCAGTTGTCTTTCATTCTTGCAAAACGCTGTTCAACAAAGTGAAGGAAAACTGTGATGACATTGCGATGGAGTTTAGAACACAAAAATGTGCAATAATGGTTATGCGCAAGGCTCGCAGCGGCAGAAAGAATCAAACTCCCAGACTGCAAGAAGATCAGAGCATTGACCACACAAGACTGATGCAAATATTAGGGGGTTCTCGAATGTGACGTAATGAAACAGGGAGAAATGAAGGACAAATAAGAAAAGAATACCATAGGAGGATTAAGAAAATATCAGAGACCACACTAAACAGCAGGAACCTGATAAAGGGAATAAACACTTGGGCTGTATCGGTAGTGAGATATACTGGACCATTCCTTTGATGGACAAAGGAAGAACTCCATTCAACTGACTGGCGAACAAGGGAGCTTATAACAATGCATAAAGCCTTACACCTCAGAGATGACAGGGATAGATTGTATGTGAAGAGAAAAGAAGAAAATAAAAGGAGGTGGTAGAGGACTCAATAGCAAAGAAGACTGTATCATGAGGGCTAAAACAGGTCTAGAAAAAGTTTATACAAGCAAATATTGAAGATATAAAGAATGCCCGAAGCGGCACAACAAACAAGACAAATAGACGAGAACTCAACTCAGGGTAAAACGTTTGAAAGCTAGATGTGGCGATGATAGCAACTGCTTATTTGCTTGATAATACCTTTTTTACTCCTTAAATATCCGCTTAATATACGAACACAAGTCGAGGATTATGGCGAGGAGTTGGAATATAAACTATGCTTCTACCAGGGAACGAAAGAAAGCCATCTTTGACAAGTGACAAGGGATACGAATGGCCAAATGTCTGAGTCAACGATTCAAGTGAACTGACCTTATTAAGTACCTAAACACTGCTATTGTTTCTCATTCTATTTTATTTTGTTTTGATTTTTTGTGAATACATGTCAACTGGACGGGGGAAATTGACTTTCGGTACTTGAACAGGGACAAAGCATTCACTGCAAGTCAACCATATGGGAGAAGAGACCCTGGTTATTAGTGTTCCTTTAAACCCATATTTTACCTTTTTATCTCGACAGAATACTTTGGATGCTAAGGACCGATCGAGTTTTTGGGTCACTGATAGAAAACAGTTTTAACCAAACCGTCAGGCCTAATGCGATCTTAGCTCTTCAAATTGACCTATTTTGAAAACATCCTGTTAGAATATATTCACAAAAACAGAGATTCAAACTCAAAATTTGTGCATCATGGCTGACATGTGCTCCAGGATTGGCCCCCAAAAGAGTCACAGTTGTCATAATGCGACAGCTGGCCACTGTTCCGGATTGTGTTATTTTGATGGCTTACAGGAGGGATACAGTCACTACCGAGTGGCTGCTGGCCAGAATAATGAGAGAAAGGAAGTTATTTATTGTGACCTAAAATGCAAAACCATCTTTTTGGGGTTACAGATAATGCATACTCACAATATGGAGGGAAAATCCACAGTACAAGTATCAAGTCAGTGTTTGGGTGACCAATCGAAACAAATTTTTGAAAATAAACTGGTTATCTGACATAGAACCCTAAGAAATCTGAAAGAATATACGTAACTTACGCTCAGAGGAGCCCCCCCCCCAACACAACTAACATAATAAACGACATAGTTAGAACAAATTTTAACAAAACCTCTGAACAAAATACAAATTAAAGACGAGAAAGGGACGTCGACACCTCAACAGATAAGGAAAAGGCTAATACAAAGCCTAAATTAATCGATGCAAGAAGAGAAAGAGCAACTGCAACCCTTAGAGGCAAGGATCGGTGAAAAAAATTAAACGATTCCACAGAACACGTCAATTGCTTTTTACAGCAAATTGAAACTAACAACATACGGGAGATCAACAACCTCGTCTACGCTGGTGCCAAAATGATGACAGACATCTTTACGAAACAAGAAACCTGCCTGAGAATGGAGATGACAAAAATTGATTTCCCAACTACAGAAAGATGAATGATTACTGAAAAACACATTGTATATGAACAAAAACAAAGACAAAAGAGCACACTAGCTGTAGTGAAATAAATACACCGAAGAAGACTTGCCGAAGGAAGAAGACTAAAGAGCTATAGGCAAAAGATTGTCCGATACACATAGAACCGCAAGAAGCAAATGACTTGCTCTACAATGACCTGTAAAATTGAAAAAAAGAAAGTAAAGAACAGAAGAAAAATGCTGCAAATCGATTGCAAAAAGCATACAACATGATCTCACACATAGTCGAGGTGAATTGGTTTAAAATGGTGATTAATCGGGAATTGATTAAAGACTTGACATATTTGGTTTCAATGTTTCTTGCAATTTCAAAGCCGTATTTTCGAGTCTCCCACGAACGAATCAACAGTCTTGGTGAATGAGAATAGAATTTTTGATTTTTTATTGGTTAAACAAAAGAGGGACTTCTTGAATCCATGCAACGGGCCTATTTTCTCAAGTCTGTAAACATTCTTCCTATATGATATTATATATCAATTATATGTATAATTGCTCTAGTGTGTCGTTTGTTCGAGAGTGTTCATTCGCTGTTCTCTGCATTTGTTTCACACGCTCACATATCATCATATTGAATTTCATTTCGGTCTCAGTTGGTTTGATGCCTTACTAGATCAGTCACTCTCTTCGCGACCAATGAATGTGAATAGGACCCCTGTAAATGCATCTGAGGAGAAGAAAGTTCAAAGGAAGTTGGTGAAGGCGTTCAGACATTGGTGAATGGTAGCAAAAAGTACTTGGAAGCTCAAACCAGTGATTCTCGTATCAGGATTCATCATGCGTGTCAGGAGAATGAAGATGATGATGAAGAGAAAGAGCATGGCTATCGACAAAGAAAACAGTAGCAATAAAGTGAACAAACATTGTAACAAGATTTGTTTCTGAAAGATTTGATTGGAAAGAATGCTTCATTTGTGATCAACTCAAAGAGTGTAGTAGCTTCATCTCTTCCTATTCGTGAAAAGTTCCTTGATGGGTATTCTGTTATAAATAAGGTGGAAGAAGTAAGACTAAGAGTACTAGATTGTCATGATTTTGTAGTTGCTGAAGCTCCTTACCACAAGTCTTTCCTCAAAGATTTTACTACCAGGAAGAGGTTATCGACGGCTATTCCAGGTAGACCAACAATATCAGAGAGCTTGAATAATTTCAACAATTTCAGTAAATTGCTAGAATCTGGAAAAGAGGTGTATTCTCTTGTTGAGGTTCACAAAAAGATGGCTGAAAATGCAGATGGCGAAGATGTTTATGGACCTAAGTGGTTGAAAATAAAGTTACAGCAAAGATATGGAGATTCAATTTATTTTGCTTAAATTGGTGGTAGATCAGATATACTTTGCTTCGAGAAAATATCTGAATATTTGATAAATGACACCTGGTGTACTTATAAAAAAAGAAAGTTAAAAAGAAGAAATAGACAATGGCTGCTGAACTTATACTTGGAGGAATTAGACCAGCAATATAGGATTTCGATAACTACGTAAGTGATTGAGAGATCAGGAGTATTGAACAGGGATTGGTTTGGTAACCTAATTATCTCATAATATTCATTGAATCCATAATCAAATAACCCTGGAAACAATCGTCTATTTGGATTTTGAGTTGAATTAGACTCAAAGTTGTTGATTGCTGAACTGAACAGACTGGGGTTCATTATTGAACCAGATGAAATCATGCATTTTGAAGATTGCAATAGTTCTGAAGATTGCGATGGTTCTGACTTTGACAGAAATATTCATGATATATTTGATTTAAGAATGACTTCGATGCATAGCAATGAAACAATTGGAAATATCTATTACCGATGACGTCCTTGGTCTTTTGATTCATCGAAAGGGGGTTTTCTTTCCATTTTAGGGGTTAAAATCGAAGGGTCGATATCCAAAAAAGTTGGAGATTTTTCCACTTTTAGGGGTGAAATTTCAGAGGAAGAATCCTTTTCAGTTTGGGAAGGAAATCGAAGGGGAACTTTCATTTTACACCTATAGGTGTCGAAATTGCCGGGGAGTTTTTTTTTCATTCTTAATGATCCAAATTGGCGGGAAAATTATTTTAAAAAGTGTTTAGGGCTCAAATAAGAGGTGGGAGAATTTTCGAATGTCTCAATCGAAAGGAGCATTTTTAGGGATCAAAATCGGAGGAAGCATTTTTGTTTCTAGGGCTCAAAATCACGTGGGAATTTTTTGTTCACTCTTGGGGTGTAAATCGACGTAGAACTTTTTACTTCTTGTGGTTAGAATCGAGTGTGAGATTTTTGTTCACTTCTAACTTGAGATCAGCAGAAACTAATGTAGTCGACAATTTAGATTTTTGTACGATTATTGATTAATTCTTATACTAACGACATGGGAACGTCCTAAACGAATAAACAAAAATGCTCATTGAAAAATGTTGTGAAGAAGAAAAAAACTTGGAAAATTGCATAAGAATCTTCGTAAATAACCAGTTTTGCTTCGCTCGGAACAGTGAGTAATAATTTTTTAAAACTTATTCTTTTCAAAAGCTCAACCTTTCCCTCGAAAAATCTTGCTTGGAGGATTCACACATGTTAATTTACAAACAACGAGCTTTCCAACGGCACTAAATAGTCTAATCTCTAATTAATTCCCGATTCAAACCTATTTTGCCCAGAATAATAGTTGGATACTTGAATATTTCGGTATATTCAAGAATCAGTGATTAAATTCAAAGCCCACTCTATGTAAAACTGGAAAGTATGAGTATAAAAAGGGGGACTCCTAATCCACACTACCAATTGTACAAATGATACAACTGTGAAGAATCCTGGGAAAAAGCAAAGGATACCAATCCTCGAAAGCAAAGGTAAAGTCAACAACCTTACGTACATGGGTGATTTACAGAGAACAAGGGAGAGTTCGGGATGTAGTTCAACAAAGTTAAAGAATGACTTTGGGGTGGATTTCGGAATAGAAAAATGCGTGTTAATAATAATGCAGAGGAGAAGGCTTATGGCTGCTGAAAGAATCGATTTATCTGACAAGAACAATCAGAGCATTAACTAAACAGGACCGACATAAATACTTTGGGTTCTTCAAATGTAACCAAAGAGGTTGGCGAATGCAGGTTCCAATTTAAGTTTGGAATGAAAATTCCAAGTGCGTCTTCCTGTGGCACTGCTTTTCAAATAAACTAGAAGTGCATTGCTGAAATGATGTTTGGGCCACTTGAATACGGTACAGTTTGCGATGTGAAAGCAAGGATGAAATATATCCTCGTGGCAGGAGAACGATTACTGCGTACATTAATGTCCTTGTCCTCAAGGTATCGATCTCATCAAGTGTTATTTAATACAATCATAATATTCATCCAAAATGACGGGATTATTCATATATAGATCTGAGCTTCTCCTCAGATCTTCCTACCCTTCATTCTCCCCTTATGTCATATTGATATAAGTAAAAGTGGTGCCTTCAGTGCTTGGGCTTCTGACATAACAAGTTTCAATGATTAATTCTTAAAGGTTCGCAGTAAGTGAAATAATCGTATAGGTGAAATGTATCCAAAATGGCGTCACTAACTCACCCATACGTTCTCTGTACTAAACTAAAAACTAAAAAATACCATAAAGTTTCAATAAGTCATGGTTTGTGTAAAGTTGCGTATTGGCCACCGGTGCCAGTAATTGGTAGTCTAATTTGGTTAAAAGTCTGTATTTTGAGTGTTGATTTAATGGCTAAGCAGACAGATACTTTCCATTTGAGAGATTGGCGCTGCATAATCTTCCTGTCCCCTATTCTTTGCATAAGGCCGTATAATAAGGTATGCGTATGTTGTTTTTTTTAAATGCTTTAGATAAGGCATTTTCACTATCATAATTGAACAACTGTAGTCATCAAAGATGGCGAAGAGTTCTATCTTTAAAAAAAAAATATTTATGTCTGTGTGTTCCAGTGCTCTTGGACATATCGTTTTGTCTACAGACTTGATACTTGGCATCAGTATTCCACTAGTCACTTTTCAAAAAATGCTTCGTTTGAATTCTTTGAAATAAAGCTTTTTTGACCCTCTTTAGTCTTATTCAGACGAGTTTATTGATAACATCTAGTTTATCCAGAATCGAGATGTTTTTTCTTATTATCTATTTTAGATGTTTTTCAAGTGGAAAACACCAATGGAAATTCTTCTGACCATATCTATACGATGGTATTTTTTCACGTGACTTTGGATTTTGACGCTACGGTTGGTCAATTATATACGGTGCTGGAAAGTTTTATAACAGCTTGTGTATCCGTTATTCGATAAGCTTGGGACCACAAGTGCCCCGGATCTGAACTTTGGGGGGATTTGGAGAAATTGCAAAATATCATACTAACACCTCTGCCCGGCTTTTTCAATGGCTTACCTTTCTATGCCGTAGCTAAACAAAAACGCTTACGCTTTTTCACAGTGCCTTCACTCATAAGAGTATCTACCATCTTCTTTGACATTTTCAACAATATATTTGTACGAAGGAGAGGAAAAGCAGGTAAAAAGTGTTTCGGATTTTAGAATTTTCTGGTTTGCAGAGTTTGGGATAAAAGGTACTTGACCAGTACTAACTTTACTCCATCTTATTAATGTTTTTATTTCTAAAATCTTAGTAAAACATTTGCTTCGTATCATTATTGCTTTTTTATCACAGCGCTCCGAGTTGATAAGCTCTTGAACCGGATGAGGGGATAATGCAAAATCGGAAATAAATAACTTGTTTCCAACAGGACGAACTCACACCCCAGATCACAAAAGTTCATGGTTCATGGACGTCATCCAAGTCAATATGGACATCGTAACTCTAATGATGAGGCTGAGCATGAATCTGAGATCACACTTTTCCACTACATCTTCCCGATGCCATCTTTGTTTTGAAACCTAGCAAGTGTAAATTTTTTTTTCTATTTCTACATCTATATTCATTGACATTTTTACTGTTGTTTCATTCCATATCACAAGTGGTTCGGGCATTTGTTGACTAAGCAAATGTTTCTCTGTTTATGCATGGTCCCAGTCTGTGTCCCTCTGCGTATATCAAATGTTTAGATATATTCGGGCACATTTATGTCTTCCATTCTTTCAATATGTTGCGTAACTTATTTCTACTTCCTGCATTTTCGTTCTCTTTTTCATTTTTTTCATTTTCCGTGTCTTGCTTTCATTTGACTCCATTTTACTCTTTTCCTCTATGTTATTCGATAGCTATCCCTTTTCCTCTCCATTTTACTTCTTGCTTCTCTAATTCAATTGTCGCTCTCTCCACGCCGTCAATTGTTACTCTTCTTTTCTAACCATTTTGCTTATTGCTTCTTTAATTCAAACACTTTCTTAACGCCACCAAGAGCCTTTCTTTTTTCTCTTCATCTCACTTCTTGCTTCTCATTTTGTTAAATAGCCACTCACTTTACACCGTCAATAGCCACTATTTTTTCCATTTCACTTCTTGCTTCTTCTTTCATTAAATAGCCACTCTCTTCACGCCGTCAATAGCCACTATTTTCTTTCCATTTCACTTCTTGCTTCTTCTTCAATTAAATAGCCACTCAATTTATATCGTAAATAACCACTATTTTTCTCTCAATTTCACTTTTGCCCCTTCTTTTATTTAATAGCCACTCTCTTCATATTGTCAACAGTCATTAAAAAACTTTCCTGATCAAATCAGAACAAGATTTTCAGAAGGACTGAAATAAAAAAAAACAAGACAAACACGTAATTTTATATTCAGAACCATGAAACATGATTAAATGCTTACCTTGTTATGTTGACAATGCATGTTATGTTGTTTGAAATAAGACAAGAGAACAAAGAAAAAGTTCTTAGAACCGGAGGAAATATTCACAGATGTAAAGCAAAAGGGATAGAAGAAAAGAGAGAGAAAAGGAAAGAAAAAGATAAAGGAATAAAGAAGAAAGAGAGAAGAAAAGAAAGAGTAACAAAATATAGAAAAACAGAAAGACAAAAAAAAAATGAAATGAGGAAAAGGAAGAAAAATGATAGAAAGAGATCCAAAAAGAAAGAAAGAAAGAAAGAAAAAAAAGGGAACAGAAAAAGGAAAAAAGGAGGAAAGGAAGAAAGAAATCAAGCAAGGCTTAGAAATAAAAGCACAATGGCGCTTATTTTTCTGACTTTTGTTCTCTGCGGGGGGAGAGTTTTTTTTTTCTATCTCAGGCATCCATTGCCGTTCTGAGTACATTCTGAATTAAAGCAACCAGACCGACACTTTATTCTTTCGATGTGCCTCTTAAATGGGGGATGGCGTCAATTTGTAAATTCCTTTTGACAGCCGGCTTTTACGCATGCAGGAATTTTTACATCATCGTTATCAACAGCAGCAGCAACAGCAGCCTTTTAGGGTCCGTTTTTAGACATAGCCCTCCCTTAAGATTTACCTCACCTATCTATCATGCGCATCACAAAGCCAATATCCTCTGTAGTTGTCTATTTCATCTGACCACCTCATTTTCCGCCCGCTACAGTTTTGTGCATGGTCTCTGGGAATCAACAGTGTGAGTCATGATGTTCAGTGGCTTTCTGACATTCTTGCGACATGGCCAGCCCATTGCATTTGCAGTTTTCTAATTGATTCTATATCTCTGACACCTGTTTTTTTTAAATATACCGTGCTGTCTTGTGATATCTCCATGTGATGCTGAATATGATTTAGTGCACGTTGCACGGTTCTCAGTTCGAGGATCAAAATTTTATTAGATTCCATGTTTCAGCCCATAGGTCACACGTTTGTATAGGAGCAGGTCTGCTGACTTGCCCAATAGAAACTGTCATGTGACCAACATCTTTTGGCAGCATGCCACGTTCGGATGATCAATTGAACAATTGGAAAAAGGGATGATCTATGAACAAGTTGTTTCTCTCTCTTCGAAGTGAGAGGTGATGACTAAATAAAAACGAAAATCTCCCCTCCCCCCCCCAAAAAAAACAAAACCCGTTAAGTGCTGGGCACAAACTCAGAATAGATTTACATTGTAAATTGAACCCCCACCATAAAATTTTTTTCACGGTGGGTGGAGATTAGAAAACCCTCATACTCGTTCCTCCTATGCATAATTAGGAGTAAATGTTCAAAATTTCTGGCTTCTAGTACGATTGTTACGATCTGTACACACGGCACCTAGATAGATAGAGAGATAGCCAGCCAGCCAGCCAGCCAGCCAGTCCGTTAGTTAAACTCGCTTGAACTCATGACATTACCACGAGGTTAACGATACTAGCTTCATAACCATGGATCCATATCAGGTGCCATTCATTCTAGATTTTACAAAAAAACTTACTAATCTTACCGTTGACTGGAACAAGGTAAGATTTGTGGGGAATCCATTTAGTTATTGACCCGGTTCGACTTCGATTAACTCCGGTGATCTTACGGGAACCGTTTTATTCAACGCTATTTGGCCGTAACATAACTAGATTAGCCATCATATTAAAGCAGCCGCCCTCATCCTGATATTCGTTGACATTTACCCGTTTTTTTCATTGGCTACAATAGTGGTCACTCAGTTGGGATCGAATTCATTACAATTGAGGATTTTCTGCATGTCGCTATTTACTTGGCTCACCACAGTGGGAGGCCTAATGAAGAGTAAAGTGACAACCCTAACGGGAATAGCTCGATGACTACAACTCTATACCAGCTGTCCTCGTATAGGTATTTGCGAAGGTATCGGAATAAGTGCCCCGAATAAGACAACTGTCCCCATGGCTCTCGACAATTGCCCCCTGAGCAATTTCCCCATGGGTGTATACATTTACATAACCAACTACTTGATTTCCATTAAGTTGAACTTGGCTTTACAGTAGCTATGCTATTGTCTGGGAGCTATTATTCGGGAGCAAATGTCTTGGAACCACTTCTGAATACTTGTTTTTTCCACGAACAAGGTTACGTTAGTGTTTGGTCAACAGAACTCACTTACTAATCACTGAGAAGGGTTCTATCATTGCCATATATACAACATAAAGCAATGATTTGAACCTGAACCCTTTGATTTAAAAAGAAAGTCGCAATCTGAAGCGTTTTTACAAGGAGAGTCAAGACAAGTGTACATTGTTTTTTAACACCTGTATTTTCAGTTACAAAACAAAAGTGTGCCCTACTGTAGGATTGATTGAAATCCCTGCTTTCATCATTCCAGTCAGAGAGAGAGAGAGAGAGAGAGGGGTGTTGTGATGCAGGAAGAGAGATTATGAAAAGATTGAAGTGACATAATTGGGGAACAGTTGCACCTAGGATAACATGACATGTCACGCTATCATTTCTCTTAGACCCAACAGAAATGTAACCAACAAAGGCTTACAAAAGTGGACCGAAATCGCCAGAAAATAAGAAATCTTCGTGCCTGAAGGATTCGCTTCTTTTTCTGTGCCCACGCGACGAATCACGGTCGAAGCAATAACAAATCAATTCCCAAGTGTTGCCCCCCTTGATCAGAATTCAATTGATGTCAGGAATTGTGTTCAGTGCTCAACCGTGCGAACACTGATCAAATTAATTCAAGCTCTTTTCTTTGGGCTTCTCTTTAACACACACACACACACTTACATACTCATGCACAATTGTGTATACACACAGGTAAACAAGGAAGCACTCAGGTTCACACACACACACACTCATCTGAAAATATGAGCAAGTATTCATCATGCTGCAGACACTGAAATAGATGGAAAGGGAAAATTCTCACGCATGCCACACACACACACAAGCAAGCACGCACCCATGAAGAAACGTATAAAAAACATACAAAATCCCATGCACACGCACTCATGAATACACACATATTCACCCCCACCCCCCAAAACATATATATAATCCATTACCAAACATACGCAACTATAGACCCATAACGGGTAAAAGAAAAAAAAAAAAAGAAGTTTCTTGGCGATTTTCAATCAAGCTTATAATTCACTTTTTTCGGTAACCGGAGCAAAAGAATGTATCTCTCCATATCTTTGAAAATTGAATTCCTTGTGATGTACCTGCGGCATGTAGGTTACATTGACATCGATTTTGCAACAGTGAACCTACCCCCAGAGAAGCAGATTATGCTGGTTGTGGTGGTGGTAACGGACACGTGATAAAAGGAACCAATTACATTAAACTGTTTTTAGAGCATATTCAAAGTTATATTTTTCCTGTCCATATATATATGTATATATAGTGCACCAGATATTGTTTTGTCTCGAATGAATTCATTACTTTATGTGATTTCCTAAATTGGAGATTCACAAATACTGTCACATGGTTAAGAGTCGAGCGGTGGTTATCATTTGAGAAAACCAAACTGAATGATTATCATTGATAATTCCTGCTGAAACTAAACTTTAAACTCGTTGACAATTGATGCAATATAAGAGCTTCGAACTCAAAGTGAAATTTACAGGTTTCTGTTATTAAAAATAAGTGTCAGGTCTACACAGTAATAGGAAGCAGTCCTATTTTAACCGTGGCGAGATTGTGAAACTTCGATATTAGGGGCAATCGCAATGTGCTATTGATGGACGGATAAATGATAGTCATATGATTGTGAAAGATATAGGTGGGTTTAAGAAGATGCCCGATGATAATGGGAGAGCAGTTATCAGAGCCCGGTGGCAAAGATACAACTTTTTAGGTCAATAAAATTGGTT
This sequence comes from Thysanoteuthis rhombus, assembly GCA_963457665.1. Lineage (NCBI taxonomy): Eukaryota > Metazoa > Mollusca > Cephalopoda > Oegopsida > Thysanoteuthidae > Thysanoteuthis > Thysanoteuthis major. The sequence goes on from OY735208.1 coordinate 15,973,197, forward strand.
TTGATCCAGCTTTTGTATCGGTACATGTTCTGTATACAAATGCCTGAAAAGCCACACAAAATTACGAATTGCATACACACCTGTTTTTATCACGAGTGCTTTCGTGTGCACATTTAAATATACGAGATGTTCTTTAGATCAGGAGAGAGAGAGAGAGAGAGAGAGAGAGAGAGAGAGAGAGAGAGAGAGAGAGAGAGAGAGAGTGAGATCGGAAGTGAGTGAAATCACAAAAGATGAGGGGGAAGTGGGAGGAGGGTTTATGCAGAAAATAGAGAAGAGTGCGCACGAGTGCACGCGAGAGAAACAGATAAATGAAGAGGGATGGTGATAAAAAACCCGGAGGAACAAAGAGAAAAGGAGAGAGAAATGAAAGTAGAGAGAGAGAGAGAGAGAGAGGGTGAATAGAGAATTAAAACAAAACCTGAATTTTCAATTATACACACACACACACACACACACACACACACACACACACACATATATATATATATATATATATATATATATATATATATATATATATGTTCTATGTATGCGTAATAGCATGTGTATATGCACACACATGGACGTGACTGCACGCAGACGTAGACATATATATATATATATATATATATATATATATATATATATATATATATATATAATTCCATTCTGACATTTCTCACAAATTTGAATTGCTGCAAATATATCTGCAGGCTTTTTAGCAACTTATTTATCAACAAACATTTTCTTTTTCTTTTATCCCACATTTTAAAATGTCAAATCGATAATTCGGTATATCAATTGAAATGCAGCAAATGACTTGAGCCGTTTTCAAATGAATCAGTTGTGCTAAGAGCAGAAAAGAAGATCAACTCGCAACACTTCTTTCCATCGTTTTTATGCGAGGCCATCTGCCATCGGTATATACTTAAAAAATAAACAGTGTGATTTTCTCGGTTCGCTATCCGTAACACTAGAACCTTCCATTTGGATGTAATAATTTTGCTTAAAAAATACCCTCCACCTACTATTTGGAACAATGGTCTTGTCTATTATGAAGATTTCAACAGTTTCTCTTTTTTATTATTTATTTAACCAGGCTTCCCTATTCTAAAAGGAACGTGGGTTCGAGTATCACTGAGGGGTTATTCTTCAACTCCAATCTGCATTGTTTATTCACTGTCGTAGTTTTACGGTCGTGATTAAGTTGTGTTAAAAAAAAAATCAACCAAACGATCATGGAAAATAGTAGTCAAAAATTGTTAATGAAAAAATCTGTTGTAGGAAATATATATTATACGTGTTACTTTTACTACGGGAATCAACTACTTTCCGATATAAACTCTAATAAGCATACCCAGCCTCCAGTTGTGAAAGATTGCCATTCAGCACAGTGAAAACTATATCGTCTTAAGCAGTTAGGAATTCGACAACTGATAAGGAAGAATCTTTCATTTTCGAATCTGACCTTAGGGATCATTCCATCTGAAGGCACCCTAATACAAGCATGTATCCTTGGAGATCGTTATTTTTTTTATATATATAGAATCACGTGCATCCTCCTGGACTTTTGTCCCTCCCTCCATTGGAATATTAGGACCACAAAACGATAATGGTGCTGTACCATTGTTTTATATAACCCCAACACAATGTCCCGATATAAAAAGACTGTTATCATTGATTGGTGCTCACTCCAACGTATCACCAAGAATCGCCAGGTCCTACATCTTTATCAATGGTCAAATGCACCATCTGACATCAGGATCCTTTTCGCCCCCGCCCTGGAATTATATTTGCATCCCATCGTGAGATATATGCTTTTGGAACCGTAGCAACGAGTGCACAGGTATAGAATCTCCAGTCCTCTAATAATAAAAGTATTTTCTAAACTTTGCTTATTGTAACACAATATCTCAAGTGCGGGTCGAATCCGCTGCATAGTATTGAAAACGGCTAAATCAACTCGATAACCATTATCTCACAAAACGAAACGCTGAGCTCTTTTATAACATAGATATTTGTTAAGCTGAGTCTCGTTCAATGCCATGGGTCATCCACTTGAGGGTCGAAATTATTACTTGGTAGTAAATGTTTGCTAGATCACTTTGCTAATCATTAAGATTTAGTGAAAAGTTTAGTTTCCTAGTCTACAACGTGATTTTCTTGGCTCGTTGTCCGTTACTCTTGACTCTTCCATTCCAGGGTGAAAAAAAAATACTGATTAAAATACCTCTTAACGGCCATTTGAAACAATAAATCATTCAACTGAAACAAATTCAGTATTTCTTTTTCTCAAAAAAATGTTTCATAGATATTCAAATACATTTGCGATTTTTTCCACGTGTGTTAACTAGTCACCCCAAAAGGACAAGGGCGTGTAGCAGGTCTTGGCGCTTTGGCCTTTTTAGAATTATGATATCATGACATCCAAAATTATCTGGATTTTCACTCAAAAAATAAAAAAATCTAAAAACAGCTAAGCTAAAAACAGCTAAGCTAAAAACAGCTAAGCCTCATTAAAGAAATATCTAAATCGACATGTAACACCCCCAAAAATTAATTCAATATGGAGGCAAAAATATCTGAATTTAGATGAAATATATATTTAAATTGGCGACGCTGCCAAAAATTATCAAGTGTTTCTTTTTCAATTAAAATTAAAAACAAGGTCTTATTAGATGAAAAGCATGAAGCCCACTGCTGCAGGTTTTTACCCGTATCTGAATTGAGTGCTGTTACATCAAATCTTGTGACAACGTTAGGATATTAGAAAGAGGTAAGGAATGAATTGGAACTATGTGTGAACAAATCGAATACATGACTGCCAATAAGGAAAGACTTAGAGAGAGTCATTGAAAAAAACGTGTTCTACACAATGCTAACAAATACTTCTCAATGAAAAATGTCAAAAGAGAGCATTTTATGGTTATGAGATCATTAGAAGGTAATGTCCCCAAAATTAGCTCCAATACAACGAGCACAGTAGAAGTAGGCGGACATTTATAATGATAGCGTATCCAACATTTTTAATTGCACAAATGAAGTTATGTCATGGAGTCCAAAAAATCAATAGGAATTGTCATGCGGTCAGAGGATTGTACATCTCTGTTAACAATGAATTGAAAGAAAAATTAGCCTACAGGGAATAGTTGAACATATTGGAAGTACTGGTCACTATCTAACATGTATTGAGGAAAATGCATAATGGTATATAGCAAGTGACCATGGGGAGTGGGGGATTTTTCACAACGGCCATATATGTGTATTTATAGATTGATACATGAATAAATCGAATTTTAGCTCCAGGCTATACCAGATATTCGGACTCGGACTGAGATTTGGATCTAAATATATTTCAACAAGTTTGGCTGCGTAAGGGTCAAACTCCCTTGTTTCTTTGATATCTCAGTGGTAAACAAAACAGAATTCATTTCTCCATACAATTTTCGTCTTAAACTACATATCTTATTTTAACTTAGTGGTCTCTGTAATGACCAGAGTTGAAAGAGTGGATTTGTCATCAGTTTTTACGTACGCAACTCTTTCATGCCGTCATGATGTCACTGGTTTTTGGTGAGTTCATTGTCATTGTTGTGACAAACAAAAATTAAGTCGAAACTCAATTAGTAGAGTTTGACATAGATACTTTTCAAAGCAGAAATTCAATGTTTACGAAAAAAACATTTTTTTTGGCACGACATTACTCTTTCTTCCCCCTCTCTCTCTTTTGTTCATATCTTAAATTCAAATGTTCTAAATTCCAACGTCTGACGAATTCATGATGATAAAATCAATTCTTGGAGTATGACAGAAAAAATAAGATACATTGAATAACGTATAATGTTTAATCTCCAAAAGTATTAAATTTGTATGTGGGGACAATATATCATTTTTTAGCTGGTATTTTGATTAGATATATTTTCGATTTTGCTGTCTAAAACAACTTGAACAGTTGTTGCTCTATATGCCCTTTATGCTTACAACTAGATATCTACAAAGCCAAGTTTTATCTGGTATAAAGATACAAGTGCAGGATACTTACGTGAGGATCGAATTCATTACATAGAAGTAACTTTCTGTCACACCTGCACACTATCATTTACCCCATATCGAAGTACCCAGGTATTTACGATCCTCAGCTGGAACTGGTACAAGACCATACATTGGAGAAACTCACATTGTGATCTAACTTTCCCAATAGTAGTAATGGTTGATAATCATTACCATACGTGAGTTGCTTAGTACTCAAAAAATATGTACTGTTCAATGAACAAATTTTCAAAGCATATTTTCTTACGGGGTTTATTATATAACTTTATACAATATAACCATTCAAATATGTATTAAAAGCTACCTGTAAAATTATTGAGTCCTAAAGGGGTTTATTTTTTTTTTATTTCAGTGTTGTTCCGACTTGAGTAAGTATCATAAGTGCGTTCATGAGAGAAATTACATAAAAACTTATTTCTTATCGATTATTTACATAACTTCATACCATATAACTACTCAAATATGCACCGGGAAATATCCGTCATGTTATCAATTGTAGATGGAGTTTACTTCTCTATTGCTTCCATGTTGATCTAAATTGTGTAACTTACCTTTTGGCGAGCGTCTGTTTATTAAATTCCAAGGTCATCCCTGATCGAAGCATTAGATTCACTCCTTTTTAATCTGATCGCCCAAAAACATATCAGTTGCTCGAACATGATTTGATAAATAGGCTGCAGAATCTTCCTATATTATTAATGTCGCCTATTCATCAGTGGTATATGGCGTTTTGTATCTTGGATGTGCTGTGTGCTACCGATGCACATAAATGTAAAAAATTTTTGTGTCAATAAAAAGCAATGCTCAGTTGGAAGCTGTTTGGCACAAGGTATGTTGCAAATGTGGTCTCGATTGTAGATACTACAAAAATTAAAGGCAAACAGAATTAGGAATGGACACTATTATCAGTGGATTATAGTATCCAATCAGAATTTTGTTTTTATTTCCTTTATCCTTTTAATTTGTTCACCGTTTGTAAGATCGATTGGGTGAGGGTTTGAAACTTTACATTTTACGACCAGGGATTCTTTCCCTATATTATACCAAAAATGTTCTAACTGTCCTTTTTTTACAGACTCTAAAATATTTTTGTGCTTCCGTAGCTCAAAGCCGCAGACACAAAACACCACGCCCACTGATATTTATAATCTTTTGATGCTTTGATTTTACAAGTGTCTGGAGGTATGACAGCAGTCATCATGCTCTTTTTAAAAGATTATTTCATGCTTCAAAGTCTTGTTTTGCCAATTGAGATGTTTTTGTCTTTTTCTTACATTATTCGAATTTGTGAATGACTTCAAGAATCGACAATTTAAAAATCACATCCATATTGGCGAACCTAGCAAGAGGTGCTTGCGCATCTAAAAATGATTAAGAAACTGTATTTATGATACCAGATGAGCGGCGGGCCGTACCCATTATTTAACGGCTCTGGTTTTAAATTAGTCAATTTATTCAGGCACCAGGCTAACACGCTTTGATTCAGCCAATTAATTCTCTTGCTTTTAGATAGTTATTCAGTTCTCACGCTTTTCATTAACTACGCTTTTATCTTGTAATTCGATTCCACCATTTTTATCTATTCGCTCAGTTCTTGCCTTTAATTATTTCTTCTGTTTTCTCTACTTTCCGTCCAGATGTTTTGTTTCTTATGATTTTATCTTGCAATCACGTTTTCTCTCTCTTTTATTCGCTAGTTTTTTTTGTGCATCTTCATTCAACAATTCTTTCAAAAGTTTTTATATGCGTCCGCTCGCATCTTTATAAGAGGATCTGTGGGTTGGTCGGTCGGACAGTACGTCCCTAATATGTTCGAAATCAACTTTCGACGCACGGTCGAAATAATTTTCTTCACCCTTCACCGTGCTCTAACTTAGAGAACAAAACTAAATTTTCCAGCCCTTACTTTGTGTTTCAGAATAGGAGTTCAATTTACCATAGAATATCAATGCTGAACTGGGCCCTGGCTTTATGGACCAAGAATTCAAAGAACTGAACGATCTGATTGACATATTGAATTGTAGTTATGGCAGGTGGAATGAGGACGTATCGTTGGACTAATGTTCCTGTTTTTTTTTTTACAATCCAACCTGTTCTCCTCATTTTTAATGTTAACACAACGTTTCAGCCAAATTATTCCACGGCCTTCTTCTAGCGTAGTATATAATATCCACAAGGAAAGATAGTCTCTTTTATCAGTCTCTTATTCCAATGGTGCAAACAAAAAAAACAAAACAAAATAAACTAGCATTCCAAGGGAAATTAGGAATCACCACCACCCATATATGCTGTTTGAGGGGGGGGGGGGGTTCAATCAAAAAGTTGAAAAAAATTGAGATCAATGAATGAGTTACTTCTCTTGCCTTTTGTTGGGCTGTGATCACTAAAATGTTCGAATTTTTCTAAAAGCAAGCTGGCACAGAATAGTGACCAATTTTGCGTGAACTTACTTTGCATATTGGACCCCCATTAAAACTTACTTGGTTGGGAGGGGGGGGAATAAAAAAGAAAAAAATATTTCCCTACTTATTGAGAACAGCATGTGCTTGCAAAACTTCAAGTTTCTTCTATGGACCTTAACCCAGCAACTGTGATTAAACCGACTTGTTGTTAGTTGCGGGGATTAAAAAACGGTATCAAATGGAGAATTTAAACGTTAACCACGACGCTTATAAATAAGTTATTCTTTTTTATCAATGCATGTAGGAATGTCAGTCTCGTAATTTTCAACTGGAAATGCGCTAGAATAGAATAACCTTTTTACAAGCACTGCAGTTAACACTTAATTTTTCTATTCGAAACCCATTGTTTTTTTGCTTTGTATCACTGGAGAAAGATACTCTTTGGTTAAAGACATTACATATCACACCTGGGGAAGGCCGTAAAATGATTCGGCAGGAACATTGTGTTAATATCAAAGATTGGAAGAAGAGATGGATTGTCTGAAAAAAAAGTTAAAATGTTAATCACTGTTCTCCAAGTCATAGACAATCAATCGTTCTTTTTCAGACATTTTTCTTCTCGAACGATGTTGTTTGATTGCAGAAGGAAAGGACGAAAGTACGTGACGCCATCGTTCTGTTTTTTTTTCTTTCTTTTTGACGTCATTGTCTGTCCTTCGCTCAGTATTTTTCACGGGGAGGGAGGCGTTACGGTCACAAGAAATAATCGATTGAATACCAACGACGGAGAAGCATGCAACTACCCATTTGACAAAAACAGTCCTTAACTTGGTAGACGATGGTGCTCTCCAGCAAAATGTCAATTCGTGACTGATTTCAAACGAGAAGTAGGTCGCCATGAAAGGACAAGAGGTTCGATTGTACGTCGGGTCGGGGAGAGAGTGAAACTTAAATTGCGATTCTAAAAAGTCCTAAAGAAACACACGAGAAAAAAGAAATAAACCCAAAAGAAAATATTCATGAACTTCATCAGATTAAAATCTTCATCTTCAACGCTACTTTCGTCTTGGTATTTTCAATAAACATGTTTGATCGATCATCCTGAGGCAACCTGCAAGGAATGAATAACTTAGCTTTGATCTATCAGGTTTTCGAAAAAAAACGTTACCAGCTCTCTTTTATGAAGACTACAGACTGAATACTCGGTTGAAAACCGGTCTTACGCCAGGAATGTTTACACACACCAATACAATTCGAAGTTGAATTGATTAATTCGCCGAGTATTGCCCGAGGAAGGTCAGACATCAATACGCTTTGAGATCGAAAAGATGGAGAGATTATTTTGAATAAATTTCAAGTTAATGATATCACATGGTGCAGGCTTGGAACCACGAATTTTCAATTTTCAGTTTAATAGTAGACAAACTTTCGTGCACATCAGCAAAATGTAAAAGTAATTTGCCAGTAAATTTCATTAGAAAAAATTTACGTGAATTGAAGAGGTCTAGGGTTGTACCGGATATGCTCCACGTTATCTAGGAAGCCAAGACTGGGGTGCCACATCAAGATAACTTCATCCATACTAACACATCATAGGCCAGCGTTACAGACGAAGGTAAATACTCTCTGTTGTCTTATAACAATAGATCTTGGAGAAGGCCTATATCCAACAACGGACTTTAATGGCTGATTATGACGTAAGTTGTTCAAGGGATTTTATTCCGGCTCAAAGAAGAAAATTCAGGATCCGTCCCAAAATTTACTAAGGAAAATATTCCCCAGTCAATCCACAGCAAAATATCATCGATTTTCCCTTAGCCCATAACCGACCATTCGGTAAAATGTCATCAAAATCCACCGAGAACTTTTTGAGATATTGCGTAGATAAAAGTGATTTCAGACCAAAATGATTCAGACTAAATCGAATTAGACTAAAATCATTCAAAGTCTTCACCACCACCATCATCATCATCATCATCATCATCATCACCACCACCACTACCACCACCACCACCACTACCACCACCATCATCATCATCATCATCATCAGTCTTCTATCGTCTGTCGTTGGACATCAACCTTTCACAGGATTCACCAGACCTCTCTATCATTGGTGTCACGAAGTCAATACTTTCTGAACTTGTCTAGCTCATCTGTCTATTTCGCATTCCACCGGCTTCGGTTTCGCATGTGATCTCTGGGGATCCAAGTTGTGAGTTGTGGAAACCAAATTTATGATATGTTCTGGGTGAGGAATAAAAAAAGAAACACAAAATCAAAAGATAAGGATAAAGAAATGATAACAAAACAATACTATAAATAATACAAGTCTCTTCTGTTCGAATGAGATTCGTGAAAGTATGGTTCGTTTCATAACACGAATAGATGGTAGATCCCCATTTATCAATCTAGCTCTAAAATAACTAAATGTAGCTAAAAATAGCTAAATCAATCATGGTCGGTTATAAAGTGGTTTTATATTTCTCTGACCCAACATCCGCATTATAACGGGGTAGATCTGCGATAACCCTGACCTTTAACAACTTAAAAATATACATCAAGATACGAGATGTGAAAATTATTCTGAATTACTTGGACGGCATTTATTGGCAAGTTTCAAAACCAAGTAAAATAAGCCAAATTTCTTAATGTTCCATATTTTTTAACACGTTGAAGTATAGTGTGAATCATAACAATATGAATAAAAAAGAGAAAATCTATTTCAATAAACGATATTAATAACAAAAATTATTTTAGTAAAGCAAAACTTGCTCGTGCAAATTTTATTTCATTTTTTATTGGGAAAAAGTGTCGGAATGCAAATCTTGCAAATGTGGAAGTAACTCGTCTGGCCTGGAAGCAATTGAAGAATAAGACGTGTTAAATATAGATAAAATCAAATATAGGTCTCACTGTCTTTGTATATCTATGTCTATTTAGGTCTCTCTCTCTCTATATATATATGTCTGTCTGTCTCTTTGATTGCCAGGTCCTGCTCTCTTTTCGATTTATTTATTTATTTATCTATTTATTTATTTATTTCTCGCTCGCAGACAATTGAGCAAATGTGTTAAAGTCATTGCTCAACATGCTGCCTTTTGAAAAATTCTAATGAACAAATTTTTGCATAAAATTATTTACTTTCCTCCTACTTTAACTTTCTGCTGGTAGACAGAAAAGAAGTTTGCATGCATCTCTCTCTCTCTCCCCCCCTCTCTCTCTCTCTCTATATATATATATATATATATATATATATATAGATAGATAGATATTCTTAAATTCATAGGCATACACTCAAACACACACACACACACACACACATATATATATATATATATATATATATATATATATATATATATATATAATCATACATTGAATGTAGATTCGAATATTTTTATTGAATAATATATACACTGATTAGCCGAAACATCCTGCTACTTGTGACAGAATGAAAGTGACTGTTTTTTTAATTATTAATCATTTTATGATAAGAGGTATATTAGCCATTATCGAATACTTTATTTTGATATGTTCACAGCGGCAGTCATGAGCAAAGAGAAATATTTGAGTGACTTTGATAGAAGCCAGATGCTATCATCAGAAAACTTGGTTAGAGCATTCTCTAAACGGTATGATTTTTGAAGTGCATATGTTAATTTGTGGGGAGTGCTTATCATCATTAGTCAGAAAAAGGAAATATCAACAACCACAAACAAGGCATAGAACAACCAAAAGATGCAAAAAAAGAACAGGGGCTTTCCAAACCAAGCTCGAGTCAACGCAAAGGTTACTTTTGTATGAATTGCAGATAGCTTTAACACGGTGAAAGGAGGAATGCCTCAGGACACGCTGAACATCGATCCGCGTGTGGGGATGCATACCAGTCAGAGTAACCACGTTTACCGTTGTAAGCTTGTATGAACATGTATGAATTAACAGAAGTCACTTTGTCCGATGCGTCTCGTTTTCCCCTGAATTAGTCAGATGGCATTAACTATGCCCGGTGCACTTGAGAGAATCATGCCTAGCATCACATGGAGAGATTAAAAAAAAGCGTATAATATTAGAGATAAAACAAGAGTCTGGGGTATTATAGAATCCATTAGAAAACTCAAATGGCAATGGGCTGGTCATGCTGCAAGAATGGCAGACAACCGATGGACACCACAACTCGCAAGGTGGATCCCCAGGGATGATATGCAAAACTGGCCGTCAAAATATAAGAAGTTGTGGTGAACTAGACAAGTTCAGAGAGTATTGGCTCCCCGACACCCATACTACAGAGGCCTGGCCAATCTTGGGGAGAGTCTATGTCCAACAACAGACGCCGAAAAGCTGCTGCTGTTACTGGACTCGTGCGTCGTTATTGTGGAGAATGATCGGACCCAGATGCACTGAAAGAGAACAACAAGCTAGTTAAGGGAGTGTAATGGTTTGAGCAACGGTCTTCTGTGGAACACTGAGTTCTTTCTTTCACCATCTACCAAAGGATCATTGAATAAAAGGTACAGTCCTTCATGTCGACCGTCGTATACAACTACAATGGTACCTTTCAGCAGGACAATGCATCCTGTCATATAGAAAGAATTATACTACAATGGCTTCATGAACACGAAGAAGATTCACTGTGTTGCTTTTACAAATATAAATTGATTATTTGATTTTCTTTTCAACAAAATTATGTAATATATTCCAGTTCATATCTTCTACTCAACAATTTATCAAACTTGTTTCTTTCTGTCAGTCTTCAAGTTTTTGTTGTGGGTTTTTCTGCGAATAAAAGTGGCAATCATAGAATAAGAGAATGCAGAAAATCGGCACAGATAGAGTACAAAAGTTAGACATGACTGGATAGGAACGGTGATCCCAATGGAATTGCACAAACGGCTGAAACTTTACAAAGTAAATCGATGGAAAAAGAATAGAAGAAGAAGAAGAATTCCGTGGAGATCCGAAATTTAAACAGATTATCCAGTATAGGCCAGAAGACTGGAGTTAGCCACCGATAGAAAAGATTACAATAACGAATATCATCGACGTGTCACAGAGAGTAAGAAGCTGAACGTGAGGCCATCAATCTTACATTAAACCTGTAAGCCCAACAGAAGAGCTTCCAGTTGAATTAGGCTGTCCAAACTTTTGGTACCAACATCTTCCACAGACACTGAAGAGGCATAGTCTTGTATGCGTTGCGAGTTGGAGACACTTCAAGTAGAAATTGATGAATAAAAGAACAGGTTAGAATGACCTTCAGGAGAGAAATGGAATTTAGTGTTACTTATGACATTCAAGTACGGATTACGGCACCCACCCTGGCCTGCTCTCTGAACTGGAGGCGCGGAACTAAAGGCAATCATTGCGGCGGTGGTGCCGACTACCGTGCAGGCAGACGGACATTCTCTGAATCATCTGCATGAATCGACCTGAGGTCCGCCATTTTATTTCCTTGCAGTTAATGGACGGTAACGGTGGTGGTTGTGGTGATGCTGATGGTGGTGGTGGTGTTGGTGTTGGTGGTGGTGGTGGTGGATGTGTATGCTTACAATTTCCCGCGCTGACGTTTCATACATGCGCAAAGCATGCCGGGTTCCGAAATCGACCATCGAGACGCCATTTTCGGGTGACCTGAATGTCAATCGCTTACATCCCCAGTGAAATTTTGACAGGTGAGGAAAGTGGAGGCCAGGTGATGCGAGAAGAAGTCTACAGAGAGAAATATATATACATGCATATGTATATATATATACATATATATATATATCGAGAGAGAAAGTGTGAGAGAGAGAGAGAGAGAGAAAGAGTGAGAGAAGGGAGGAGGGAGCATGTGGAACGGAAAGGGCAACAACAAAAATAGAAATTATAAAACAGAGAGAGAGAGGGGGGAGTGAGGAGATAGAATTTCGGAGAGAATGAAGGAAAGTAAATACCGAATGAATTGCCCTCAAAGTTTGTCCGACCTCTGGCCTCTAAGTCCCAATCTTCTGGAAACTTCGTTCATTTAAAATCCCTTCTGCCTCTGAATATTGAGCTGACATCGAAGAGGAAAACCAACACCGAATACCAAAGGCGTATTGTCACACACACGTTTTAAATGGTAAAATATGCACGTACGTTTAAATGCTTGTGAAATCTTTAAAAAGAAACGCTTGCATCAAGATTGAGGAAATTTGAGGAAGAATGTTCACGAGGATACGGAGGGGTGTTGCATATTGGAGGGGACTAGCTGTCACCCAATCTGCAGCGACAATCGGAAGACATCTGCTGTAAATATGTAGGTACGCAGAACCATGATGCTAATCATAGGGAAAAAAGGCACCCGAGAGGTGGGTGTAACTGAAGTATTGCACCAGGACCTGCTAGAACAAAGGACTTCAGAGTTTCTTTTTGTAGAACTATGTTTCGAAAATTCTAAGTCGATACGATATGTCTTTAACAAAAAAATCTGCAAGCGAACGTAGTCTGACATACTTAAAGGGTTATAACAGATGGAAAAAGAAGGGCTAAAGGACGAAAATGTTTATGCAGTATGAGATTGCACCACTTCATAAAATACCTCTCGGAGATCTTCCAAGACGATGGCATCCATGAAATGAACAGTCATGTTGATAACAATGATGTAATTACAATAGTTATGAATCATACATATAATAAACATATATGCTAATTTCTTCTCTATTGATCTCATTGGTTAATTCATCTTCCTATTATGACATATCAAAGAATATTACGTCATAAAAGTTCATGTTTGATCACACATTAAAAAAGCCTGGGCCTTGAAAAACTTAAGATTAGGATACTTGAATTATTAAAAATGAATTACCCAAGAGAGGAACTCTCTTGTGTTGATCCATACATAAATAATTCCTTTTTGTCGATCCATACTTGGATAAACCTACCATTTTTGACGGGTATAAACCAGCAACAAAATAAAGAACTAAGGCAATTCTGATGGACCAATGAGAAATGATAACCGTTTATCCATCTCGGCGTTGGAGATTTCAGAAATAACCACAGGAACAATAGAAACAAAGTCATAAACAAAGCGTTGCGAGTTGAACAAACAAGACAAGAAGACATTGTCAGAAAAGATTCATGAGTGTTATTATCACGAATGGCTTGAAGCAGCTGCCTTGTAGAAAATACACCTTCATGATTTGAGCTATCAGGACAGCTACCCCTGGAACAACTGTGCACATAGGACAACTGCCCCCTGGATAATCGCCATCCAGATAAATAAGTCTTGACAATCGTCACTGGACAATTTTACTATGGGTATGATCATTCACCAAGCCAAGTAAACTATTTCTATAAACTTCAACTTTGGCTTTACAGTTGCTATACTATAAACGGGATGCTATTGTCAAGATACAATTATCCAGGCAGCAGTTGTCCCAAAACTGCGATTCGAGTGCTATTTTAAACAGTATCAAATATTTATCGTCAAGATTAAATAACATTGGTTTCTTGACCATAGGTGATTACCTGTGTTTGAAGGGAGTGACTCAAGAAAGGAAAAGATTGAGATTTGTTAGCCTTAAATAGTGAAGGTTCGAACTGGCGTAACGGTTATCGACACAGAAAACAGAATCGGTGAGTTCGGGTATCGTCCGAGTCTGATGTGTTCATTTAGAACTAATGGCCCCGTGAAAGGTATGGATCCACCTATTGTCATATAGCAGTGGCGTACAGTGCTTTGTAACTTGGGTGTGCTGTTAGCTACGGATGCACAAAACTGTAAAAATATCCAAGTGAGATTAAAAAGCCATGGACAAGAGAAGCCTTTTTGGTGCAATGTCGGGAGAATAGTCCTGATTGTGGATTGTGAAGCTTGGCATCCTCATTCATTTGATATTACACAGGGTGAATGAATGAATAAAAGAAGAAGGATAATTGCTGGAAAAAAACAAAAACAGAATTTGAATTAGTCACTATTATCCTCTGATGAAAGAGTCTAATCCAAATTCTGTTTTCCATTAGTTCTCGAATTTCTACCATAGAGACCACTGTCCCTACATTGTGCCAAATAAGCTTCGACTACTATTTACAGACACTGAAATATTTTTGCATTTTTGTACATCCTTAGATCATAGCCCACCTAAGATACAATGTGCCATGAACCACTGGTATAAGGTAGGTTTTGTTTTCTGTCTTACCGGGCTAATTGTTGGGGGCTCTTTGGTAACGTCTCATTGGCCGCTGCTATCGACATCAACCACGTCTGTTCTTTAGCTGTAACGTCTGTATTACAACTCTTTCTTCCTCTCTTTAAAACGTGATGTACTATCGTGACGTGATAGACAGAGATGGTTGCGGTTACGCACTTGAATCATTGTAATACAGACATTACCGCTGGAGAACGGACGTGGTTGATGTCGATAGCAGCGATCGATGAGGCGTTACCAAAGGGCCCCCAACAGTAGATTTGAGATTGAAGTAAGAATCGTACAACTCAGAGGATAAAGATGTAACACGACTGGAAATCTGGAGTTAATATCTGAGAAAATTTATCTCATGTAATCATATCTGTTTTTGAATTTCTTCGGAGTTAATTTTCTAAATTCCCTCATCATGTAATTGACAGTTGCTATCATGCTGTGTCTAGCATATCTTTGGCTTTGATATAATCTGTTTTAATAATATTGTTCTCTGCTATCATTAAAGATCTTTTTTCTCTTTTTTAAGTGCTTTCTGCGCAACCCTGTCCTGTTCATTCTATTGCTGTTTCTTTTTGTTTACCTCTTGAAAATTTCATGGAGATCCCTATATCTTAGAGATGTCGTTAGCTTTTTAAGCTTGAGACGACTTAACTCTTTCTTAAAATATTTCAACCGGAACATTCTACAACAATCTTCATCTTTGAGACGATTCATTAGTGTTCCAACTTTTGTTGGGACAACCAAGCTTAACCTCTGTGTTGTTTATTTTTTTATGTCAACGAATCGACCGACTCAATCTGCAGCATCGTACATCTTTCGAAAAAGTCATCATCATTCTAAGCTTTTGGGGGACAAGTGAACTCCTATACTTCTCTGTATTGTTGATGATGTATATAAATTCTCGAATAAGGAATTTTTAAAAACGGAAAAAGTGATCTATCCATTTCGGTATTCAAAGAACGAACCCATTAGAGTTTGCCGTGTCGCTGTAGATGTTATCATCAGAATGAATACACACTTTGACGTGTTTTCTCCATAAATCCAACCCATGATAGGATGGTTTGTAAATTACACCTGTGATATCACGGGTTACCTGAACAGCTAGCTGTAACTAAAATGTGCAGTTGTTTACTTTATATCCGATGAAACCTGAGAAAATTTCTCGGTAAGGGTGAATTCACAGTTGATATTGATTCGATGTACCCCCCCCCCCACACCAAAAAAAAAAAAACTTAGCCGGGTATGCAACAGTCTTTACGAAGTAGCAAGAACCACCACGCACGTATTAACTACCCTTACAAGATAGGAATGAATGGGGTACGAAGTTTAGAATTGCCAACCAAGCGAAAACAAACAACACAATGTTTACTTTGAAATCGTGCATCTTTGACACGTCTGGCGTCACGTACAGGAAACATTGATATGCTTGATCGATATCATATGATATCCACTATGGTAGCGTCGGGACGTATGGGCAATGGATAAACGAGAGCTTATCATAACATAAACTCATATATATATATATATATATATATATATATATATATATATATATATATATATATATATATATATATATATATATATAAATATATTGCTGTTCGTGATTATTTTTGTAACACCCGTTCAATATCTTCGTAAATAGATGCAAATTTACCAAAATTGTATCATCACAATATTTTGATACGATTCCAAAAGAAGTTTCACAATTTAACTCACGTGGAAGAATGTCAGAAAAAAGAAACAAAACATGACCTTGACTGTAATTTTCCTTTTACTTTTTACTGCACGACAACAATAGCTACCTCAAAACGTTTCTTGTAGCCATCTTCAAGTTTTCTTCAGATCTTTCTTTGCAATGTTTCCAAGTACTTGAATGTTTGCAGGATTCCTGCAGTGTATGGTATGCAGTATCTCTTTTTCCACATCTCTTTCTCCTCTCTTTCTTTCTCTCTGTCTCTCCCTGTCCGTCTGTCTGTTTGTCTCTGTCTCTCTCAGTCTGTCTCTCTCTTTATATATATATATGATATAAATTGAAATGGTCTCCCGCCATAACACAGTTAATGTATCACTCGACCTAGACAACGTAAATAGAATAAACAATCATTTCATAGAGATCATCTCAAATAAGTTTCTGTATAATATAACGCAATTTATATTACTTTTTGTCAGATCACATATATTCATTTCTCAATATATATATATATATATATATATATATATATATATATATATATATATATATATGTAGATGTGTGTGTGTGTGAGTGTGTAGCAATATTTCATTTGTGCGTGTCTTGTTAAATACGATGGACAAAGGACATTTTATTAATTTTCTATTCAATTTTTCTTGTTTCCTTGAAGCCTTAGATATTAAAAAGAGGATCAACTCGGAATGAAATCTCATGAAGGAGTTTTGTGTGTTCTTTGCAACTGAAACGCCTCCCATCAAAGAAATCATGTTTCCCACCACTCACAGCGTGCCAAATACTCCGTGGTTAAAACAATTGTGGAATCATCAAAGACCTTGAAAGTGGTTAGTTGTTTAGCCGAAAGCACCCAGTATGGTATCACTTTTGGAAACTATTAGACTGTGAATCCAGGCATACGTTCGCTTGTGCGGAAACAAGAAAAAATGTGTCCATCATCCATCGTATTTAAACAGACATATCTATCATCAGTAGCAGCCATGGCTTCCAAAATACGTATTTGAAATATTTGGAAATTGGCTAGTTTTAGCCATTTTTAGCCATTTTAAAATATAGTTCCAGCGACAAGAAGCAGACCGTACTTGAACAAACACCAGTCAGCTTTTAAACATTTCTTCTTTCTTCTTTTTCGACACAGAAAAAGTTATTTTAGACAAGATAGACCTGATTATTGACTCAATACAAACTGTCACATGATGAACATTTTCTAGCAGCATGCTGGGTCGGGGGTGATCAATTTAAATAATTGGAAAAAGGGGTAATCAATTTAAAAAATTGGAAAAAAAAGGTAATCAATAAATAAATCACTTCTACAACATTTTCTAGGGCGGTGATCACTAACAAAAAGTCGATATTAAAAAAAACAAAAACAAAAGAAACATAAAAACAGCAGGGCATAAGGTAAGTGACGAAGTTAGAATAAACTTACATTGTAAATAACCCTCTCCCCCTAAACCTAGTAAGGTACACATTTTGGAATTTTCAGCACTCTAACCTCATTGGTGCAGCCTGTGTGTACAGCAATGCGTACATAGACAGCAAGACAGCCAGAAAGACAGACTCACTTAAATATCTGGGAAACCTATGTTTGTGTTGACCTACATAAATAGGTTCTTGGTACTTTCCTGCTCCTTTTTTTCTTCATCTCATTTTTCTTTCTTCTCTTCCATCTTTCTGTTCTTCTTTCCTTCCTCTCTTTTCCTTCATTTTCCCATTTCCTGTATACTCCTTCACTCTCCTGACCTTTTTTTTCTTTCTTACTCAACTTTTCTTTTCTTTCCGATGTTCCTGCCCCCTTTCTCCAACTTTCATTCCTTTCTTTCTTCCCTCCTTCCTTCCATTCCCCTTCCTTCTTATCAATCCCTTCACACCAACCAGTTTAATCCCTATAATCAATTTTCTCTTTCTTTCCTTTCTCTTCTTCTTTATTTAACCGTCTCCTCTTTTCTCTATTCTTCTTAAAATCTCTCCTTCCATTCCTCGCCGACAGTGACATGACCTCTCCCCGATGCATCCTCTCGTCCCTATCCATTTCACTCCAATTTCATCCAAAGATCCACTTCCTTTTCCACTTTTTATCTCCCCTCGTCCTCCTCCCCTCCCTCTTCCTCCCCTCCTCTATCATAACCTAATCCCTCTCACTCTCAACTCAACTTTCATCGGCTTCCGAGCTTCGGGAAAGAGCTCCGAATGTGGATTTAATAAAATTGGGGTAATCTTGTAATTCAGACTAAATGCAGTCCAAGGGTTTTGAGCCACAAGGATGGAGACAATTTCCCCCGGGAAAAGACAGGTATTCGTCAGCTAGAAGACGTCGAATGATATTTAGGTAGGATTTCAACTACCAAATCTTTTACAAGTTGGTCACGCATAGGGAACGTCGATATATATATATATACATATATATACTCATACACACACACACACACACTCACACACACACACACACACACACACACACACACACACACACATATATATATATATATATATATATATATATATATATATATATCGATTTATCCCCCTTGTATGTATGTATCAGGGTCTTTATCAGTCTAGGTTAACTCGTTCACCTTTATCAATCTGTTATATCTCAGCAAATATCTAGCTGAATACGTCAACACACAAACACACACACACACACATATATATATATGTGTATAAATACATATATATATATATATATATATATATATATATATATATATATATATATATATATATATATATATATATATATATATATATATATATGTATGTATTACATATGTATATATATTGTGTATGTATAGTTATTTATTTAGTTTTGTTTAGTTTGGGCGCAAGCCCAAAAGTATGGACACCGAGTAAGTAATGATATACCAGATTAATCTGATAACAGTTACCCCAAGGCAAAGGATGTACACAGACAGACAGACAGACACACACACACACACACACAGATCTATGCGTACATTAGCATCTGAAAACAATGAAAGACTGAAGACAAAAAGAAGAGAGAGACAGAGAGAGAGAGAGAGAGAGAGAGAGAAAGAGCGAGGAAGAGCAAGAAAGAGAAATAGAGACAATGAGTAAGAGAAAGAATAGAAGAAATGGAGAAATATTTAAGAAGTGATGTGTTTCAATCGTAAAAGATTACAAACTATGGAAGTTATGTTTTGCAAACTATTGTATTGTTGACCTTCATTGGGTGCTCTACGTTTGTGATCCTGTGCCAGACAAGACTAATGTCTGAGAAAGAAATGTTTTGCAAGCTACTGTCGTATTGACCTTTATTGTGTGCTCCATGTTTATGGCCTTGTGTCAGAATAAACTAGTCTGATTGAATATCTAAAGAGGTTACTGAGGGATCACAATTTATTTCGATGTATTATGGTTTAATAAATGAAGGAGAGAAAAAATTTGAATGACGAAGAATCTATGTTGGCAAGCTTTTGGCAGAGCAAGCGCAATCTGACCCTTCAACTGAAAACCATGCAACGTGCACCCGAGAGAATCGTGCTCAACATCACATGGAAAGATCACAAGACAGCACAATATATTCGGGATCAAAAGAAGAAAAACATCAACATAGGC
The DNA here is from genome assembly GCA_963457665.1 of Thysanoteuthis rhombus. Classification (NCBI taxonomy): domain Eukaryota; kingdom Metazoa; phylum Mollusca; class Cephalopoda; order Oegopsida; family Thysanoteuthidae; genus Thysanoteuthis; species Thysanoteuthis major. The sequence continues at coordinate 15,993,078 of OY735208.1, forward strand.
CGAGACTTTAGGACGTGAAAGGAAGAGACAATGAAGGAAAATGTCAATAAAAAAGAGAGCATTAAGGAAAAATCAAAGAGAGAGAGAGAGAGAGAGAGAGAGAGAGAGAGAGAGAGAAAAGGGAGTAAAATAAGTGACGCCCTTTTGTCGGCTGCTCGTTTTTCGACGCGTCGCCATCTTTGTTTAACGTTGCTTAACTGATCAAAATAGTCACGACTCCATGCTGAGGCGCCTACAGCGAAACGTGTTCAACGAAATCCTGACAAACACCAATACACTACATCTGCGACTCTTACTTGAGTTCTTTAAATACTCTAACTTCTACCATTTCTTGTACGACTGGTAATAAGATTACTCTCTATGCTATTCATTTTGGATGTATAATCCGCTACCATAGATAATCTGGCTCCCCAGTTGTACTTCAATTTCAAATGGAAAATGAATTATCCCGTGTAGACTATTATGTATGAAAAATGAATGAATATTGGATGTTTGTTTTAAATTGATTCATTAAAATTTCCAGCTATGAACAGTTTTATCCTTATTTCATCGCGTCATTCGCCTTTTGGAAAAGTCTAGAAAATGGACGAAACGTCTGGAATGAAATCTCGATAATTCAAAACAAAACTAATATTGTCATTCATTTCTCATTTTCTCAGACTACTCATAATCCATACAAATAATTATCCACAACTATGTAAACAAATATGCACAACAATTTCCGTTTGTATTATATACGTGGATTTTTTAGCTCAATATTTTCGAGGCAAAATATAGTTTATACATTCTCAACTACGGTATGTAGTTTTCATCGCTGCCGTTGTATTCAATACATTCGTCAGATTCCAGTCCAGTCCGATGCTGGAGTTCAATCTCTTTGTCCACTGAGACGTAATTTACTTTTCACACCCTAAGATTGACCGCTTTGCAAAAGATACATTCGACTGTACACCGTGTGACCTCACTCAAAAACGTAAATAAATAACACGTGTTTACGAAAGTTACTTACCCTTAGATGTGCAAGTTACTTTTTGATTAAATGAAGGAATTTTCTGTCCTTTCAATCCCAAGAAGTCTAAGGAGAAAAAGACGTAGTTTTTTGTTCAGTTTCGAAAATTACTTACAACCAGAAAAACAGAATCGGACTAACAACCTCTAGAGAGCTGGAGTCCTGTATAAGCCTGGCCACTTTTAACCATTTAGCCACGTGAACTTTATAGTTAAATGGAAGTTGATTTTACACCTTAAACTCCACTCCTTATATCCGATAGGCCACACTTTTTGATGTTTACTATTGAAACCGAGTATTTTTTTTATACAACGATATTCAAGATTTCTTTTTCAAGTTTATTCTTGGATGAAATATTGCAACATTATCATTCCGTTCAATAATAAACTCCCCATGGCTGAATGGTTAAAAGTGCCCACACACTCACATGTCTTTTAGCCATCCCGTTTCCATCTGCTATAATCCTTTCAGTTCATATCCGTTCGATGACAAACAATAATCACCCCATTTTGTTAATGAGCGTATCGTGTTTCGATGTATAGCTTTATACAAGAAAATTTCAAGTCCCATTTGACCCTACGAGTCACGGTGCGATGTGGCGACTGTACAACTCCTCTTAGAGATTCTGTCCATAAGCGAAACTGCGCATTAGAATCAATATGCAACATATCATGAGATGCACATGTCTGTTGTGTGGCAGTGAATGTGTTTAAAAACGTTTTCTGTAAATGTCTATATAAAATGCTCCGAAAAAGACCTTCAACAAGCCACTACTGCCTATACGATGTTTCTGAAATATTTACATGCAGGTAGTGAGATGTAAGTAAAATGGTCAAGTGACACCGAAAACAATCGCTGTAAAGCCTGAAAAGGACTCAGTTTGGATACCTTACCGTGGAGCAGTATTTGAGAAACTAGCTTTGCAGATCATACAACTGCAGTAGGCTCAATCCTCATTGGGTGTCGTACTCTCTGGGCTGGGAATTCAGCTATTATAGTTGTGGCTTTAGATATTTCTTGACGGTCACCCGTCTAGGCACTGACAAAGCTCGATATTGCTTAACTTCACTTATTGTAAGATAATCGGTGAATCCAACGGAAATTGTCATGATTTGGAAATTATGACCACTGTTTAATGATTAAAAAGCTAGCCAAGCAAATCATTATTACTGGATGTCTCACATATATGACCATGTGCCAGACTAAGCCAAGCTTAATAAATACTGATGAATATTCTTTTGAAAATTAATTACCGTCGGCGACATTAGCAAATTTTTTACTGACACATGTAGTATACTGATTTCAATTCTTACCAAGCGCCCTTCCATTGTCGCCTTGTGCTAGACTTAACTAAGCTTCATGTGCGTATATATTTTCGAGTAAGCAAACGCCCGAAGGAGAAGAAATAAGGATACAATACGCTGAAGAAATTCATCTATTTCATTATATATATATATATATATATATATATATATATATATATATATATATATATATATGTATATATATATATATATATATATATATATATATATATATATATATATATATATATATATATATATATATATATACTATCTTTCTTCGATGACTTTTGCTCAAAGCCTTTTATAAACGAAGAAAAAATGAATTGCAAAGTTGTATTTTATATTCATTGCAAGTGTTGTATACTTGAAAGTTTTTCCGCTAGGAGGCAAATTTATTCACCTTTACAAACATATTTGACACGAGGCTTAAAGACATCGTGACGCAAAGTTGACAGTCGCCTGGGGTGTCCAAAACTGAAGACGCAAAATAAACAAGATGGTAGTGAGAGAATCTCAGTTTTAACAGAAGTTTGTTTTGTTTTACTTTCCCCCTTTCTTGTCGTGGTGGGGACAGGGTGAGTTGTGTGCTTTGGTAAAATATTGAAGAAAGGCAACGTTTTGAAGATGTCATATACTCTCAGAGAAAGGATTTGAAGAGGGCGATACAAGTGCGAAAATCTTATTCGTCTTCTCGGAAGGGAGAGAAATTGAAGAGGTGATGTATAGGACACGATTCTAAAGATAAGTACAGGCATACCTTGAATAGTGCGGTTAATTCTTTCCAAAATTCTCTGCACGGTTCAAAACTGCGCTCTTCAGGGTCCTATCATGATTTAATAAGCTTTTTCAGCTTTCACTTAGTTTTGGTAGTTTGTAGAGTACTACCGTTACCGTACTATACCAAAACCTGAATTAATCGAAACCGCACTATTCAATGTATTGCTGTATGTAAATTTCTGTTCTTTCTTACTATTCCCCCTTCTCTTTATTTGTCATACAAATATATCCTTAGGGGGATCACTCTCTCATTGTGCTTCATATTTTTCTTCACTTGCCTCCCCTCTCTCCCTCTCTCTCTCTCTCTTTATATATATGTATATATATGTATATATATATATATATATATATATATATATATATATATATATATATATATATATATATCTTTTACTTTCTTGACCGTTTCTCCCCCTGTTCCCTCCCCACTCTCCCACATAGTGTGTTTACATACGAAAGTTTACGTATGTATGTACCGTATTTCCTCGTGTATAAACCGCTACCAGATACCCATCCCGATAGAGCTTCAATTTCGAATGAAAAAATGCATTGTCTCGTGTATGCATTTATGTATACAAATATGAATAACAATTATGTTTCCATAAATAAGATGCGCCTGGATCTTTAGTTGAAATTTTTCAGAAGAAAATACAGATTATACTTGGTGGAATACGACAATTCCCATTCCTTTAGAAAGGCTCGTCGCCAAAATAGTGGAGTACCCAGTGTTGACTGAAGTAACCAATTAATAGCTCGCCATTGCTATGTGTTATAAATATGTGTTTCCGTGTCCATGTGAATCACAGAAAAAGGTCGGTATCTTGGGTCCTGCTATGTGGTCGAAATAGCAGTGTATTTCCTATCAGTGCCCGTATTCAGTGTTTGAGTACAGGTAAAAGCCCTGATTTAGAAATACTGATTTTAAAAGCTGGAAGATCCCTCATTAGGAGGTTAGTGCAACGCAGTTTTCATTTTCCATTTCATCATTTCCTGGCATTGTGTCATATGAAGCCTAAGTGAGTAAATATAAAAAAATATTGATGTCTTAGGTCCGCCCTTGTGGCAGTGATAATTGTGTATTTTCTATCATTGTCAGAGGTCGGTATTTGAGCCCAACTAAAGGCCAAATACTGATTTTAAAATCAGACAGGACTTCCTCGTTAAGTAGATTGGTGCAACATGATCATTCAATTCTGTTTCTTCGAATAGAAATGATGTCAAACTAACTTTGAGTTATCCGTTATCTACAACAGAGTTTTCTGTAGGTTTGTCGCGAAATTAAGAATAGCTTTGTATGTCTTTCGGAAGGTACTTTTCCTGGATCAGTTGAACTGCTGGAATGACATTATTTGAATTGGTTTACATATCATTTATGTTGCAAAAAAGAATCATGAAAAAGAAATATGTCATGAATTCAAAAAATGTGAAAAACTCTAATCTGGAACAATGCTATTTTTGCACATTACGAATATCTTGTTTTATAATCACTACAAATTCTTGGAAGCTGGACAAATATCGTGTTTCACAATTTCAGAAAAACACGACCGGAGGGTCCTCTTGCAAACTCGCGCATTCATAAACAGGGAAAGAATAACGTCAAACAACTTGCATATAAGCAAAATAAACCTAAAAAAAGATACAAGAAGCAGATATCCAAATCAGATCGTTCATCAACTCAAAACCAAATCATCCATCTATTATTTTCTCTCATAAAACTCATTCATACTGAAAAAAAAGTCGAATGCTCTGTACAGCAAACAAAGCTCCTGTAAAAAAAGTATAAACACAGCTTTATTCAGTTCATTATACGCTTTTTGCCTGCAGTCATAATATTATGTTAGCTTGTCAGAATAAAAGGACTCGAAATAAGGAGAAGAAGATTAAAAGAAACGAAGTAATTTAGTAATTTTTTGTTCCTTCCTGGAGAATTTTCTTTTAAAATTCGCCTGACTTATTTGTCTTTGATCTTAAAAACAAGTTTCAAAACATTTCTCAAGACACAACGTTCTTCTATGAATTGTTTACCATTGCAGTGAATATTCAATCGAATGACAAGAAGTCAAGCGAAATCGCATATTCAATAGTTGTTTATTTCCTTTATATGCATCCATATACGTGCAGATTATTGTAAGCACTTGAAGCGAAGTGATTTCTCCCTTACCCCCGCCAACGAAGTTAGTAAATATAAATGTATTCCCTCATGTTTATTCGTCGACACGATATCTCCAAAAGTCCTCAATAGATTTGGAATGCTAGACCATGGACTGAAGAAAAATGAAATGACTTCTTTTCCGATTGAGATATGTTTTTCATTTTTTTCTTCATATATTCATATGATTCCATTCACGTTTGTCCGCTTACATAGTTACGTTTTCATGGATTGTAGCTCTGAATGAACTGATTTTCATTCAGCTTTTAGTTAGTGTATGACGTCAGGAGAGGTATGCACTAACTTAGTACTTTCTAGTTCATTTTCTTTTATCTTATCTGTTTGCTATTTTCCAGTTTGTGAAACACGTAGCTGCTTTTCTGTATTTTACTTATCCCTAACGCCGCCACTTTCATAAGTAGATACAAGAGAATGGAATTATGGGGATTAGCTCATAGATATTTATCTACATTCAAAAGCCAACATTCTGTCCCCAGCGAAAGGATCCAGCATATGCCTATCTCTAAGCAACCAATCTCAATGGACAATGTAAGTCTACGATTATTTTCATTAACCTTATCAGATGATCTTCACATACGATACCTGAGTGACTTTCTGTCTGATTAAAGGGACCGAAGTGAATGCTCTTTGTAACTACAAGGTCATACCATAATCATTGCACGATGATCGTGAGACACGAACATACAGCAAAACCAGACCAACACAGCCTATTCATTTGGATTTAGAAAAGGCGATCTCGATGTCAGACTTTATTGAATTCACATAATATTGTCTATGATATAGATATCTCATACGGAATCTAATATCAATAAAATGATGATAAAATGATTTTTCATTTATTCGAAGATACAATTATTAAATCTATTCAATACATCAGTATGTTTTTCTGTAAAACTTTTACCATTAGCATCATAAAATCGTACACATACCACTTATGAAGTGTATCTTCGCAGATAAAATCTCAATTTACTGATTGACAAGCTATTTATCATGACATTCCAAGTTCAAACCTCTTCCCCGGGCTATTGACCTCCCTAAACAATCAGTTTTTCTTATCTATTGTTTATCTTTTACCCAATTGTTTCTCCACCCTACTTCCTCCATATTTCATAGTCCTATCTACTTATCGTAGCTTCAACATAACTGTTTCACTTCTTGGTTGTATTTTTGAGGTTTATTCTGCTCACATGCAAACCCATATGAATAAGGGCGTCTGGCCGTGAGATAACGGTTAGCAAGCTAAGCTATCACTAATGTATAGTGAGTTCAATCCCCACAGAATCTTTCACACTTATGTTATAATACCGATAATGATGTGAAAGAAAATCGTTAGAAGGTAATTGTTAGTACGTTAGTCTATTCTAAAAAAAATGTGGTTTATTTTTATCCCTACTGAGATAGGTCTCTCAACCACTTTTCATATCAAAGGTTTTGTAAAGGGAGAAATATCAATGTCACAGAATTAAGACTAGTAAGAAAAACATGTTAAGATAGTTAATCGATGTTAAAACTGTAAAGTTGGAAGCACTGAAACGTGACGTGTTTAAGATGAAGTCTAAAAAGGTAAGGAGAGAATTGAAATAATTAGTAAGAATTAGAGACTCTAAAATTGAAGAGTAATGAGAGAATCAAAGAAAAAAGAAGACCAACATCAGGTAACATACCTGTTCACTCTGGATTTCAAAATGTTGAGATTGTGCTCGTTGGGAAAACATTCAGATGGGAGTTTATACCATATGTTACTGAGAAGAAGCTATTTGCATGGAACTTGCAACGAATCCTTGATACATCTAAAAAGTATAGATGCGCTTTAATTGCAGACCAAGTTTTAATTGAAAATTCCCGGACAACAAGGATGATGGAACGTAGTTCGAACTCTTTACAGGGAGGTAACGGCAGAAAAGTGCCAAACTCGCGACATTACGACGATTAAACTGGCCGGAGTGTGAAAAAAAGCCCATCACCAACAAGTCTACGCATTTGCTCCTGTTCTCTGTCGAGGGTGGAAAGTGCATAGTACTCTATTTTGGGATGGATTTGACTCTTATAGAGGTATAGTAGTGTTAAAAACCTTCTCAGGTAATGAGTTCAATTTCCGTTAAGTGCCTCGCTATTCCTTCATCAGACTAAGCTAACCTTATTAGATACCTACTTCTAAACATTCAAGCGGGAAATATCACACCCATTCTTGATGCTTTGATGATGAAGTGAATATACAGTGGAATATAGTTGTTTATTATAAGTGCAAATGATAATATCAAACGGTTATTGTTATCAAAATCACTTGGTGCCCCAAATAAAGCATATTTCTAGCAATAATGATGGTGGATATTTATTTACTTCATTTTCTGCACGTTCCGAGGACAGTTTCACCGAATTATGATTGAATGAGTAAAACCTTTGGCGACAACTGCGCAGTTTGGAACAGGAATGGGGAGATGAGAGAGAAAAGCCCAGCTTCGATAACCGAGGAATTGACTGTCTTCATAAAAGGCTCCAGGCCTGCAATCAGTTTTTTTTATTATCTCATGTTCATTAGGAATTACAACACATCAATGCTCCAACATTGAATCAATGCAAGAGGAATTAATTCCATTTGTCACGCACGCATTGTTCTTCGTATCTCTTCTGATCCTCTTAAAATATTAATTCTCCGAATGAAACACAACAACAGGAGCAAACTAAAACAGTGATGAAAGTCAAGGAAAATTAAAGAAATCTCTGGATGGTTCTATGTTTGCCTGCACCGCCATTATTCAACAAGTCGACATTCGCCGGATATGGTCCAATTAAAAATGACCCTGGTAAAAATGACACCGGTGGAAAAGTTGCATGCTGATCTATTAGATTAAAACTCTCACCAGAATTGTCACGAATGTTTCTGTGTTTTTGAACTGATACGCCAGGCTGGCTCGCTGGCTATTCACCAAGCATCTTTTTTCAAACTCATCCCTTAAATGGGCTTTTAGTGAAGGATCAAGTAACAATAAAAATTTATGCTAAATTGATCCCTTAGTTAGTGTCCTGCTTGTTTTTTTTGGGGGAAATTCAGACCTTTTTAGCGATTGCTGGCCAACAAAAGGCTAGAGAAGTGACTTATTCATTGATCACCCCCAATGCAGTATGCTGTCAAAAGACGTTGATCACGAGACGTTTTCTGTTGTGCGATTAAACAGACCTGTTCTCTTACATTTATTCTGAAGAGTTGAAGATCTGATCGCTCATGTGATGATTTGAAAGATGGAGTGCCATAAGGACTGTCTCCCCCTGCCGTTATCGGCCAAAGTGCTTGGCTTGGTTGGCGTGCAAACCCCGTCCACTTGAGAAATTTAAAATAAAGAAAGATCTGGCAGCCAACAGGACCCAGTGGAAATGTTGCATCAGACACGGGCTGACAATTGATGGCAACGAGCACCAATGATGACGATGATGACTAGAATAGAAAAAAAGGAAAAACAGTAAAAATAATATGGCCTTCATTTTTTTTTATTGCTCGTTCTCTGGCAAATTTCCTCAGAACACCTTCAAAATTGAAGCTGACAATAGCTGCGCTTGCTCTCCCCCTGAACAAGATACCCCCACTTTAAAAAAAATGAAATAACAGTAAACACTCAAAGTTTTTCGTTCTATTGAACACATTCGGAGATCATGAAGTTTCTTCAGCAGAAAGGACAATGTCATCAGCAAATCCAAGGTTACATACGTCGCTTCTGATTCCTTTATTTTACCGGTCTAGCCTCAGGAAGATCTCTTTGAATGAGCTGATATCACCTGGTCCAACTTCGTTTTCGAGTTGAATAAGCTTAGATTCTTTGAGTTACCAGGTGAAGAATGTTGGGAAATATGTTGCAGTACTCTGACATATACCGGATCTACGCTTTGCTGTACGATATAATCCATGACCTTGGAGATTCCACTGAGTCGGGGGCCTTTTTAGAGCCCACAAAAGCCCACAAATGCCACAGCGAGAGGCATTTGATATTCTGCTATTTTCTCTTTTAGTTGGTTTACTGAATGGAGATGGTCAACGGTTGAGTAGCTTTGTCTAAAGCAAGCTTTTTCCCATGGATGATTTTCATCTAGTGCTTTGGTGATTTGGTTGGTGATCATTTTGGTAAAAAGTTTGTAGTTGAATAGGTCTATTGGCCTGTAGTTGTTGAGGTTTTTCGAATTGCCTCCTTTATATGATATTATGATTACGGTATTTCAGATTTCTGGGACTTCACTTTGTTGGAAGCATGTTGAATAGAATGGCTATTGATGACTTCACCAACATTTTTGAGTTGGTCAATGGTGATGTTATTGGGTTCAGAGGCCTTTCTGTTTGTTAGTTTGTTTGTTTGATGGCTTGCTTAACTTCTTGCCAAGTAACGACTAGGACATCCTTGAACTGGTTATTCTTAACATGTGTGTCCTGATCACTGTCCCGTGTCCTTTTTTTGGTGGAATAAAGGTTTCTGTCGAATTCCTGGACACGTTCTAGGATTCGGAAACAGTGTCAGAGATATCACAGAAACCATCAAAAATCTCTAATAGGTCTGTCATGTTACAAGAATGTTAAACAACAGATGGAAATCACGGCTCACAACTTGGATCACAAAATGGTTGCCAACAGTAACTTCGATGGACAAAATTTAAAAAAAATACAGGCTCCGCAACGCCTGCGATAGAGAATTCTGGCGAATTTTGACGAACATTTAGTTCAACGACGACGACGATGATAATGTACACATTTTTCTTGTTATTTTTTTCAGCCAATCCCTTCCACGACCTCTTTCAAGTGTGCTATCCGTATGTAAAAAGAACGACTTTTTCCTAGTAGTGCCAAGTAAAAAAATAATGTTTTTATCATTGGCGGCAATGCTCACAACTTCGGTTGAAGATGTTTGTAATTATGCCTTTTAAAACATAGAATACTATGTTGAGTCCACTTTGGAAGAGGCTGTTGAATGGATTGGTCGAAATGTTGTTGGATAAAACACTGATAGCGAAAAGAATGAGTTCAGTAGTTGGAAAAAAAACTCTTTGAGTTCTATTGATTCTTCTCAAAATCATAGACTTATGTAAACTCTATAAAAGTTTTGGAATAAAAGTTTTCTTTGTCTTTGATTTAGTAATTTTATTATTGTTCTCTCGTAATCTATCCATTCATCGGCGTTCCTTTATTGGTCACCTTTCTGTTAAATCTCCGAAATGAATCTCTTGTGACCCACAGCAAGAGCAACTGACTGATCCTAACGCCCGGAAGCACGTTTGGTGAACAGACATCTTCGCAACTTGGAACGCTTACCTAACGCGACATCGCTATCATTTCGATGGAAACTATTTGTTTACAGTGAACAGTAATTTATAGATTGCCTTTGCAGTCAAGTTATGTCAACTAGAAACAGACAGGTGGGTCGAGAATGATGGATACACGTTCAGGGGAACTAGAGAGGGTTGGACAGAGTAACAAATGTCTTCCAATCGGAATCGCTCTCCGCAACCACACCCATCCAATGTGCGATTCAAAACACTTGAATCAGAAGCCGACCGATTCTTGGATCTTTCGACGCTCACGTCTGGCAGACTGAGCCAATGTATCTTGTATTCAATGTAATCACTTAAAGAAATTGACGGCCATCTATTCTGGCCCCGGCGTTCAAATTCGCCACTTTTGTCGCTTAATACGAGATGAATTTCAGTCGTTATTTGTTTGAGAGGAGAAATTGATAGCAGACAATTTAACCTTCCGATCAATCACGATTAGTGGAGCCAGTGGAGCCAATATTGTGGCGTCTCAAACTTGGTCATCCCGTCAAATCTGTGGTACTCCCCCAATATATATATATATATATATATATATATATATATATATATATATATATATATATATGTGTGTGTGTGTGTGTGTGAATCGAAAGAAAAGGGGGGAGATAGAGGTAGGGAAAGAGGGAAATAGAGAAATTATGTTTCTCCATTTATACTAGTGTCTCTTATGTCTTCTGAAATACCTACCTAGGTTTGTATCAGTCACAGAGATTGATAAGAATATCAGAAAATAATATCCACACACACACACACACACACACACACACACACACACATACACATTCTGGGGTTCTCTCGATGATTCAGAATGTTATTGGATAATATACCTCTGAAAAATGAATGAGAAATGACCTATTCATTGATCATCCTTTTTTTAGATTTTTAATTTATCACCCCCAACACGGCATACGTTCAAAAATGTCTGTCACATGACGGTTTCTATTGAGTAGCTAAGCAGATCAAGTTGGTTGATTTGTAAAGATTTTTAAAAAGATTCGTTTATAAACAAACAAATGCTGATCGCCAACGTTTGATACGAGTATGGCAACTCCTCTGAGAGCATACTGTCATGTATCTTCTGTGGAGCAGCTTGTGTATGAGGGTTGACCGGGTGCAAAGCCCGGTCCCAGCTTGGCAAGATGCTTATCGGTGGCAAAGCATAGGTTAGGACAGTTGCAGAACAATCTTGTCGTTGTGTACAGCGCTTGGTATTCCCAGACGGATATCCATCCAAGGACTGACAAGGCCCAACGTTGAACGGCTTCGATGATAGTCCGAGGACCGATGTTCACAACGTGATTTAGTTGAATGGAAATAAACAAGTATACGTCCCGATTATGAGTAAAATAATTATAAAAAAGCGGAGATTCATCTTGAATTTATGATATTGTTTGGGCAATTATGTTTTTAGAGGAATCAAATGAAAGAAAAAGAATCGAACTGAGAAGGAAAGCAGGAAAAGAAACAATGTAGAAGAAAAAGAAGAAAAAAAATCAAATGGAAATTCGAATGAAGGAAAAATCAGCAAATATTGAAGAAACGAGGAATACCGATTGAGAGAATGAAAGGAATAGATCACAAAGAGGAATAAGAGTGCTGCAGAAAGAACAAAACGAGAAAGAAATAATGATAAAGAAAAAGGAAGAATGAAATGAAAAAGTCACAATAAGATCGAGAAAGAAGAAGGGAAGACCTAAGAAGCGAAGTAATATACAACAGACTGAATGAAAGAATGATGTGAGAAGGAAGAATGAGACTCGGAAGGCAGGATGATTTGAAGGAAGAAAGAAAGGAAGGAAGAAAGAAGGAAATACTGGAAGATAGAAAGAATTAAACTGTAGAAAATAAAAATGGGAAGAAAAAAAAAGGAAGGAAGGAAAGGAGGAAAAAAACAGAAGAGAAAAATCTAGCTATGAACGTACTGAAGAGTGCTTAAAGTACAATTTTGGAAAGTGTAATAAGAGCAAAGAAGTGTACGTAAAGTACAGTATGGGAGAAAATAAAGAGAGTACAGTGGTGTACGTCGAGTACAGTTCCCCCCAAAAGAGTAGAGAGAGTACTGAAGAGTGAGTAGAGTCATCACCGTAATCGGTCTTTCATCGTCCGTCATTGGACATAGACCTTCTCAAGGATCCGCCTCTTGTGTCACGGAGCCAATAATTTCAGAATTTGTCTAGTTCGATTATCCATCTTGTATTCTGCCAGCCTTGGCATGTGGAGTTGAGCATGATTCTTTCATTTGCACGTTGCATGCTTCTCAGTCTGTGGGTCTGTCTCTCGGTTAGGTTCCATGTTTCAGCTCCATAGGAGACTATCAGGAGGATGCATTGGCTGTATACCCGTCTTTTTTGGATTAATTGGATCTTCATGTTTTTGAAGGCTGAACTTGTTCGGTCGAAGGCTTACCACCCTAGAGTGATTCTTTGCTTGATTTCTTCTTCTTTTGAGAAAGAATAAAGAGAGTACAAGAGTATGTACAGTACAGTTTCAGAAAGAGTAAGAGGGGTACAGAAACAGAAAGAATCCTAAATGACTTAGCTTATGGGTTTAAAAACTATTTCAACTTTTGTTTCCACTCAGCTGAACGAATCTTTAAATTTCGCCGTCAATAAAATAGTGTCTGAATATTTTCCCGTGTTAATGGTATCAAAATCTACACGATTCTATGTATAATTTGAGGCTATTCTAGATGTAGACTGAAAAAATCAAATAAGGAGCTGCATCAGTGAATAGGGGTTTTGTGAACCCGATTCTTCTTTCTAAATCTTTTAGTGAAATTGAAATAAGGTTTGAATGCCGAATTCAATCCTCCTCGGTGGCTTTAATAGGTTTTAATTATGGTGAAGGTCATTGTCGTGGTCATTGTCGTTACCAGGGGAAAGTTAAGTCTTTATTTGATCATAAAAAAAGAAGGGTGTGGCTCGGTCTTTCAAGTTCTGAGTGCCATGTCTTCCAAGGGCAAATCCTCTCCATGACACCAATAGATATCATTGAGTCGATAGATCCTTCTATGTTGGTTTTTTAAATATTACTCTAAGTAAATATATTGAAACAAGAAGAGGAATTCAGAAATAGGTGGAAGCGAAACAAAAGGGAACATCAAGTAATAAAAGGAAAAAAAATGACAGATCTGATTAGTTACTCATTAAAAGTATTTGGCAGCATACCTCGTTGGGGCTGATCAATTAAAAAATCGTGATCAGTAAATTAGTTACTTTTGTAACCATTTTCTTTGGACGATCACTGAGAAAGGTCCAACATTTAAAAAAAAAAATGATTGTCATCACTACTGGACAAAAAAATAAGGGAACAATCTTAGATGAACTTAAATTGTATATTGAACCCCCACTAAAAACCTATTAGGCGGGGATGAAAAGACAAAAGATGGTTTATCTATGAATGATAATGTCTGAATTTTCCACCCTCTAGCCCCTTTGGTACGTCCTGTATGGGTGCCACGTACATGGCCAACAAGTTACACGGATTGATTTAAAAACTGAAGAAACCTGTGTTGATGCTTACTGTGTTGGTTGAGAGTTTGTAATAGCAATAGACTGGATAATACAATAGGGAGTGTGAGACAGAAAGAAGGTAGGAAGGAATGACAATGAATGAAAGAAAAGAAAAGAATAGAGGAAAGACTAAAGAATGGACTAAAAACGAAAGAGATAAGAATAGAGAAAGAGAGAGTATATGAGAACAATTAGGAGAAAAAAAAAGAGCGTGAGTATAGAAATAAAAGAGTTTCAAGGAATCAGAAGAAGAAAAGAATTAGATAAAGAAAGACTGAAAATAACAGAAAGGAAAAAGAAAGAAATAGTTCGGAAGAAAGAGAGAAAAAAGAAAAAAGAGGTAAAATTACAAGAAATGAAAAAAAAATCAAAAGTGAAAATAGTTGTGTGCGTGTGTGTGTGTGTATGTGTGTATGTGTGTGTTTTAGAGAGATAGATAGAGAGAAACAGGAAGAAGGAACGAGAGATATAGATTGTGTGGAAGAAAGAAAGCGGAAAGGTCAAGAATTTAGGATAAACCCAGTGAACTCAAATAAGCCTTAATTTAGAATGGAATGAATTGGAGGATTGAAGATTAAAAAGAACACGTATGGTTAGTCACTCAACAGAAACCGCTTCAATATCTCATTGTCGTGTTAGGGGTAATCAATCAAAGATTTGGAGAAGGGGTCATCAATAAATAAATTACCTGTCTTGCGTTCTGTCACTAAAAAAGTTCGAATTTCCCCAAATCCCTCGCCCCCAAAAAAGAACAACAAAAAAAAAATGTTAAAGATGCCGGACAATAATTCACCAATTTAACATAAATTTACATTGTATCCCCCCCCCAAAAAAAAAGAAAAAAAAGTATTATTTCTAGACATGATAAGAGGAACATTTTTAAACCCCCAGTCCCATTGTTTCAGTCTGATCGCGTGAAACATTGCAGCCAGCCAGCTGGATTCACTAAAAAAATTGAAGAAACTCATGTTGACAGTTTTAGTTTTAACTGACTGTTTCTAAAACGTAAGAGAAGAGGATAAGTAATGGGAAACGAAAAGGCCATCAGAAAGAAAGAAATTTAAGACAACCGAAATCAAGAACAATTAATAAAACAGAACGAAAAATCATGAAGCACTCGGAGAGTGCATGCTTCAGCAAATGCACTATTCAGCAAATACACTAACTGAAAACTAAATGGAAATCAGTTGATATATGGATAAGATGCCAGTAACTGGTGTTCGTTACAGTTTCCGATTTTTCAGAATACTGTCTTAAAATATGGAAAAATGTATCTAAATCGGAAGAAAGTTCCAGGATCCATACCAAAATTTAATGAATCATTCCTTAACCTATTGTCCATCCTCACACAAAATGTCATTCGCTGAGAACTTTTGGAGATATGGTGTGGACAAACAGACCAGTATCAATGAATACATTTAAATATATGAAACATATTTCTCCATCAAAACCAAACTCGTGGATCCGTTCCAAAATGTAATAGTTTCTTCGCTAGCCTATGAATAATACTTCTCCAAAATGACATTGAAATCCATTGAGAACTTTGCAGATATTGAATGCAAATACTTCTCAGCTCATTGCCCCCCTTTCACGAAATGCTATTGGAATTCACTGAGATCTTTCGGAGATTCTATGCGGGCAGACGACAGATAGACATGAGTGAATACATATACCTCTTCCAATTTCGTTGGCAGGGTTAAATCAACCAGAGAAACAAGAACACCACCAACGCAAACAAATAAATTCCTCTTCCAATAAGAAATGTTTCAAAGTTGCCGGAATCGTTGTCTTCTGAATTATTGATCGGTAGTGGTATTTTGTATTTGTTCAATGTCTGCTGGACACTGCCATTTTGTGATTGGTGCCGTGTTCACAGTCCAGACGAAAGCTTGGCCAATCAAAATGAAAGACAGAGAAAGCGGAGACGAAGGGGAAGTAACTCATGGCCATTGTTATCGTCTAGCTGAAGCGGCAGCCAAAATACTCGAACATGTTTTTCTACAATTGCCGCTATCTCCGCCGCTGGCTCACCGTCGCACTGTCTCAACTCTCTCAAATGAATGAACAAAGCCAATGAACAAGAACGTGATTCAAATGGAGTCGGTTACTCCATTCAGTCGGACGCCGCCCTTTTTATCTTTCCGTGGGCGTAAAGTTCGATACTAACGTTGTCAGTGTTCAAATCACATAGCAAAAACTTTTAATTGAGTACAAACTAATCAACCAATGTGGTTATTGGTGTAATCAAGAATGAACCAATCAGTTCGATTTAAGTCTTATTAACATTCCCTCTTTCGTACGGTCGCTTCCATCTTTCGTTCTTTTTTTCACACAGTTATCGAATCACCGTAGCCTCATAAATGGCCAGATCGAACAACCAGCCAATTGGGATACAGATTCTTCTCTCTTTGAGCGTCTGTGTGTGTGTCCCTGTAAGTGTCTCCGGGCATTCTTAGAAAAAAAAAACACACAAATATGAAGATTTGAACCAGTACACCTCTTGTCACCAGCTGAAAACAGTTATTTTGCTTTTTACAAAAAAGTGCTTGGGGGGTCATTTTGGACCATAAATGCACAATTTAGTGCTGGTAATTTTTCATTTATTTTACACAAAAGAACTATTTCTTTTTGATAAAAATATCTTTTTGGATGATATTTTTAGATATTTTTTTTGTATGATAAGTTCTACTTCATCCACAAGCTTCGGTAATTCTTTCATTAGAAGTACGGATATCCATTCATCAATCAACAGATTAAAAAAAAATCGCTCTCTTTTTGTCCTTCTTTCTTTAATATTCTTCAGATAATTTTTTCCTTTAAATATTTTAATCCTTTCGCTTTTTATTCGTTTAACTTTCTTTCATTGAATACTCTTAAAGTTCGTTCTTTTCTATTTTTCTCATTTCTCATATTTTTTCTACGTATTTTCAAAATTTATCTTTTCCTACTTCCAATTAAAAGATTGATTTTCGGAAGACACAAACTGAATAATATGAGATTAAGAATAAAAAGAGCGAGACTTGAAAATATCAGAAAAAAGAAAGAAAGAAAGGAGAAAAAAAGAGTGAAAAACGAATAAAAAGAGAAAATGAATTCATACCTTTCACCTTCTGGCAAAGTTGCCTTCATCCAGCAAATATCAACTAATATCTAATGACACCGAGGTTGAATGATTGCTAGCGTCCTACGTTTGAAGCAGATTAGATTCAACATAAATTTCCATTTCGTCATCAATGTTTACCGGACGTTCTTTACAAGGTGCACATTCGAGTGAGTCATTTCCAGTTGAAAGCCTACAACTAAACACTTTTGAACTGCACGGTCACAAAGATCACTTTCACTGAATGTTGCTCATATTTCAAAGAGCTGCTTCTGATGTTTTTGTACCAAGTTTAAATTCTTACATTAGACAAGTGAACACAATCAAGTATTAGACTGCCATGTTGATTTCAATGTTATTGCGATGTGTGTAGGTTTCATGTTGTTGAAACCTTTTCACGGATTGCTGTCTGTCGAATGGTTTATCTTTTTCAGAGCTGATAAAAACAAACCATCGAAAAAAACGCGATTTTTTTTGTCACCTGATATATCTTGTTCTTGAGGAAATAGAAAAAGATAAGCAAGAGACTTAATTTGAGCAATGCTGAATGGTTGGGCGATGGTGGTGGCACCCATCAGTCTCGCAAGACTGATCCGCACATGGAAATTCTTGCTTTTCAGTTTCTCCAGGGTACAAGCAAGATTGTAAAGAAGGCGAACATAAATTTATATCCCTGCCACTCCCAGCCATTCCCAAACAAACTTCAATGAAATATTTCGATGCAAAAACTATCCCCGTTTCTTTTAGCAACCAGTTCTCAATCATGAAACGAAGTTTTTGTATCGGGGATCGATTTTACAGCGAAATATTTAATTGATGTCGGACAGAGATAGTTTTTGCATAAAAATATTTCATTAGTGTGTGACAGGGAATGCCAGAAAATGGCAGGGATGAAAAAAAAAAAAGATATTGCCGACAGGAGGCTGACAGTCGCTGCAAATCTCCTGTCTCCATGCATCGATGTTGTCTAAGAGAAGGGCAACGGCTAATACTGTAGGGCACAAATATACTCGCAGATTGCATGTGGCTGGGTGTGCCTTTGGGGATCGCCATAGTCATTTTCGGACCCACAATGCTCAAATCCTGTGCAGCTATCAAAAAAAAATAATTTCAGATCTTATATTCCATTTTTTAGATGATTAGTTCTGGAATACACGCGGGCTACAGTGATTCATTTATGCGAGGTACAGATACTTTTTTAGCTATTGAGATTGCAGCACAATAGAAGTATGAATTGAGAGAGAGAGAGAGAGAGAGAGAGAGAGAGAGAGAGAGAGAGAGAGAGAGAGAGAGAGAGAGAGAGAGAGAGAGGTGGGGTTAATAAAAATATCAATAACCGGGGCCCAACAGCCGAAAACCGATAAATGTTTGGTAGCCAATCAATGACACAAGTAAATAAACCGTAGAGAAAAAAAAGGAAAGCCCTTCCATTTTCCACACCGTCTTTTCTTCCTGTTTCTGAGCGGGAAAATCGCAGTCTACATGCATTTGACCCATCGATCGTTGGACGAACCTGAATTATGACGGTTGATATGTTTTCAGGGAGAGTGAGCATCGGCTGATCGCACCCCTGATTTAATTCTGGCTGCTTAGCGGGGCGTAGCGATGGGTAGTGCGCTTGAGTGGACAGCATACCAAAGAATTGGTTCTCTAAAGAGGTTAACCATCGTTTTCTTTGTATATATATATATATATATATATATATATATATATATATATATATATATATATATATATATATATATATATATATATATATACATATATATATATAAAGAAAACGATGGTTAACCTCGTAGTTATATATATATATATATATATATATATATATATATATATTTTTATATATATATTTATATATATATATATATATATATATATATATATCTTATGAACTTAGCATATGCATCTATGTATTTATTTTTCATCTATCTATCTATCTATCTATCTATCTATCTATCTATCCCAATCAGTGATTATGATCATAAAGTAGTGTTATTTAAACTACTAGGCAATATTTGGTTCGATTTCATTTTAAGAATAAGGCCATTTATATGACTAATAGCTGAAAGTAGCGAGATTTTTCAATGACTACCTTTCAAAATAGCTAAAATTTGCTAGGTCTCGTTTCCAGGTAACCGTGTTGCTAAATTGGTCTTTAACTTTATTGTAATCCTTGTAAAATATCATATCTGATAAATACGTTCTTGTATAGAACTGTCAAATCTTAAATATGGTAGTTCTATACAAGTACGCATTCATCTGATATCATAGCAATAATGAAATAAAAATGTTGCATAATTATACTTTTGGGAGGGTTTGTAAGAGTTGGGGGGGGCATATAAAGTTATTCGGAAATTGAATCAAACCAATTTTAGCCAGTTCAAAAGCCTGTTATTGAAAGACGTTTCGTCATTCAAAATGGCAGTTCTCATATACTGACGTCAAAGTAAAGACTGACAACCTCAAGCATATGATAGACTAAAAGAAGCTCACGTCTAAAAAAGAGAATGCTCTCTTCTCAAACGATTCTTTCTTATATGGAGTTAAAAATGTATTGAATTCAAATCAGTTTAACCCGAGACGCTGATGTCTGACGAAATGTTATCATGTTTAGAGAAAGTCAATATTGTTTTTCTTTCTTCGAGCTATGTGGATCAAATATTTTTCTTTAGATTTTGGAAGCAAAATACCAGAGAGCCTGAAGAAGCAGAATTCATAGCAAGAGTATGAGAAGAGAGATAACTATAGAGCACACAGAGAGCGCATATCTCTGATAACGTTATTGCTAGGGGAAGTAAACGTGCAAAGATCTCCCCCAACATTTAAGCACGTATTTCACAAAATTCCATTTAAATTTATCGAGAACTTTTTGAGATATTGTACGGACATTCATAAACATTTGGCAATGATTTGCGATGTGGACATACAACTACAACGTAGGGGAAGTAATTGAGTGTATATCCACCGAAACAATTAATCATTTCTCCCATCACCTATTGTCAAGTCTTTCATCAAATTTCATTGAAATTCGTTGAGAACATTTGCTGATATCGTATGGATTGTCATGAGCGTATTCATAAATGCATTAGAGAAAAGGAAAAAATAGTTCCCAATCAGAAAACTAAGCCTGGATCTGGCAGCAAATTCAACCAATTTTTTCTCACCTCATTGCCCCTTTCACCTGGTTGGCAGAGGTAATGAATTATCTTCATCGTTCACATCGGTGAAGCACGCTGTATGAAGAATGTTGTAAAAAGACCCGTCTGTGTGCAACGACCCAAGAATATTTCTACCTGCCTCGTGACTGAAATAGTTACGTATCTTACCGACGGTGCCAGATAGAATTCAGGATTTCGATCGCTGACTTTCTAGACAAGTTATCACGTATAAAGATATTTTTACTGAACACAGTTTAGTTTGTATTCCTTTATCATCAATATTATCATAATCAGCCATCTTTATTCTCATCATCGTCTGCGTCATAACCGTCTCTTTGGTATTCAGTACTAGTTTTCTAATAACCAGTCTATACAGTCAATGCTTTTATTCCCGGCACCGGTAAACATTTCTCTGATTGTCCATGGAATGAAGAAAAGGTTGTCGTGCCATTTTTTTCGTTGCACAAAAAAAAGAGAGAATTCCCGGAAGTCCGTGTAGATTGTCATCCCTCCGCCAACTTCGTTCTTCCTTTCTTTTTCTCTTTCTTTTCTCTCTCTACCTCTCACATTTTCTCTTTCCACATTTCTTTCTTCCTTCTGTCTCTCTTTGTACGCTTTCCTATCTTTCCTTTTTCCTTTCATCTTTTTCTACTCCAATTGCCCCTCCCCCCAAACCTGCAGCTGCTCCAACCTCTTTGACCGTGCACTAACATCTTCTTACACACTTTCATACACGCATACACGGATGCATATATACAAATACACACACACACACACACACATATATATATATATGTATGTATATATATTCTTTCGCCACACATAGAAGATGGCGCTTTGTCAAAAATATGTCTATCAACTCGACATGATATGAAAGAATGAAAATTATAATTTCTTACACATACTCGTACAACTGCTTTGACTTCATCGCACTAGTATCCACGCACACACACACAAACACACACACACACACACAAGCACACACACACACACAAGCACACAGACAGACAGACAGACATATATATGAATGGAATATTGGTCCAAATAGAATAACGCATATATATATATATATATATATATATATATATATATATATATATATATATATATATATATATATGTGCATTTATGCATACTAAAAAAAAGGCCTCATAAGATTTTTTCACACAAAGTCCCACAATATACCCAACAACTTCACAGTCATATATGCACTTTGAAAAATCAGAAAAAAACATCTGAAAGAACCAACATCCAAAAATCTCCGTGTTAAAAGAGAACCCTGTGGACAAAAACAAACCTAAGAAAACCCAATAAAAAAAAACAAAAAAGCAGGACGAAAACACAAAAGAAAATGAAAAGCAATAATCTTGAATAGAAATATAAAAAAAAGAGGGAGAGAGCCGCTAGCTTCACTTTTTATAGAGAGGTGTGTTATCAATGTAAGTAACACCATATAGTTTTATTTTGCACGCACCCTAAGACTTATGAATTACACACTAAAACGTGCAGGCACTCTGACATACGAAGAAATACAATGACATTGATAAAACTTTGAAATACGGATTCGGTTGTGTTTCAATCTTTATTATATCCTCACAGTCACCACATGTGATCTGCATGGGAACCTCAAATTATCACGTGGCATCAGAATATATAACCATTTTCCTCGTTAACTCGGAGCCTCAAATATAACATTATGGAGAACATCTATATCTATGTAAGTCTATGCCTCACGTATAAGATAAAGCGTGCACTTCTATACAATTTGTGTCGAATATTCATGTCTCGTTATTTGTATTACATTTTCTTACATCGGATGTTTGTTATCTCCCATTGCAAGTCAAAAATGGCGGTCGGACAACACAAAACTCTGATAACAAAGGAGGCTAATCACTGACGCTCCTTTTCCCTGCTCACTCCCCTCACTATTCTTGTTTTGGTTTTCCGTATATCCCTCCTCTTCCTTCTCTTCTCCCTCCTACTCCTCTTTCTTCTTCTCCCCCTCCTCCTCCTTCTTCTTGTCAGAAACCATCAACCAAGACTGTCACAAAAACCGTTAATGTAGGTTTTTGCAGTTTTCAAGTGAGTCTGTCTGACTGACTAAGTCAATTGATTAAAGGAATACAATCAGATTCAAGATAATATCACTGCTATTTATACCACTGACGATTGTAAAAACAGTACCAACAAATACGGCAGTGAGCGATCGTGGAAACATAAAGAGAGAAAGTTTATATGTTCAGAATTGATGTTCAGTCAGCCGAATGTCTGCTGCACCTCAATCGGTAAGGGCAGCTATAATGGTAAAATAGACTCTCCAAGACAAAAGCGAGGGGGGGTCGAATCTATAATAATCGAATGTATAACAATTATATTTCTGTAGATAATATTCACCAGGATTTCTTTAGCTAAAAAATGTTGGGGGAAAAGTGCGAGTTATACATGCTAAAATATGGTAATTGAAATTAATGGTAATAAATATATTAAGGTTGACCATTAACATCTAATTTTTAAAATTCCTTTACTCCAACCAGAGACATCTATTTGATTTCTCAGTTTTTCTATTTAAGCTCAGCTTTTCTCTCTGTTGATGTTTTCTACAGCATTGTCTCTTTTTCTTTTAACCACTATTACCGATATCGTATGACATTACCCACTCATCTGCTTCGAACCATACTGCTTATTTCCTTTCCTTCATAGCTCTCTCTCTCTCTCTCTCTCTCTTGTTCTTTTCCCGAATTTTTGGCCCTGAAGCGTGAAAGATCTTATGTCTAGTTCAAGAAAGCCGCCCCCATACTTAGGTTACACCCACTCCACTTGAAGGAGTAAGTCCAGCTTCATTGACCGATGCGTGAGTTGTCAGGAAAAAAAAGTGTCGAGGGAACTTAACAAATTCTGGAAGCACGTGCATGTGGCTTGTGTGAAGGATACATATCTCTCCTATGAATCTCCCCCTTCCGCCCTATTTAGTTATTTACCTTTTCTCTCGATCTGCTGCCGCAACTCCCGCTACTATTGCCAGCTCGCCACTTCTACCATGGCCTTCACCCTGACAAGACCCCGTATCCTTGCATCTGTGAATGATACTTGAATCAAATTAATATAACACCGACTCATTCACCTAATAAGCCTTCCACTCTCAGTTTTCAGCATCTCATGAGAGGCAGCCATCTTTGTCTGCCAAAGCCGGCGACGATGACGCTAATAACGCCTCCTAGGTAGACACAAATGATGGCCGTCACCATAGTTACGTTTCGTTGCCTCTGGTTATTATTATCCTTCCTAATATTGCGTCATCAACAACAATAAAGATGACTATGATTAAGTCAATCAGTCACTGACGTAAGCGCAGATACGTCTGGACAATAAAATAGTTTGACCAGCTTCTTCTGTGAGCGGAACGTTGAGGCTTTATTAAATTATGATATTTCTTGCCCGCCTCGTTCCTGCTGATAAAATCAGTTGAAGCGATATTACATCGATCGACTTTTTTATTAGATGAAGCATTGTCAACCATTATTAATTTCTGTCATCTCAATTTCAGTTGCTTATCATCTAGCAGGATTAAAAGTTATACTGGCAATTGTGACCTTTGCCGTTTCAAAATGGCCACTGCTCCAGCCGTAGAATGATACGTGCTGATGACGAATTTAAAGTCAGATAACAATAACCCTAACACGGATTCTAAAAATACTTACTCTTATCCTAAATATACTAACCTTAAGAAACTATGATTCCTGCAACTGAAACGGGAAAGGTAATAAAAGCCCTAATATTATCTTGATTTACTTTTTACGAGCTGAAGTACCCGTCTACACCGGGTAAAATATTTATAAGGAGTTGAAGAAAAGTCTGAAGCTTTCAATCATGTAAATATTTTCCTTTTACTCAGGTCTGTAGCTAGAGATTTGGGGACCTTGGAGGTTTCGTACCTTTAAGGGCGTGTCCCCGCCTAACGTATTGTAAAATATCCGTAGAGATGTAGTTAGTGAACTACTGTTTAAAGTAGCTTCTTAAGAAATAAGTCTCCTCACGCTTAATACCCGTGAAAGGGTCGCAGTGTTCCTTCTAAATTTGATCCCTTGAAAATTTATGCATAAACATCGATTATGCGTTATTGATATTCGACGAAAAGTAAGATTCTACCTTTGAACTGTAGCTACTTTGTAAATAGAACTCCGCCTCTAAAGCCGTTGACATTTTTATATACAGATCGATGAAGTACCAACCTATGCTGGGTAAAATGTTTCAGGTATAAAAAAAAAATACTTAAATTTTCAAGCAGGTAAAAAAAAAAGTGTCCTATCACTCCTGACCCCCAAAAGCGAAAATGAAGTCTAAAGTGTAAAAAAAAAAGTTTAGTATCGGTCTAGAAATCTGAAATAAGGGGAAACGTCTCCTTTCACTTTCGGCCCTTTTATGGGGAGGAGTATCCCAGTAATGCAGACCCTCAAATGGAATAAAAGTCTCACTTCACTTTTGACCCCTCACAGGGGGCGATTCCCCTACATTTTTGACTGCTTAAACCGAGAAAAAGTATCCCTTGATATTAGGCTCTATAAAAAAGTGGGAAACGTCTCCAATTCTCAGTTGACCAGTATTAAGAGCAAAAGTCTCCTTTTTTCGACTATTAGGAAAAGCTTTTGTTCGTTTTTGGCAAAAGAGCAAAAACTCTACCGTATAAAAGCCTCAATTTAAGAAAAAAAAACAAAAAAACTTCCCGTATGTCTCGAGTATGTATAGCAAATTTGGTTGGGTTGAATCAATGATTAAGGTTTTTTTTTATAACATGATAGGAAATCAGTCAACTTCCCTACATAAGATATATCAAGAAAGATATATTACCCCCTCGAAAGTTTGAGCCCCTGTTGTCACGCAAAATTTGGCAACGGGGACTACTAGAGGTATACATTGTACCAGGGTTTCGGGGTTCAAAAGTTCAATGAAAACCAATTTCTAAGAAGTAAATACGAAGCCTATATACGTTGAGAAATACTTTTCACTAAGAATCGTGTTGCAATATTTGCATTGAACCATAAAAAGATGTTTCTATGTGAATCCTTTCTGCTGGTCTATATTTTAGCTAAGACAAAGATGTTCTAATGTGTTTTCCCCTCTGAACTTTCATTTTTATTCATTTCTAGAATAGGAATATAGAGCATAAGGGTCCAAAAGTAGATAGAGCGCTCTATTCCAACCTATCTCATCTTCCATGCATATCTTGACCTTTCAGCTCTGGGGATAAAAACAAGATGACTAATGGAGGAGAGAGAGGGACAAGAAAAAAACTTTGAGCCATCCAATATGATTCCTTTTCGACGCCCTGGTTAGCAATTGATTCGCGCAGTTATATTTGTTCTTTAGTCATCGGGCGACAAATGCTCCACTATTCATTAAGGCAGAAATAAGCATGAATCAAGCGAGATATTTGTGTATAATCCTACAGTTCAAGTACACATTTCTCGGCAAAATATTGATCTAAACATACGTAATAGTTTCATTACAGTCCGACAGAAAGTACTAACAACATTAAGCTCCAGACATAGAAAGATATTCACTAAATCCTGTTAATCGTATCTTTCTGGGGATCAGGTTCCCATTCAGTGCGTCGCCCGACTCCCACGCTGCTAGACGGACAGCTGGACTTATTTGGTTTGGAATCAGTTATCTATCTCCTAGACCAATTGTCAAATAAGGCAAAATAACTCAGTCTGTCCTACTATTTACCAATAGTTGAGGCTGGGAAAGATGCAATGGATTCATATTTCCCAAGTGCATTAGTACGAAGCCAGCCCACTCGGAGTCTGAACTCAGTTCACCGATTTCATTTTCTGTGCTCTCAAAAATCATGCTACCTGCGACCCTTTCTTAATTTGTTACCCTGAAATAAAAAAACAACAGCTTCGACTTATACATGAACGATTTTTTTGACCCAAAAATCAATAGTTAACCTCTTCAAGAGATAGACTTTCGTACAATACTATACGGTATGTCGTTTTTCTATTATAAATCAGAGCCTGTGTTTATCTATGTTCTGATCTATTGCAAGTGCAAGTCCTGATAGTAAGTCAGACGAGAAGTTACTAATATTGGGCGACCTGGGATAGACTGTACTAAGAAGGGGTTATCAGTAAATTTTCTTTTTCCCCTGAATGTAATTCATCGACAACAGTGTAATGGACATTTCATGGAAATTTAGAAATTTGATTGGAAAAGAACACATGAATGAATTGGTTCTTTCCATTTCTTTGGTCTACCATGAGTTGATTTTATTTTTTTCTTTTGATCTTCAATGTGATGGGTTTTTTTTTTCGTTTTCATATCTTCATTGTTCCTTTTTTCTCTTTGCTGCTTTTCCTTAATATCTCTGCATCCAACATCTTTTTCTTTCCACTTTTGAATCAAATCATTTCTTTCTTTTGTCCTTTCTTCATTTCCACATAGCTTTTTCTCCCTCTTTCTTTCTTTCTTTCTTTCAACTTGGCTTTCTTTTTCCCTCTTTCTTCCTGCATTCTCTTTCTTTATCATTTTGTTTCTCTGTTTCTCCCTTTCATTATTCAATTTTAGCTTTCTTTTTATCTTTCTTTCTTCAGTGTTTTCTTTGCTTATAATTTCCTTTTCACACCATTTCCATCTTCGCTTCCTTCGATTCATTTTTTCTTCTTCCTCTTCCTTCCACACGACTTTCTTTCTCATTCATTGCTTCTTTTCCTGAATCATTTCATCGTCTAACTCACTCTGTTCACTAGCGTCATTCTTACTCTCTCGTCTTATTTATCCCCCTCTGTCTCTTTCACTTGAATTCTTTTTCCTGCCACCCGCTTCTCTATTGCTTTCACTCCATCTAAACTCAGTCATGTAGACCGGTGCAACTTTTTACTTCGGTCATCCCAGCCGATAAGTCATCCCAGCAAGATATTCAAAGGAAAGTGATGAGTAGGTGGGAGGACGACGATTGATTGAGCTGGTGAAAACTTGATGAAAGAAATGTGAGGTCAACCATCAGCCTCCCCAAACGCACGTGTGCACGCGTACACACACATTCTTATTCTCAATTCCCTCAACGGTATGTGTTCAGTTGGTTCTACCCCTTGTATATCAAAGATATTGGGTAGCCACTTTGGGAGAGGGTTTCATGTAATTCTCCTCGGCAGATTTTTTGTAGATTTTTGTCAGTGACAATATCGCAGATCCTATATACTAAGTTAGCTTCTTAGAATTGAAAAAAAAAATGATTAATCATATATTCAGGTTTTCTGTTATTTAATCCTGGATGAGAATATGTATATTTACTCTGCCCTTTCCTCATTTGAATTTGTGGCTAGGATGGCTTATCAGCTTGAATAGCTGGGATGGAAAAGTAGAACCCTAATATAGACACCAAAACTTACTTCCTCCAACCTTCTTCAATCGATTAATTCTCATCCCAACACATTCGTCATTCTTCCTTTCCCCAGTTTGAACTTTGCATTCTCCTATTTTCGTGAGGCGATGACTTCTTATCTTCTGACCCCCTATTTTGTCACTACTTATACTTATTCCCACTGACAAGGTCCGCAGAACCCAATTTACCTATCTAGTGTGTATGTTGCACCCAGCCTCTCTTATCATTTCCCATCTGTGTCTTTTTTGTTATTATCGGTAGAGCCGAAAGGTTTCTGGGACAGTCCGCGTGGATGGAACAGGCATCACATTTTGAATAAACAAGCCAATCAGCGCAAGTGCACACACAAGCACACACCCACCCACACACACGGACGCATCTGCACACTCACAGAGACACTAACACGTATGTATATAGAACGTATCATGAAAATGTGCACACACTCAGTTAATAGCAGATATACAGGTTTTCCTGCAATCCAAAAGTTGAGCCTTCCTATTATGTGTATCGTAAGACGAAATGACGAAGAGCGAAGAAGCAATTACCATCAATTTATATGGGGGAATATTTTGAGCGTTTAAAGAGACAAAAACAATCTTGTATGAGATTTTGGTTATGATTGATAGTGATTGTTAGTGCTAGAATTATTCTTGGTAGGAGAATTAATCGATTAAAGCAGGTATTTAATTTTGGAAGGGCCCGTAGGTTTAATGCGGGTTTGCAGGGTGTGTTGATTGCCTCCAAAGAACAGTACGAATGAAAAATGTCTACGGCCAAGCAGTCAAGCATACTGACATATTTCAAGCCTTCAACATCAGCTATAGCAGACGATGAACATGGAAGAAAGCAGACGTAGACGAAGGTTATAAAAAATCTGTAAACGTATAAATGATGATTGCGTCATAGCTTTATACTATTCCAGATAGCAGGAAGAATATGTGCTTATGTAGGGTTTTACATAAAGCAAATTCGAAGAAAACTTCCGATACCTGTATTGAGTAAATGGAAGTTAAATTTTCTGGTGACAGGCTAACAAAGATAGAAGATGCAAGTTCAATTCTTGTCAGAAGGTTTTTTCTTTATTGCTGCTTTGATGCTGTTTACTCGTAGAATAAATGTAAGGACGACGTGAAAGTCACGACCAAAAGCAACAAAATAAGATGAAAGAGAAAACTATTTAAAAATTTATAATAATGAAAATGCATCACGAGGAAATTCAAAAAACTTAGGACTATCATAATATTTTTGAGAAAGAAAAGTATTATATATTTATGCACGAATAATAGTATATTCTAAAAGTAAGAAACGTTCACAAAAGGGGTTTATCAACATAGATCCCCGTAAGCTGTATGTGTACCAACACATTTTGCAACCAGCGCACAACAGAAATTATTGTGCTCACAAAAAAATTTAAATTCTGTATTTTCATTGAAAAATATTGATTTACTATGCCGAATGCAAAAGTGCTCACATAGTTTTGGTGTATAATAAAAAATTCACAGCATCAAATATTTGAGTCCATGTATATGTTTTGGAGACAACATCTATCTATCCACAGTATCTGCTTTATACCAAATTGCATATATACAGACAAACAAACACATACACACGTACGTACATGCACAGACATAAATATATGAATATTTACACTCACACACACACACACACACACACACACATACATATATATGTATGTATATACATACAGAGAGAAACATGAAAAAGGGAAAATATTCACACACACACATATCTATATAAATATATATATATATGAATACAAATATATATATATATATATATATATATATATATATATATATATATATATATATATATATATATATATATATATATATATATATATGTATATATATATTAACTCAAGATTTGAGAGAAATTATATATAAGTCCTTTTTTTTCAGAGAAAATATTCACGCACTCCGAAACTCTATAAAGCGTCGTGGGTAAAATTTCATCCCACTTTCGAAGTGTTGGTAACTGCTTAGTAGATAATTTTTAATACCATCTTTTTATTCTCATATATCTTAGAGCCTTTTAGCTTCAATAAGCATCAATCCTCAAACTCAAAAACCTAATTTCCATAAACCGCTAATAATGTAGCGGAAGCATGCGATAACCGCTAATCTAAAATTTTCATTATCTGAATTCTGCTTCGTTTGTTCAGCTTTTTGACTCTAAGACTCTTAACGCAGACCTTGAGGGCTGAGATTTTATCCTGTTGTTGCTTAGACAGAAGGCTTTAGTATACGAAAATCTGATGATGGTGATTTACCTAAATAATTGAATGAATGCATGCAATTAAACATTAGTTTATATTCAAAATCCAGTTTATATACATTACAAAAAAGTATTAAAAGAATAAGAATATCAAGAAATAAAAATAAACGTAAAAAATAACTTCAATAATCCAATTTATGCGTCCACTCTAACTTGACCCCCTCACCCTGCTTCTTTTTCATCGAATCGACGAGATGTTGATTCCCATCATCTTCTCAAAGTTCGAATCCGACAAGGTGGCTGTCTTGGCCCGGGAGAACAGGTGCTTAACTGCAGCATAGGTTGGGATGGCCATGTTGTACTTGAGGAACAGGTCGATCAACATTTGCTCACCCGAGAATGCGACGTCAGCCAGG
>OY735208.1:16028461-16070961 GCA_963457665.1 Thysanoteuthis rhombus
CGGCACTTGATTATTGTTGCTCAGTCAGTAAGATCAGCTAGGCGTTTATCAGTTTTCTGCAAGCAAAAGATACATGATTTTGATTCTCACTGAGAGCTAACTCTCCATTTCTGATCTTTGCTGTTCACTCACTGCCATTATAAAAAGTAACTAAGAATTCATCTCAGAAAAAAACAAAACAAAAACGGAAGACAAAAACAGGTCTGGTTGGTTGTTCAAAAGAAACCGGCACATGTCAACCGTCTTTTGGGAGGATGTAGTGTTGGGGGCGACCAATTAAAAAGATTGGAGGAAGCGTTGATCAAAGAAAAAGTTACTTCTTTCGTATTTTGATAGGCAGCGATTACTCAAAAAGTGTTGATTTTCAAAGAACAGACACAAACTAAATGATCAATTTAGCATGATTCTACATTGTAATTTGAACCCCACAAAAAGCTGCTCCAGAGGAGTAATTTCTAAAAGAAACAAAAAACAAAAAAAAAAAGAAGAAGCATTTTCTTATAAGGAGTAAATTTTAAAAAATGTTCCATCCCCTGTTTCCATTGATAAGACCTGTGCATACATACAAACATAACCGGTCAGCCAGTCAACCAGCCAGATAGACAGATAGACAGCCAGACAATTTTAAAAAATGAAGAAACTTATGTTGACAGTTTTGGTCGACGACTTTTAATCGATAAAAATGCCTGGCCATGTTTCATCGAACAAAACAATATAACTAAAAATAATAACTTCAACATCGACGTCAATGTTACAAGTTGATATTAACGAAACTAAGCCTAGTTGGGATATTCATTGTTGTACTGAAAAACATATCTAATACCAAGAATATACATATTTGTCTATATATCCATCGAGCCAAAGATGACAATATTAGCCACAATTTCCAAAAGTCATTGATGCAAATCTTCTGCGAAAAAGAAGCAAGTTAAACAATAAAACTTTCATTACATGCCGTTAGTCCCGACACTTTACGCCACTTTTTTGTTTTTACGAAAGTTTTGCCGCGTTCTATTTTATAAACAGTACATATCCTCTTTCCCACTTTTATACACCTTTGTGACCCGATAACAAAGCCTAACAAAGCATCAACACAATTTTTCAATCTTGAAACGGTCAAAAACTTTACATGCATAAATTAATGTCAATAGTTCCTTCGCTTTACGCCATTTCGCCTTATCAAAGTTCTTTTAGGACTACTTTACTCTCGGCATTGCACACAGTGTGGATTGAACATTCCAAGAATGACCTGCAAAATCAACTTAACATTGCTTTCAAGCCGACTGGCAAAATCAATATTTACCAAGGTGTGCTTAGTCTGATATAAGGGCACAGTTTTGGGACACACACTGATTTGCGAGATCAGCTTGAATAGCACCGCTCTTAGATAGGCGCCACAGCTATTTATTGAGTCAAGTTCATTCTGCCATTAGATCACTGTACGGAAGTGTAATCTGGGGTTCGAATTTAATGTTAGAGGCTTGCAAGATCAACTTAATAACCTCGCTCAACGGTTGGTGCCCATAGCTGACGTTTAAAATAACTGCCCTTGCACAGACAGCATATCTGTGTGAAGTTTCTGTTGAAAACATAGCAAAATTTACGACTTGAACCGATTAACTTTCGATTCCCTGTAAAACCTGATTGGCCATTGGTTGGAACGATGTGTGTGATTGTTGTTGATGCAGTCGAAAGCGTAGTGTCGTTAACGAATGAATTGAAGCTGAACGTTACTCCTAAACAAACAAGTTCTTTCTATTTTTGTGCAGAGACATGACTAATCAACTGACTGGTCAAATGGCTATTAAGTATCTATAAAGACAGCAAAGTAGCACCCTGCAGGTTTTAATAAAGTACAGTATAAAGAAAGAAAAGAAGGTGTGTATGTTGTAATAGACACTCTCAAGAAGACTTTCTGGTTGACATGACAAAAATGTAGCCGTTCAGACGTGGGTAGTTTGTGTGTTGTGGGTATGTATCACCCTATACACAAGCAACAACTCTGAAAATGAGCACCACCGCCACATTAACAATTTTTAGTACAATTACAAATCTTTTGTTACAACTAATATTCTTTCCACTATTATTAAGAATAACCACAAATACTAATACTACTAATGCCTCTGCTAATACTACTGATATCATTACTACAACTATTGAGAATACTTACTACTAGTAATAGTAATAGTACTACAACTACTGCTGGTAATATTACTGCTATCATTACTACTGCAATTTTGAATACTCATTGCAACTACTACTACTACAATTTATACTATTAATATTATCACTGACACATTATTATTACTATTGCAATTTTGAATACCTATTACGACTACTACTACTGCTTATTCTATCAATCTTATTACTAAAACCATTAGAAATAACAATTACAATTAGTGCTACAAATGCCACTACTGCTGGTAATACTACTGCTATCATTACTACTAATACCTTGGAGCAATGGTTGACCACTTCTGCTCACAGACAATAACTTGAGTAGTTAATTTAATCCCAATGGGGGCTCCAAATATCTGGCCTTGTATTGCTCCAAGCCAAGTTCAATAAGCATACATGTAGGACGCCTCGTCGTTGAGGAGCAGATAACCCGCAAGTTTCGTGAAGCAGAGAATTCGATACTTACCTGATTCTCCAAACTATAATGGCTCGCTGCAAAACGAACTCCGAGTGATATTTCAACTTTTCGCCTCTTTTCGTTCAAGTGAAAGTGCCGTATAAAGTACACTTTCGAAAAGCTCCTGTATTAATTTTTGAAAAAATATTTTTGTTCCTTGCGTCGTAATTTGTAATAATGATTGATCTCTGTCAAGGTTGACGATGGGTGAAACGGCTGTTTGATGCAGGCAAGCTAGTTGTAGGAGAGTGCATGTCGAAGAACACGATATCTGACAAAGGGAAAGAGCAAAAAAAAGGATTCATGTGTTCTATGAAGGACATTAGTCGGAAGGGAACACAAGCAGCCTTGGCTGTAATTCGAATGGCTCGCCAATTTCGTACTGATGACCATTACGCTAATTTATCAGCTGCACTAAGAATGTGCCTGAGATGATTATATATTCTGACGAGAGACAAGAAGCGTAGCTAAAGATGGTGGAGGGTCTTGGCACCTTGAAGGGCTCCCAGCAACATTTTGTGAGATTCTATGAATAAGGAAAATTAGCAATAGATAGAAATGAACCATCATTAATTAGTGGGAAACAATCCCAATGGTTGAATTATCATTTATGCGATTCATTTGTGTACACATATACCTTTGTTATTGTATAATAACAGACGTGTAGGATGTAAACTACTATTCATACAGCTTTCGGCCTCTTGCCTCAGTCAGAAGCAAATATCTGTCCATTAGATGAGGTAAAAGTCAGGATTTCCAAATGCAGATTCATTAGTCATATAGCTCCTCCCTAATCGGTGTAACTCGATATCACAACTGTAGCTGTCCTAGTGTTGTAAAAAGCTTAGCTTAGTAAATACCGAGGGAGTCATTTGTCATATTCATGGACAATGTTATCAAGTGGTTATCGTTATCAAAAGTATTAGGCTCCCAATGTTTGAAAGAATAATTGAAAATTGATTAAAATGAATCAAAAATTTAAAAAGATTTTTCACATTAATTTTTATAAAGTTCAGTTGATTAAAACAATGAATTTGATAGCATAACAATGGATTTATAACAATGAGTGTAAATATCTAACGATGAATGTAAATCATTCTAATTTCCATATTCTTTGCTTAACGTTATCCCCCGGTTATTTCTATATAAACGATTCTGTCCCTGAGTGATCACCAAAAATCGGCCCCCTCTATCTTTTTTAATCGTCAGTGGGTGCAATACTGTTAAGCTGAGCATATGTTTTTTTTTGTGAGAAAAGTATGTGCTTAATTTTGAATTCGACAGAGTGAATCAAAATCTTTTTTGAAGAAAATGCAGAGTTAAAGAATGTAGACCACTATATCTACCGAGGAGAACGATCAACATGAATTCCTCAAAAGGAGAAAACAAGCGAAGAATCACTCCAGGTAAACTTTCGATAGAGCTCAACCTTCAAAAATAAGAAAATTCAATTAATCCTAAGAAGAGAAGGATGTACAACCAATGCTGATAGTCACCTATGGAGCTGGAACATAGAACATAACCAAAAAATTGACCATAAAACTGAGAACCATACATTATACACAAGAGGGTTGAACATTACCTTGTGAGATCAAAAGATAAAACAGAATATCAGGAAAAAGAGTCAGAGATATCAAAGAAACTATTAAAAACTCAAAAGGCAATGGACTGAACATGTACCAAGGATTTTAGACAACTTCTGTACATCACTAATCCATTGAGATCATATGCAAAACTGTGGCCAGCAAAATATGAGATATCGTAACGACTTAAACAAGTCCAGAAAACATTGGCTCCGAGATGCACATAGTAGAGAGGTCCAGCGATTCTTGGGAAATGTCTACATGCAACGACGAACACTAGAAGGCTGCTGCTCTTGATGAAACTATCAGCAGAATTTAAAATCAATTATCATCTTCGTGCGCAGTTTGCAAGAAGTGTGCACGCATACATGTGCACAGCTTTCACTGTATATTTGAACATTCATGATACATTCACATTTTACCTCCACAATTTTAGGGCTTCAGCTTTTACGAACACATGTTATAGACAACCTATCCAGGTTAATTCATTTTTCTATGAACAGCCAAACCCGCTATCTTGCAAACTGTCAAAGTTTACTGAAGGCGAAGGTGAAAATCTTGAAACAGACTCCCACTCCTTTGAGTGCATACGGCTTACGGACAGAGCATGTATATTAATGTAGTTCAGCCCAGAGGCAGACAGGGTTGTACAGAGTGTGGGGGTTTAAAATATTCGTACAGCGTTGTTACTGTATCTTTTTGGACGTTGAGAATTATTAGTAAGTGTGTGTTAGTATGAAGATGTAACAGTTAGCCTTTGTGCAAAAGCCCTGAAATTGTTAGAGTAGGCCACCATTTTCACTTGCTAATATCATATTGCATTAGTGTTTTATAAAGAGTGTTTAAGGTAGAGAGACCACAGGGACATCTAAGAAACTAAAACAGTGAGAGCATTAGAACTTAGAGTTGTTATTTTACACAAAAACTACCACATGGAGCAATTCGAGAATGTTAACTTAAATTGCCATCGAAACCACTCAACAAAGGTTTTTTTAGTTATCATGTTGCCCTGTTTGGCTGGCTGTGTATCTATCATCTGTATAGGCCGCACTAATGGAGCCAGAGGGCTGTAAATCTGAAGATTTACTTCACTACAGAAAAAAAAACAACCAAAAATGTTCGTTTTGTAATTTCCTCCTTAAAAACTTCCTTAATGGTGTTCAATTTTCTGAGTAAGTTTATGTCATTTTGGTCATTCATTTTGTGTCCGACAGCATTCACTATTGTTTTTTGAAAAGTTCAAAATTTTTTAACAATCACTGCCCACCAAAATGCAGAAGAAGAAACTCATTCACATGTCACCCTTTTTTTTCAAATGTTTTATTGATCATCCATAACATAGCATTCTGACAAAGGCATTGGTAACCTAACGGTCGTTATTCAGTGACTAACCAGACCTATTTATTAATCAATTGCGTATTCCAAGATCATCTGTATAGAATATACTGAGACATTCAAGTTGATTGGCACCGGAAGTACTTTGTCAAGGTTAAGGAGAAAGTGAAACTTTCCAGAAAAATAGGACAAAAATTGGCGAAAATAATCCAAGGATACACCTTTCCTCAATATCTGGATAGTCAGAATGATTTTGAGCATACCCCTACCATCATTCTAATTTTGTACATACCCATGCATCTCTCTCTCTTTCTCTCTCTCTCTCTCTCTCTCTCTCTCTCTCTCTCTCTCTCTATATATATATATATATATATATATATATTTGTGTGTGTGTGTGTGTGTGTGTATATATATATATATATATATATATATATATAAATGTTTACGCAAGCAGTAGACAGGTCTATTAAGACCACTTTCATTTCGTTGATGTTTACATAAAACTTTATGATTAGAAACAACGGCATATAACTTCTTTTGCGTCAACAAGAACAACCCACCCGAACAATCGAGACAACCCACCGATCCACTGACGTCAGAGTCCATTATTCTGATATCATAACATACACCGGATCACCAAACAATGACTGCGAGCCTTTTCAACTTTTCTTATTACTGTCAACACCTAACAATCTTTTCAACAACTGCCACTCCTATTCTGGCACTCTCTCTGAGGATGGGGTGCTTCGGAAGCTGAAAAGAGGGCACAAAGGGTCACTATGAACTGTAGCAGCTTAGGATGGGCTACTGCTGAAGAACTCCCTAATCCCTTCCCTGGCAACCGATTTATATATATATATATATATATATATATATATATATATATATATATATATATATATATATATATATATATATATATATATATATACTTTTGGAATAAACATCACCTCACTGGAAAATATTTTTTCGACCCTACCTGGAAAAATATCAGCAGACGCCCACTTGAATAATGTCAGCCCTGGAGATTTGTCCCCAGTGCCAGGCGAGTTAAGGTCGTTAAAAAGATGAGACGACTCAATGATCTTCTTTCTAAAGAACTCCTGAATATGATTATTGATGTAGCGTTTGCCCCAGCATTTGTAAAACGTATTTTATGTCGGGGAGGAAGATCCCCAATTGAAAACCAAGAACGTATTCTCTTCAACGTTTTTGCAGTGTTACATAGACCTCTTGTAATGTTACATTAACGTTACTTTGTAGACTCCACACAACATCCCCACAACATTGCAGCCAACGTTGCAAAACCAGTGCCTCGTAGTGTTACTTTAATGCTTCTTTTCAGAATAACAACAACTTTCTTGCAACATAGCAAGGGACGCATTTCTTCAAAACTTAAGGAAAATACTGGAAGAATGTGCATCGTCTAAAATAGTGCCCCTCAGTCGGAGAAATATCTGAAAATTATACCTTTTATACACATAGTTCAGTGAAAGAAGTATTCTGATGTTTTTCAGCTTCAGGTCCTTGCAACGTTGTGGTAACGTTTGTGGGGTTTGGATATAGAAAAAATGTTCACAAGCAAGGATAAAGTAACTTACCGACAACGTCACGTATCACCAACCAAAATGCAACCCGTCTGCAAGGTTGCATAAACGCTCTTCGTTCGCTGGAAGGGCATTGGCCCCTTTTCGAGATGAAGCCACTCACCGAGGACGAAAGTTGGAAGCTTGTAGTCAAGAAAGAATGATGATACAGTGAAATATTTTTGTGTTCCCGTTCTAAATTCCGGAAGATCATCTCGAGACAGGCTGTGAAGAATTAAGTTAGCAAAGAGAGTAGGCTTTCACATGAACTTCTGTAAAGCAGATGTCTTGTACAACAAACATGTAGAGGACAAAGACATAACGATTGAAATTGAAAACGCAGAACTGGAGAAAGTAGACCACTACATCTACATAAGACAGTGAGTTTTCATTAAGTCATCAAAAGAAGAAAAAAAGCAAAGAATCACAGTAGGTTGGCAAGCTTTCAACAGAGCAGGCTCGAATTTCAAAAACAAGAAAATCCCATTAGTCCTTAAAAGCATGTTATATAACCAATGTACCCTACCGATAGTCACCTATAGAGCTGAAACATGGAACCTAACTAAGAGATTGATCCTCAAGCCGAGAATCATGCAACGTGCACATGAGAGAATCATGCTCAACCTCACATGGAAAGATCATAAGGCAGCACAGTATATCAGAACAAATAGAGGAGTTTTGACATCATAGAAACCGTTAGAAAACTTAAATGGCGCGGGGCTGGTCATGTTGCAAGAATATTAGACGACTGTTGGACGTCATGACTCACATTGTGTATCCCCGGAGATTATGTGCAGCCAGCAGAAAGTTTGATGACGTGACGAGCTAGATAAATTCTGAAAGTACTGGATCTGCAATGCCCGTAATAGAGAGGTCTGGCGAATCTCTGTCCATGTCCATGTCCAACGACGGACGCTAACAGGTTATTAATGATGATAATACTTTTATGTTATCTTTAATTAATGCTCCCATATAAAAAGACGATTATTATTTACTGGCTTTTTCTCCATCGTGTATCTCCGGGTCAGGTCATACATTTCTGTCAACGATTAAGTGTGCCATCTGACATCTGCATCATACAGTATCTTTTACTTGTTTACGCTACAAATGACAGTAGGGATATATATCATATTTATCATTTAGAAGGGTTGCTACAGATATGTTCCAAATATACGGTTTTGATTCCAGCCTAGAAGTATATACTCCCCCCCCCCCAGAATACTTATTTTTGTTCTCAATCCACCCTGAAAAGTTGCATTGGACGCACATAACTGAGCTTGAATAAGGTAAGTTTAGTAAACATTTAATATCTTTCTATAAACAGGTTAACAAACTTCTTTTCTAACGCTGATGACAAAACCAACACACCTTTTTAGTGAACCCCCACCCTGTTTAAATACTTCACCATGGAACATAAAAATGCCAAAATTTGCCCACAAAAGGCCGAACTCAGTCGCTTGGCATTGCGTAGATGGAAAACAAGGCGTGGTAGGTAGTCAAGAACTGACGTGAACTGATAAGACATAAGAAATTCCTAGATAAATTGGTGAAGAGGCAGGTAGGCACCAGGGTGGCCAGCGTTGGGTTTTTCCACTTCATTCGGTTTTTTTCCATACCTGTCTAGGTTTCCATGTTTTTTTTAGTTTAAAATTCAATTAAATGCATCTTATTCCATAGACTATCTTTTCTCAAGTTTCTTATCTTTCGAATCAGTAAAGTAGCAACAGGAAATGATTCTTAAACCCACTGTATTTCACATTAGGCAAATATGGCACTAACCTTCATATTATCTATCCGAAAATGTTTGTTAGCATTACATGAAATTTACATATTCATGTTATTTACAATGTGAACTTAGTCAAATTTATTTCCTTTTACCTTATGAAACAAAACAAATTTTCTTTAAAATTAAAAAAATGCTTAGGATTATTACGAAATGTCGTCAATTTTTGAAAATGTTGGTTAGTAGTTATAAAATCAAAATGATGGGGTGATCAATCAAAAAGATTAAACAGGATAATAATAAACAATTTACTGTTGTTGGGAAGTGATTATTAAAAAAGTCCGATTTTTCAAAAAATGGGTGGTGCTGGACATAAAGTATGGGACCAACTTGACATAAACTAAAATTGAGAATTAAATCCCCCACGAAAAACTCATTTAGCGGGGAAGTATTAAAACTCGTTTTTCTTAACCTAATGTGGAGCAGATCTTTGAATTCTGAATTTCATAGTTCTATTGCAGTGACCTTTATGCACGACACACACATAACCAACCAACCAGCCAGACAGACTAGCTTGAAAACTGAGGAAACTTATGGCGATAGTTTTGGTGACAGTTTTTGTTGATGGTTTCTAAAATGTAAACCACTTATGAATATGAAAATAAGATAAAAAACAATCATAAAAGTAAAAGTTGATATAAATCATTTGTAAAAATGTAGAAAAAAAATACAAACCAAATCTGAAAATCAAGGAAAACTCTAAACCAAACATAAAATTAGGAGAAAATAAAAACAAATATAAAAAAAATTAAAATAAGATAAAAACAAGTCTAAAAATCAAAAGAAACTCTAAACAAAATATAGAAATTAAAAAGAAATATAAACCAAACGTAAAAATTAGAAGAAATTATAAACTGAATATGAAATGAAAAGAAAATGAAATAAGTATAGAAAATAAAAAAAAACAAAATATAAACCAAACATAAAAATTAGATAAAAGTATAAACCAAATGTAAAAGAAATTAATATAAAATGAAAAAATGAAAAAAGTATAAGAATCAAAATAAACTCTAAACCAAATATTAAAATTGAAAGTAAATACAAACCAAATAAAGAAATGAAAAGAAACCCTAAGCCAAAAAAAAATTAAAAGAAAAAAATAAACCAAACGTAAAAATTAGAAGATATAAACCAAATACAACAAAATTTAAGAGAAAAAACAAGAATAAAAGTCAAAAGAAACTCAAAATCAAAGGTAAAAATCAAAAGAAACTCTAAACCAAATATAGAAATTAAAAAGATTTGAAAACAGAGAACAAATCGGGCAAATAATAAAAGTGAAAAAAGAAGCAGGTAAAAAAAACAAAAAAGAATAAAGAGTAGTGAAAAAAGTAGACCATAACATCTACTTAGGACAACAGATCTCAATGAAATCCTCAAAAATTGAAAAAATCAAATCATTCTTGGTTAGAACGCTTCCAGCAGGGCAAGCCCAACCTTCAAGTACAAGAAAATCCCATTAGTCCTATAAAGAAGGGTATACAAGCAATGCATCCTCCAAATGTAAACCAAAAATAAAAACTAGGGGGCTGAAACATGGGGTCCTAACCCAAAGACTGATCCTAAAAATGGAAACCATGCAACATGCACAAGAGAGAATCACGCTCAATATCACATGGACGGAAAACAAAACAGCACAGTATATTGAGGGAAAAACAGGAGTCCGAAATATCATAGATTCCATATTTAAATGACAATGGGCTGGTCATGTTGCAAGAATGGCACACTACTGTTGGAATTAACGACTCACAACATGGATCCCCAGAGATCACCTGCGAAGCCAGGTACGACAAATTATAAGATGGCGTGACGAGCTGGATAAGTTCAGAAAGTGGTGGCTTCGTGACGTCCACGAGAGAGAGAGAGAGAGAGAGAGGCCTGGCGAATCTTGCAACAACGTTAAAAGGCTGATGACAATGGCGATAGATAGATAAATAGATTGATAGATCTACTGAAAGGAAAAGATAAGCGTGGAAAAAATTTCAAGGAGAGCAAAGATAGATAAATATAAATATAGATGAATTATGTATACTGCAGCGGATCAATATGTCTGCAGCCCGACAAAGTTAATAGATGAATTTTGATCTGAAATGCTTACTGCATAATGGTCGATTTATATGATCTAGGGAGAAGCGTTCAGTTAAGGACATTGACAAGTAGGGCGATTATGTTGAAATATAGTCGAAATAAGACTTTTTAACAATTACATTACGGATTTATTGGCTAAACTCTTTTTCTCATTCATAACGCACATAAATTGAAAACAAATGATTTTACTTTAACCAAAATTCCATAATAACAGAATAATAACGAAAGAAAATTTTTAGCATCAAAATGAATTACAATTATCTAGCCGTTATATCCATGGAGATATTGATGAATATGACGGACAAGAAACTTGTCCTGTATTTTACTACTCCCGAAACAGCGCCATGGTAAACCAGATGGTAAATCTCATAATGGAAAATAAAATTACTCATGAAAATAGAAATGAAACTAAATTACATGCAACAAGAACTTGAAAGATATAAAAAACTGTTAAAAGACTTGTTGAAATCACACAAATCATATTCATATTGGCATGTGTGACACACGGTCGTGGATACTTTAGCACTAGTTACAAAAATTGACTAAAGAAGTTGTTCCTTTTCAACATCATAATATGAAAAATTACATCTCAATAAAATAGAGCTATATAATTAAATTAATTATAATTTGAATTTGTTTCCGAAAACATCACACACACATATATATATATATATATATATATATATATATATATATATATATATATATATGATATTTTATCATGAAACTTGTGAAAATTTGTTAAACGGTGTATGACTTATAAGCTCTATTTTATTGATTTTCTACCTAATTTTGAAAGTACTAAGACTTATGATTTATTAATATAAGGAGGCAGAATCCATTTTATTAAGTAAATTATTTTTAATAACACAAATATACTAATTTTAACTTTTTTTTCAAGTTTCAACCCATCTCAAGGTTTAAAATGTGGTCAGACATAAAGCACAAAGAGTTTACAGAGCCTAATCTTCATTTATGTGTTATAATAGACAGGTAACATCATACATATTTATGGATTACTGATATCAGCTTGGTGCAAAAATAATCGCAGTTTTTTTAATTCTAAACGTTGCTTATATTTGGAATAGACTATTATTTGACTATGAAATATACCAATCTAAAGCGTGAATTTTACTCCATTGATTTAATCTGAACGTTATCTTTTCAGTATTTATTCCGATTTATATGAGGCTGTCAAATCAAGAATGGAAAACAGCAAATTAAAACAATTATGAATTCAAAATGGGACGTAATTCAATGGGAACTGTTCGCTGTATCATCCAAGTGTTTGACCAAGGGACCATCAACGGAAGTACAGCTTAGAATCAGTTGAAAGAATTGGAACAACGACGAGAGCCTTAAAGATGCGGGGGGGGGGGGATTACTAAATCTAATCGAAGGCTATTATTGAGGTTGACTCATAAATAAAACAACTTGATAGATTGCATAAGGACTAAACAATGACCATTCAATAATTCTTTGACATTGGCACGTAATTGGAAGAGCGGAGAAGCTCGACATGTCGTGCAGATGAAACTAAAGGAAAAGCAAAAATGTTGTTATTTGGCAGAAATTGGATTAATTAAACTCCGAAACTCTACCTTATCGAGTTTACTCACCAGACGTCTCTCCTACCGACTACCACTTTTTCATGCATTTCGACCACTGTCTGTAAATGAAGATCTATGAAACGCTTTCAAAGATTCCATTGGTTCTACGACCGTGAAATTCTATCAAATATATTCATATGCGTATGTGTGTGTGCGTGTTTGAGTGTGTGTGTGTGTGTATCTTAGTATATCTATATATGTGTGCGTGTCTGTGTAGGTGCAATATATACCACAAGTCGTATATATTGATCCGAAAAATCTTCATTCCAACATTACTTAATTATTAGAGTACAGAGAATATATCGATTAAATATTTAATCGATTTCTATCTATTTACCCCTGTCTCTCTTTATCTATGTCTGTCTATCTGTCTGTCTCTTTCTCTCTCTCACTTTCTCTC
Organism: Thysanoteuthis rhombus; assembly: GCA_963457665.1. Lineage (NCBI taxonomy): Eukaryota > Metazoa > Mollusca > Cephalopoda > Oegopsida > Thysanoteuthidae > Thysanoteuthis > Thysanoteuthis major. The sequence continues at coordinate 16,041,482 of OY735208.1, forward strand.
CACCCCCTTTCTCTCTCTCTCTCTCTCTCTCTCTCTCTCTCTCTATATATATATATATATATATATATATATATATATATATATTAGATACCACGGAAAGTAGTTTGGGATTTGAACTTAGTGATGCTCCAAGCAATCTAAAGCTCGGGGGCACCTTGTTAAAACCTAATGCTGTCTGACAAAACTTGAACATTTTATGTTGCCCCTGCGGGTTGTTTGGTCCTAAACTGTCGCTTATTAAGCTACATGCTTAAATACGGCACTGACACTTAGGGCTTTTTATATAGATATGTCAGAATTTTCATTTACTGTCATGATTACACATAGAGTGACATACCAAATTAACTACGACAGAATAATTGTATTTTAGCATCGACTGCATTTAACTGCTGGGACTAAGTGCAATTAACAGTGGAACTTTCCAATGAATAGAATTAAAATTAATGGAACTCTTCTGTGAATCGAAAAAGAATGAATAAAAAAATCTAATGGTCAAATAATAATCGTTATTTCCCTTGATAATGACATTCAATTTTTAAAATGGATTCATGAGTTGAGCGTTGTATTCGTTAGCAGGGGTTCGTTTTTCTCATCCCCACTTTAATGTATATCTGCTGAACCTTCAATATGACAGTAAACAGAAAAAACTAATGCTTGAATCAAGGTTTGATTTTCGATTTGGTTGAAGATCTTTCGGCTCTCAATCTGTATGTTTGAATTGGACATCGGGAAAAAGTTTTGTCATGATTCTAGAAAATAATCTATTAATTGTGGTAGGTGTCAATGAGTGATAGTTTTATTATTATTACTACACACACACTCACATACACACATACACACACAATTATATATTTATGCACACACATACACACACACATATATATATATTTATATATTGTTATATATATATAAGTGGACAATTCGAAAAATAGTAGTATTCAAATAAAGTTTATTACATTAACATTCTTCGCTTTTCGGATTAGTCAAATTGGGCAACATTGAAAAGTTTGCTTTTTCAAGTAAATAACGTAATATATCGCGTGAACACAAATTCTATTTCAAATTACAAAGAAACCATAAAACGAGGCAAGCCTTTGGCAGAGCAAGCTCAACTTTCAAACACAAGACGATCCCAATTATTCTAAAAAGAAGAGTATAAAACCAATGCATCCTCCCAATTGTCACTCATTGAACCTAACCAAGAGACAGACTCGCAAACTGAGAAGCATGTAACGTGCACATGAGAGAATCATGCTCAACCTCAAATGGAGAAATCACAAGACAGCACAGTATATCAGGAAGAAAACGGGAGTCTGAGTCATCATAAAATCTACCAGAAAACTTAAGTAGCAAATGGGCAAGCCATGTTGCAAGAATGGCAGATAATTGATGGACGTCACAGCTCACAACATGGATACCCAGAGATCACATGCGAAACTGAGGCCGACAGAATACAAGACAAATTCAGAAAATACTGGCTCCGCTATAGAGAAATGATGTGGATCCTTGGGGAGGTTTATGTCCAACAACGGACGATAAGAGAATGATGATGATAAAAATGATGATTTTCAGTATTGTTCACTTGTAAATTATGTCATATATCGTATACACAAAATATTATTAACACACACATACACACACACTCTCTCTCTCTCTCTCACACACACACACACACACACACACACACACACACACATATATATATATATATATATATATATATATATATATATATACATATATATATATATATAACCTTCCCCCCCCAACATTATATGGTACATCACCATTATCATTGTTATATTAGGTTTGGACGAAATATCTCCAGGGAAATAGTTTGACCCGGTTTCTAACACTACTAAAACCACTTTCATTTTTTCTGATTAAGATGTCGTTGAAACAAATTTCTCCCAATCTGACCCAATGTCCTCCTCACATTTACTATCTGCATCAGAAAGAGTTTTGGAATCTGCAAGGATACAGAGGGAAGTGCTTAAAAGCTTGTCACTCATTGCCCCTGCGATAGCACCATGCAACACAGTTTCTGTTCCTGCGTAGTGAGTGTAAAAGTATGGGAAATAGCTACCATCCCTTTCAAAATTTGCTTCGGTGGCCAGGATAATGATATTCTCATGTAACTGTTCTTCTCACTTTATGTGATTAAAAGTGAGCGTACTTGCTCGTTGTTCATTTGAAAAACGGTAGATTTCGAATTATCACTGTCCTGGTAACAAAAGAGAAGTTTGAAAGGAATTATTGACATTTTTATACTTTCCCCCACGATCAATCAGAAAATGACACTTATTAGCCAAAAACAGCAACAAAAAAGTAAAAAGTTGTCATGCTATGTTCTGTACCGATCGGCCTATCAGACATCCCTTCGTATAAGATGCCCTCTGGTTTTACAAGGACATTTCTTTTTAGAAAAAAATTATTTAATACATTTTATCATATGCTTATAGAAAATCATTTTAGTGTTTTTTTCTGGCTACAGTATTCGCACATTTCTATTGAGAAGTTCGCCTTTTCAAGTTGATAATGGTAATAGCATGGTAAATGCATACCATGTGAACACGAATGCTATCTATTTGAAATTATGAAGAAACTGAACAGCAAAAAATGTTAGTATGATATGGAAAAATCATGATCAGTCCCACATCGAAGGTCCACAAGACAGCACAATACATTCGGGGAGAAGACAGGAGTCAGGGACATCATAGAATCCTTTGAAAAAACTCAAATGGCAATGGGCTAGCCATGTCACAAGAATGACAGACAACCAATTGACATCGCAACTCACGACATGGATCCCCAGAGAACACATGTGCAACCGACACCGGCAGAGTATTAGATGGAGAGACGAGCTAGACAAGTTCAGGAAGTACCGGCTCTGCCATGCTCACGATAGAGAAATGTAGCGAATCCTGGGAAAGGACGTTGAAAGAATGATGATGACGATGATGATGATGATGATGATGATGATGATGATGATGATGATGATTTCCTATATTATATGCTTGAATGATATGTCAGATATTGTATCCATAAAATATGATTGACACACACTCACACACACACATACACACACACACACACACACACACACACATATATATATATATATATATATATATATATATATATATATATATTCACAATAGTTTAAAAGTTATCAATACATGCAGAAAAAACAAATTCCAATATTTTATCAAAGGTGCGCACAAAGCAAACAGCAAGTTACCTGTAACATTAAAATGAATCTTGGTAAATACCAATGGCTAACAAAAGCAACTAATCCTGTAAAAGTTGACTCCAGCTCAATGCAACTCGCTCCAACCTCCCAGCCATAAACGTCACACCGTCAGTTCTCGGCTTCCCATAGCTGTTACGAGCATATTTGATGCAGGGTCATTTTTTCGATACGTGTTTCTGAAATAAAACGTGTCTAATAGGCCGGCAAATGCGGTAATCACCAGACATCTGGCGTGAACATGCAAATGCTGGGAATATTACAGTAATAATTTTGGTGATGCTGTGGCATTGAGGAAAAATAAGAAGAAGAAGCGAGAACCAAGAAGTTTCTTCATATGTCTACGATAACAGTATTTTAACGAGGATAATTATCGACCACCGAACAGCTGCCAAAAGAAAAAAAAAAAAAAGAAAAAAGAAGAAAAGAAGAAGCTAGTACAAGTTTTATGAAGCGAAGTAACGTTCTTCAGTCAACTGCCGAGTCGAAAATAAGTTTCCTTTCATTTCATTCCAGTAAACTTCTGATCGATAAACCTTTCCTGATAACCGACAGGTCAGTAGCTCGCATGTCACCAGCTCTTTGAAGAGCAAACACCTTTACTTCCGGTTTGTGCTCTCTAATCAAGCTTTCTGGTCGAGAAAATGGTCACCCAGACGACAGTTGTCTCCTCTTATCCACGATCAACATTAAATTGATGATAAGTTCCCTGCACAAATTTATGCAAAATGTTAGAAATCTTAAAAGTGTCTTCCAAGTTTATTCAGCCATTTATTGCTTATTCAATCAGTTACATATCCCACGTCATTTACAAACCATAGGAAAAATGCCGCAAAATCGATTCTGTATGAATTAATTGAAATGGACATCGGTCATCATTCAAACACGTGCTTGCATCTTTTGCCTCGTTACAGAAAATGGTGCAACTGTAAAACGTCTCTGTTAAAATCTCGCTAGTAAATTGGTCGCCGGTCAGTTTGTCGATAGGACAATCTGTGTCCGGTAATTGAAGGTGAATTAGTCCAGAGGAAAATTTCCATTGTCTATTATAATTTGTTTAGGTTTGTTGGTTCAATCAATTCTCGTTGGACAAATGGTCTTACATCAATTCAGTATTTCTAATCCTACTGCCTCATGGATAATTGCTCTCGGACAAGCATAGCATAGGAACTGTAAAACCAATGCTCAAGTCCGAGGAAATAAAGCAATTGAATATTCAAATAATCATATGCATCGACAAAATTGCCCGGGAGCAAATATCAACCATCATTTTTGTAAAAGGCTGCAATTATCCAGGAGCAGCAGTTTTTTCAATAGAATCAATTGTTCTGGGGCAGTTCTGATACCCACTTTAGAATATTTTCATTTAATCCCTAAGCTTTGTATTTATTCAATGAATGTACTAATCAACTTATTTTTTAAGATTTAAAATGTTCGCTGCAGTTGACGACAAATTGTCCTTCCAACATATTGACATCACGGCGAATTGATTGACGACCAATTGAACAGCAACCAATTGACTGAATGCCTCGAAAATAGATCATTTTTGGACGAGATTGTTGCAGGTGATGAAAAATTGAAGCATTACTTGGAGCCAAAACCAAAAGAATGATAGCTAGGTTCAGCTACTATTCATGTACAGGTTGCCACGAGGTCCGTATAAGGTATAAAACAGTGCCAAATGAATCGGGGAAGAATAAAAGGTAGGTTTGGAGGTTAGTATTACTTTACTGCCAACCATACTGTTCTCGTAACTCAGTCGGTAAGAGCAGCTGGTTCAATTAACCGAGTTTTCTAGCGGCAAAAGGACCGTGATTGTGAGTCAGACTGAGATTTCATCTTTCATTTCCTCTCCACGCTATTCATGCTTGACAGCCAACAATTGGAAAACCGTAGGGTGAAAGTTTTCAATCGAAGAATAAGTATGACCCAAATGAATTCTTTTTTTTGTCATCACGAGCGTTTTTAGCTGGAAAACATTTAAAGCAAAGGAGAAGCATCAACAAACATATAGATTCTGAAGAATCTGGATGTTATTAATAAACCTGTCAAAGGTTTTCTCCAACATAAAAAAAAAATTAAAAAAAGTTTTCAGAAGGGATCTAGGGTAGTGATGTCGATTTTCAAGTCTGTAGACATAACGGTACGGCCAGGAGCGCTGGAAAACGCAAAAAACCCACGAACATTGGCCCATATGAAGAAGAATGGAACTTTGTACCATCTTTGGTGGCTACGGGGATTCAATTATTTCATTGGTAATATGCGTATGGAAAAAAAGAACTTGAATTACATGAAAAATTTCGGACATTTGATTACGAGAGATCTGTTGATATTTTTTGCATTCCTGTATCAGGTACCGCCATCAAAAACTGTTAACATTAATATAGGTTTTTTCAGTTCCTAATTAGGCTGGTTCTGTATGTGTCATGCGTACAGGCTGTATCGACAGAGCTAAAGGGCTAAAAATGTGAAAGATTCACTCCATATTATTTCTGGTAGACTTTTTTTGTATTCCAAAATAGGTTTCTAGTTAGGATTCTAATTTACAATTTAAGTTTATATCAAATTTACCCCTTTTTTTGTCCGGCAGCGTTCACACTTGTTTTTTTTTTTTTTTGTAAATTCGGACCTTTTAGTGACCCTACATAACTTATCCATTGATCACCTCTGTTCACAATCTCTTAGATTGATCACCCCCAATCTGGCATGCTGCCAAATACGTTTGTTGTGTGACAGTTTCTATTGAGTGACTAACCAGACATATTCTATTGAATGGTTAAACCTCTTTTGACGAAAAGAATGATATGTAGATTCGCTTTGTATTATTAGAGTATAACGGATTGTTGGCTTGGAAACAGTTTAGATTTAGTCATCTTCATTGCATTGTACCGGTGAAATTATGCAAATAAACTATCTCTTTATCTATCTAGTGTACTCCCTCAGATTGTATACGCATCCTGTTAAATCACGCAGAGGCTATTACCTGAAAGTAAACACTTTCAATTCATGGAGGATAAATGCTAAAATAAACAACTATTGTTTCTCTCCTAACGTTACGACAATGTTCTTCCATTGCAGTCAGCACGTAAATTGAGGTCTGAAACCCAGTCTTCCAGTGCTTCAAGTACTTCCAGTTTCGTTCCAAAAAGGAGAACATTTTGAAGACTTGAAGAGTAATCTGATCATAAACAATAAACGCTTTCCTTTTGAAGCCTCATCATAACATATACACTTTGCTATAAGAGTGTTTCTGGAACTAGAAATGCATGCTATTAACGAACTCAGTGTAAATTGAGTTTTGGGACCATGCAAACGTACAAGCGTACTCATACATAAACATACGCACGTGTGTGTGCGCGTTTACTTAGGTCAGTTAATGAAGCTATGAAACAATGGAAGCTAAATAGAACGACGAATAACAATTGACTGAAAAGCTTTGGATATGAATGAAACATACTGAAAAGCACCTTGCTAATCCGTTTGGAAAGTCTGCCACGAATGCATAATATCAGCTACGACGTACGGATGCAAAACATGGAAACTGGCAAAATGAACCAACTCAGAATCGCAAAGAGAGCTATGGAAGGAGCAATGACTGGGATAGCTCTAAAAGATAGAAAAAACATGGATCTGAGAGCCGACCAGGGTGAAGGATTCCATAGAAATAAGTAAGTGAAAAAAGTGGAGATGGACTGGTCTTTTAGCGAATTTAGCACAGCAGTTGGAGTAAAGGGCTAACTGATCGAACAGTAAACGCAGTAGGGAAAGATCAGGGAATGAGATGGAAAATGTCAACTATAAGACATAGCAGAGGTTAGCACAATCAATATCATCATGGAAGAAGATGGAGAAGGCCCTTGTTGATTCATCAGCATCAGTCTCTCAACGTCTGTCGTTGAACATTGACCTTCCCCAGGATTCACCACACTTCTCTTTTGAGGGTTTATCGGAGCCAGTACTTTCTGAATTTGTTTAGCTCGTCTCTCCATCTAATACTCTGCAGGCCTCAGTTGCGCATGCGATCTCTGGGGATCCCTGTTATGAGTCGCAATGTCTATCAGTTGTCTCTCTTCTCGCAACATGGCCACCCAATTGCCATTTGAGTTAAAAAAAAAAAAACGATTCTTTGGTGTCCCTGACACCTGTCTTCTCCCCGATGTATTGTGCTCTCTCGTGGCCTCTCGATGTGAGATTGAGCATAATTCTGTCTTGTGCACGTTGCATGCTTCTCAATTTGCAGGTCTGTCACTTGGTTAGGTTCCATGTTTCAGCTCCATAAGTGACTACTGATTGGTTATACACCCTTCTTTTTTAGGATCAATGGAATCTTCTTGTTTTGGAAAGTTGGGCTTGTTCTGTCAAAGTCTTGCGATCCTAGAGTGATTCTTCGTTTGATTTCTTCTTCTTTTGAGGATCTCATGGAGATTAATTGACCTAAGTAGATGTAGTAGTCTACTTTCTCCAGTACTGTGTCCTCGATTTTGATCTTAGTGTCTTAATGATGATATAAAAGAGGGGCCACAAAAATCTCACCGTGTAAATCACTTATATTAACGACAAATTTCCATCATTTCAAAACAATGCTATACGAACAGAATAAAGAAAGCAAGAAAGTTTAACTCCATATCAACTTTAGAAAAGCTATTGTCATGTACTACAAATATATCGAAGATAAAGACACGGCGATCAGAATCCAAAAAGCAGAACCGAAGGAACGGATCTTCATGAGATCCTCGAAAGAAGAAAATTCAGTCAAAGTTGGCAAGCTTTTGGTACAGCGAACAAGACTTTCAAAGACAAGAAATTATTATTCCTAAAAAGAGGGGCATACAACCAAAGCATCCTCCTGATTGACAATTATGGAACTAAAACATAGAAACTAACCAAAAGATTAATTCTCAAACTTAGAACCATACCACGAGAACTGGAGGAAATCGCGCTCAGAATCATATGGAGAGAGATTGCAAGACAACATATATTAGAGAAAAAGCAGGAGTCAGACATAGGATAGAATCCATAAAGAAACTCAAATGGCAATGGCTAGTCCGGTAGCAAGAATGCCAGACAAACGGTAGAAGTACGAATGTGCTTTACTGCGTCTGTATCTCAGAGTATATAATCATACACGCACCAGGTGGTTTTCTTAAGTGCACATTGTACGTCATCTTTGTCAAATTCCTTTTTGAGTTTTGACTTTATTTTCGAACTTCACAACAATGACAATGATCTTACCAAAAACCCGTGACGTCATCTACGCAAAAAATGATGACAAATTTACTTTCTCAACTGAGCGGGATTTGTTTTGCTAAAATTTGCTAATCTCATTTACAGAAACTACTAAAAAATAGTTGAAACTGAGTTTTGGAATTATATTGTATGGAGAAAAGATTTCTGTTTAATTCTTCTATTTGATTTCAATGAAGTAAGGTAGTTTAAAACTCGAAAAGTCAAGCTTATTTATCATATTTTTGAATATTTATTAAATATCATCGGACTCAGTGCTGGATTGTTTGAAAAAAGATCAAATTTTAAATGTTGGTGTGTTGAAGTGGAAGCCTGACGAGATCATATCTAGAGAGCCCAGTCTATCTTACTATTCAACCATAGTTAGGAAAAGAGATGGTACCATGCCTCTCTAAGTGACCTTAGTGCAAAATGAACACAATTCTCAACTTGGGCTTGAACGTAGCCTATCGATTGCATCCTCCATGCCACCAATCGTTCGGCCACTCTGAGCCGCACTTGTTCCATAACAGGCCTTAGTTATATCACTACAATTGTAGAAATCTGTGTGTGTGTGTGTGTGTGCGCGTGTGAGGGGGTTTTCACCATTATTACTTGACAACTGGCCATCCTACAAAATTGACATTTACCTGATACTTGTTAGTACAGAAGGCAGTACAGTATCAAGTTTTAAGTTTTGGGGATCGGAAGTTCTCGAGAAATATGATAAAAATGAATAAAACATTAAAGATTATGGATCTGTAGTTATAGTTTCTTCGCGTTATCCCCCTGGACTTCCACTCTGTAGAATTATGTAAATTTGGATATGAAATGTCTAAATTGGAAACATTGAAGAGAAGTAACCGAAATACTTCGAAGGCGTAGTTTCGTATGACAGACTAAAAATTATTTTTACGAGATGATTACGGTAGGCTGCTCCACACACCATGAAGTCTGACCCTTTCCAAACATGCATCTTTGGAACGAAATAGTGACCTCTAGTCAAACCAATAAGCTTAAACACCCAGACTTGGAAGGATCTGGCCTTGTTTCTTCTGTGCAAAACGAACTTTTCAGTGAAGGGGGCAGACGGCTTGATTTTCTTGAAAACGTACCGAGTCTTGCCCAAATTACGCTGATTTGCCCAAAATTTCGCACTATTCCACCCAAATTGGAGGGAGACATCTACCCTTCACCTACCCACCACCACCTGTGCTTCGTAACCTTATACTTCCGTGAAGCTGGATATAGAAATTCTCGTCTGCTCTTTTCAAGGTCACTGCTTAATACACTAAAGTCAAATCAACAGGTCCACTTGTAAATATATTCCAGCTAATGGCTATGAAGTAAACGTTCGGGATTACTTCTTTCTTGTTTATCAGAGTTGCTTTTCTCCCACTATTTCAATCTTCCCTCAGGGTGTGTTCAGGCTGCATGAATATTGTGAATATCAAATACTGGTTTTGAGAATTCATCGGGTTGACGTCTACCTCAGACAGTTCAATACAGACAGCTTAAGATCAACGTTTATGTTTTTGTTTTTTTTTTTCAAATTTTGTGTCAGTGTTAACAATATTCAGATTTTCTAAAAAATTGTTTAATGTTTTAAAGTCCGGCGTTGCCAATTGAGTAGTTTTTTTTTAAAATTCCGCGAATTTTTCAAGTGTCTTCCTGCGTCGAAATATTTGAAAAATCACATCTAAATTGGTAACTTTTCCCAGAGGTGAAGAGTTTGGTGAACTTACAGTGACATGAAATTCGAAACAGTTGACCAGAACTTTCACCATGATAAATATAGGTTTCTCCAGTTTTCAAGTGATTCTGACTGACTTGCTGGCTGATGGACTGGCTATGTATGTACGTGTCGCACCAATGGATCTTCATGACTTAAGACTCAAACAGTTACTCCTTATTATGCCAAGAAAAATATGTTTTTGACCCCCAGCTTGTCTTTTCTCTCTCGAAAATATAGACTTCTAGGTGATCCGACAAAAGTAGACTGTGGTAACTAATTATTTGATCACCCCAATTTTAATTTTGAATTTTATTACTCCCAACACGGTAGGCTGCCAAACGATGTTGGTCACTTGGTGGCTCGTGTATCTTTGAGCAAGAGGGCTGAAAACATTTACTACTTATGTCTTGAACAAAACATCTTTCTTAAAGTTCCCGAGATAGGTTTTTAGCTGGGGTTCATATACAATGTTGGTTTGTGCTAAATTGGTCACTTAGTTTATGTACGGCAGTGTTCGATTTTTTAGTGATCACCGCCCAACAAAAGTTGAGATAGGTAAGTCTTTTAGTTGGTCACCCAGAGAACTTTACTTTTTTCCTTTTTTTTCGTTTTTTGATAATACATAATTGATCAACTCTAGAGTATCCTTATAGCCTCAAACAATATTAAATTGTCCAAAATATATATTATATTGGAGATATAAAGACCCCAAATGTCCTTGTCCTGTTTTGACCAGTGATGTTTTGCATTTTGGCTGTGCTACAGACGCACAAAAATGTGAAGGTATTTTAGTGTCAGGAAAAGCAACGGACTCTAAAAGCCTTCTTAGCACAATGCAGGGAAGGTTAGAAAATTAGAGAAATAATGGAAAACAAGCCTGACTGCTTCAGGGTCAAACTCCCCTGAAAATGCGATTATTTCAGCTATCGAACAGAATTAAAGAAATCTTTCACTTACTTATTAAAGGGTGTGAGTGTGCCAAGTTTAAAGTTCCTACCATGGACGGTTGGGATTAAGAAATGTAGAGAGGAGAGAAAAAAATGAGGAAGAAAATGAGAAATGCGAATCGACTTGACATGAGGCTATGGGATCACTCTGTCTTTGTCTCTTTCATGTCTGACTGATAGCAATAAAAAAGTCAACTCTCTTGGAGTTTGACGACAGAATTTGTGTCTGATTCAAATTTCTCTTTCTTCCAATAATTCTTTGATTTTTTTTTATCCTTTTGTAATATCATGTGAGTGAGGATGAGTACCTTTGAAATTTACAGTTGGGACTACCTCCCTTACGTCGTACCTCAAAGGCTTTTACTTTTCTTTGCTTTTCACAGACACTAAAACATTTTGTGCTTTTGTGCATCTGTAGTAGACAGTCCATTCAGAGCACCATACTCCGCTAGCATTGACTAGATATCCATTAGAGAAAAATAGCTGAAAATGTTCGCTGTCTACATATGACGGCTGCCAAGAAGATAAGCAATGAAACCAAAGCGACTGGAAAAATCGCCGAAGAAAAGACAGGAACGGTCGTTGATTGTGTTATAGTTGGACTATTTCCCTCGTTTATGCTTTAATTTCTGTACTCCTTGCCTTCTTCGGGTGTTCTCCTCTCTCTCTGTTTTTTTCCTTCTGATTTGTAAAAGAAATAACGGAACAGAGGAGGGAAATAGCGGAACTATTGCACACACACAACGATTGAAACACCTCGTCTGACTTTGTAGCACCAAATCGGTCACTAAAAAGCGCCAAGGAACGTACTAAGAACACTGCAAGCCATTTCATTGCTAAATTGGCTAAAATAGCAATTTGCCAGGCAAGAAAATAGCTAGAACTCAGCTGAAATAGCAGAAAAACAGCGGTACAAATTTCACTAAATATTGAATTTTTGTATCCCCAGAAGAGGGAACGCAGTAAATTGGCAACTCTGCTAACAAGTCAAGAACATGAACATCTGTGTTTATAATAACGTCATATCAATTAAAAGGTGTGTTTGAACAAACAGAACGAGTGGATATTACTATGGATATGAAAGGACTAACAAAAGAAAGAACAAAGAAAGAGTGTACAAAACGCTAGTTGGCTGAACATAAATTGTTAAAGCTAGTGATAGAACCAGGTATATATAACGCTGTGCACAAAGAACTAGGTATACGGTATTGTCCCCATTGGTAGACATTGGACATTAAAAAAAACAAAAACAAAATCGGAATTCAGAAGTTGATATACGCCGTTCCCCTATGCAGACTGACACACCACCATCATTGGATGTGGCCCGGAGATTGGAAATAAAGGGTGATAGAAATACAGATTGAAGCAGAAAATAATGGGAAAGAAAAAAAGATAATGTTATAAAACTAGAAAAAAATATAGTGAGAGAAGAGAATGTAAAAAAAAGTTAAGAAAATAGAATTAAATGTCCAATGGAATTTTTGAGATTTAAACATATCCGGCACTCGGAAGATGGGGAGAGAAGTCATCGGAACCGGAAGTTGGAGCTTGTGGGTTTGCAGACATTTCTGTACAGGAAGTGGACAACTTTAGTTCCCCTTTGAAAGTGAGAATGTCGGTTTTAAGCAATGACAGGCAGCTGGCAGTGGTGAAGAAAAAGGTAAGACAAAAAAAAAAAAAAGGACAAGTTTTTTCAAATGGTAGAACATCGATATACGATATTGTATCTGTGTTCTAACAGATGGCTGTTTTACACCCACCCCCAGAAACCCACAAAAAACAAAACCAAGAGCAACCACAACAACAATCAGACGAATGAAGTCTGATAAGTCACTCATTAGAAAACCAACGTCTCTTTCTGCAACATGCCATGTTGGGATGATCAATTAAAAAAAGGATGACTACGTTCTGAAATAATAATTTCCGAAAGAGCAGATTTTTGTCACCTTTCTGAAACTTATGGGACCTTTTTTTTGAATTCAGGTCCCGAGAACTTTATGAAAGAAACTCATAGCACATCAAATATTACATTATATTGTATTCTTGATTGGTACTTTTTGTATATAAATATATATATGTATATACTAGTTGAAGTACTTGTCTGTGCTGGATTAAATTTAAGCATAAAAAGAAAAAACAAAAACTTTCAGACACTTCAACCCCTCCAAGGAGGAAATGTCTCCCTTCACTTTTGACGCTCTGAAGGGGAAAAGGCATCTTTTCACATCTGGTCCTTTATGACCTCTTTTAGTTTCTTTTTACTTCTGATCCCTAAAAAGTGATAAATTTTCTTCCTCTTTGACCCCTCAAAGAATTATGCACCTTCAAAATGAGAGAATATTTATACTTACATATTTATGTTGAACGGACACCAAAGGTCCAGTTTAGTCTTATAGTTAAAATTTAAATAGGGAAAAAACTTTTGAAACCTTTAAAACATTTTTTTCTCAAAGCTTTTTACTTTAAAACATTCCATCATGGTTCATTGAGTACACATGCCGAATTTGGTAAGCCTGTACCCATGTTTAGGTAGATTTTATTGCCTGAAAGACCTCCTGAAACCTCTCACTAATGTATACATAACCATGAGAAAAATCACCTTTTCAACTGATTATGTCTTTGTTTTGACTCTGTTAAAAATCTTGAGTAAGGATTCTGATTTTCTAAGTAAGCAGGCACTACTCAGCTGGAAGATTGGCGTACACAATCTTCTCACACCTTCCGATTTCATAGTTATCAATTTGGCATTCTGCCGCACTAAACCGGGAACGAAAAGAAAAAGGGAAGAGAAGAAAACAATTTCGAGTCCTGCGACGTTATATACTCAATTTTGACAGTATCTCATCAACATTTTTTTCGTTAATAAAACTATTCGTTCCGAATTCACCGAAAAAATAATGTAAAACCGTCGGATTTAAAAAAAGACTCTCTAAAAATGGATGCACACTGTTTCTCCTGAGCTTTGCTACATTTTCATTTGTATATCTATTAGCCTTCTCCATAACTCTATGCTCACAATATAAGTTAAGCTGAATAAATAGGCCTTAGTTTCATAAATTTCGAATGTTTTCAACATCGCATTTTTGAAATCGAGAATTGATTAAAAGAATAATAATATGACGTAATTCGGCGTGAAACAATTCCGCTTTCTCGACCACTCTCTGTTTTCTTCCTCTCCTCTGAACGCTTACAACCTTTTTTTTTCTAGTTTGATCTGAAAAGAATTAATTTCGGCTTTCGTTGCAAGTAGAAAGAAATAGAACAACAACAAAAGAAAAAAAAAGGCAACAATACAAACAAAAGAGAAAAGTTCCCCACCCCACAAAAAAGAGCGTGAGGACACGAAGTCTTTGATTGGAATAAAACGGGAAACAAGTTCTAAAAATGGGTAGCAAAAGAAAAAAAAAACTATTTGAAAAAAGCAGATTGCTGAATCCCAATCGTGGAAAACTGCCGGTGGCGTTTGTATTTTTGTCGAATTTAAAGAGGCTGGGAAGTTTCAAGTAACTGCCTTTTATAAGATTAGAATCGACATTTTTCAAATAATATATATATATATATATATATATATATATATATATATATATATATATATATATATATGTATATATATATGATGTAAGCACAGAAATCAACACATCATGGGAACTGCAAGCTTCATGATGCTACGATCTTCAGTATATATATATATATATATATATATATATATATATATATGTATATATATATGATGTAAGCACAGAAATCAACACATCATGGGAACTGCAAGCTTCATGATGCTACGATCTTCAGTATATATATATATATATATATATATAGATAGATAGATAGATAGATAGATAGAGAGATAGATAGAGAGAGAGAGAGAGAGAGAGAGAGGCAGAGATTGTGAGGGAGAAACAGCAATATGGATTTCGAGCAAGTAAAAGAGCGAGAGACAGTGTGAGAGAGAAAGAGACCAAAAGAGATAGATAGATAGATAGATAGATAGAGAGAGAGAGAGAGAGAGAGAGAGAGAGAGAGAGAGAGAGAGAGAGAGGGGGGCGGGATAAGCAACCCGCTTCAGAAAATGCGTAAATGCCAGAGCGTATATCATCAATGCTAGATTGATCTTCGGGTATTGATTTGACATTTGTTTTTTTTCTATATGTCAGACCTAAAACGAGGAGACGTTTTGAGTGGAAATACACATACACACACACACACACGCACACACACACACGTGCATCGCACGCACACGTACACATGTGCACACACTCATGCAAGCATACACTTATACACCCATCAAAATACACACACACACACACACGTGCACATACATGTACATGCATACACACTCATACGCAGAGAGGGAAGAAATGAGAAAAGACGAAGATATAGACAAAGAGAAAGAGAAAGAATTTGAACATAGAAATCTTGACCTTTTCGACCAAGATGGCGGTTCATTACCACGTGATTGGCACCTTAACACCATCATCATCACAACCATTGTCAGCATCACCACTCAACTCTTATCTACAATTTCACTTTGCCTGTTACTACTTGCGATCGAGTGCTTATTTTTCAGTATTGACACAAGAGAAAGGTTAAGTAGGTTCATATGAAAGTAGGGAAAAGAGGACAGAGAGTTAGGTTTTCTATAGAGAGAGTAAGAAGAGAGAGGACAGAAAAGAGAGTCAGTTAGTTCAATAAGCGAGTAAGTGTGGATAGGGAGGTTAGGTTGTTTATTGAGTGGGGGAAGTTTTTTTTACGTATGGAACCCTTCTATATTTGTATAACATTCAGATAAAAATATTAACGGGCAACAAAGATTGGAATGGATAAGGGAGAGAATGCTACGATAGAAGCAAAGGGTGAGAGAAGAGAAGAGGCACGAGACAATGGGTGTTAGTAGTCAACACCCGTGGAATTTCTACTGGTTCAGTTAGTCAACATAATTACTATAAACATCATCTTCGCTATCATCGTCATTGCAGTGCTTTGCAATGAACATAAATATATATATATATATATATATATATATATATATATATATATATATATATATATATATATATATATATATATATATATATATATATAAATTTTTCTCGTAACACCTTTCACCGAAATCTCTGTAAGAGAAACGTACTAATTATCGCAACTAATCATAATCACAGAAAAAAAATACCTTCAAATAATTATTTTTAAAAAGATGTAAAATCATTTTGCGATTTTTTTCTTTTGTATGACACATTAAACATGGCATTCGATTTGTATGTGGGTCTATAAGCAGTGTAATGAAGCTGTAGAAAGCGGCGTGGACATTCTTTCTCTTATATCTGTTTTTCTCAGCGTCTTTATCTTTCCACAAAAAGCAGCGAGTCACGTTCTGCTTTTGTGTTTATTCTTCTCCTTCCGCTTGGAACGTGCACATTCACCAACAAGGAATAAGACATTCATGAAACACTTCTTTTCTAAAAAAAAAAGTTAATTACTTAATTAACTACTAAAATAGTTTTCCTCTGATTACATGCGCATGATGCAATCAATAAAATTCGCACTTGATCTCCATTTGTTTTGCTATCTACCAATACAATGAACAGTGTGACTTGTCTGTTTCTCTGTCTCATAACAATAGATTCGTACACTTAAAGGTAACAATTTTCCTGATTGAAAAATCTCTAATCGACTATTTAAAACAATGGAACGTTCCACTGAATTGAGTTCAGTAGGTTTGTCTTGGAAAAAAATCATATCATACAGATTCAAATATATCCGTGAAAACAGTGCAAAGTTCATTCCCCTAAATCTGATGAGGGTTGTTGTTGTTACTATTGTCGTTATTTATGTTGATGTTGTTGCTACGATGGAAAAAAAAGTTGGCTCTTACCTCCGACTCAAAATGGAGGTTGATAAAAAAAATCCCATTTTCAAATCAAGATCAAAGCTTTGAAACTCAAGAATTATTTGAGCGTTCTGTTCGGAGGAGGAGACCATTTGCTTTTTAGACGTCATCAATTTGTTATGAGGAGGTGTTACCTCGGAAAGAAGTGCTCCTTTTGAAATTTCCTTGCAAGAAAAATGACGACTGAAAGAGTCGACATCGTTGATCATTGTTCCTCACTGTGATTTGAAGAGGATCCATTCTCTTTTCATTCGGGATTGTTGCTGCCCTTTAAAAAATATTTGATAATGCCGCTTGATTCGCATGTCAGGTTTTTCGGTTCACGAGTAACTTGACATTTGAGACCTTGAAAAAAGATAAAGAAGCCGCCATGATTAATGTCGATAAAATGTGGAAAATATTGAATCACGATTTCTAAGGAAACATTTCAGTATCTCTCTAGAGAGAAAAAATAGATCAGAAAGAACACGTCCGGGTAGTCAGACAATAGAAACCATCACATGACTGATGTCAGTTGGCAGCATGCTGGGTTGGAAGTGATCAATTGAAAAAATTAAAAGTAATATGATCAAGGGATAAGTTACTTTTATCAATTTATGTTGGGTGGTGATCACAAAAAAAATAGTTTTCAAAAAATCAAAAAAACAAGAAACCTGCATTAACAGTTTTGGTGACAGTATTTGGTTGACGATTTCAAACACTTGTTCCGATGTTTCAGCAAAAGCGTGTGCGTTAATAGGAAAGAGGGGTGCAGAGTGTCGTAATGGTTACCCGCACGAAAAACAAAATTTGAGTTCTAGTTTTGACTAACGCTGCTTAAGTTCATTTTGTTTTAATGCCATTGGGGAAGGCATGAATCCACTCTACTTCTGTTATAGGTAGGTAGCTGGGCAGTTGGAGTTGTACGACAGTCAACTGAGAATGTTACTCTGACATAAAAGCAAACCAGAAGTTGATTCCCTCAAGTAGGTTGGTGATAAACTCTACCCCCTTCCTAACTCTGGCAGTTTATCGTACAAACTAGAAAACAACCCTGTGCAACGATTCTTCCGCTGTAAGACATTAACGTTCAGGTTGTTGAGCAATTCTCCTCACAACCATAAACTTATCCGGAACGATGATCAACAAACATCAGAGGAAAAGGGTATTTGATTCAGTTTTGCTATACATCATCATCATCCTTTTAACGTCCGTCATTGGATAGAGACTTTTCCCAAGATTCGCCAGACCTCTCTATCATGGGCGTTGCAGAAAAAATTATTTCCGTACAACGTTAACTACCAGAATGTAGGATTTGTTATTCAGATGGTAGGAGAGCTGCCTACCGATCACTTGGACATGATTTCCAATATGATGAGAAAATGTTAATTTCAAACATCGGTTTAGTTCAACGTGACAGAGGACAGACAAACAGTGAATAGTTTACTTTCCTAAATCAGGTTAAGACTATTCTTGTTCTCGTTGTTAAGATAGAAGAACAAAATCAAATCTAGCCCCCAACCTGACTTAGAGTTTGACAATTTCAAAATAACACTTACGAGATGTTCACGTATCAAATGAATGTAACTCCGAAAAACATATTTTTAGTCAATCAGTAACCGATTTACCAACAAATGCCGTAGGCAGTTTTGGTCACACCATATTGTTATTTATTACAACAAGCATAATAACCGTAAAAATGGACTATTTACGTATAAATCGGCAGTTTCGTCTTGGATCAGAGCCGAGTATATGTTGGTTAAGAATGTGTGTATACGAGTAACGACCACAAGAACAACATACGATAGATGGTGCTGACTTGCAAGGTCATATTTTGGGTCAAACCTACATTTTCTACCCTATTTGTATCATTCTGTTCAGAGATTTATTCATATCTAAAAGAGATCAGTGGAGGCATCAATGTCCATGCAGTGGGAAATGGAAAATGGAAATTGACTTCCGACGGAGAAAATCTTGACATTTTATTTCATTCAATTATAAGTGGTTCCAATTCAATGGACCTTTAAACCTTCCGGAAATTTGCCAGTCTTCAGATGGAAAATTGTAAAAGGTTTTAGAATGGGCTGGTCCTATTTACAATATTACTATAATGCTTCAAAACTTCTGGAAAATTGTTAGTTTTGTGGAAAACTTTTTCAGGGGTTATGGATGTGTTTTTTTTTTTTCAAATTCACAACGTAACTAGAATGTTAAAGTGTGCATTTTCTCTCAGTTCGTTGTAGGAAACCATGAATGTTAATTTCTCTTTCAGTGCTTATGCTGGTTTAGCAGTATTTAAAAAAAAAAGAATCCGCCCCCCCCCAAAAAAAAACCAAACAAACTCTAAGCCTAACCCACATCTCAACCCAAACACGACGATTAAATATGGACACGATTCAATTCTGATGTTTCGCTTTGACGTGTTTGCTACAAACGTCAAAAGTGAGCGTATGGATTCCCAGTTTGGAGAAGAAAATTTTTTTTTTTAAAATTTTCGATGGGGCTACATGGGTTTGCCGAGGATGTGTGGATTTGTTGAAAACATTAGCCTCTGATCATGAATGTATGTAAATAATCAATTGGACCCTTGTTTGCCGATTGAATACAAAAGCATATTCTTCGGGGTTACCTCTATCTTCTCTATCGTATTTTACCGCATATATCCCGCATTTTCCCAGAGATTTCGACTTGAAATATTCCAGGTGCGTCTTATCTATGGAAACATAATTGTTACACATATTTGTATAAATAATCGTATACACTGGGCAATGCTTTTTCATTAAAGAATGAAGCTTAATCACGGGGCTGCGTTCTACGGTAGCGGGATATACGTCGTGAAAACAGAAATGGAATATGACTGATAAGAAAGGATTATTTTATATTTCGATACTGCAGGTTTTTATGAACCTAATTGCAGTGAAATTCAAGTTCATAAAACATTGTTACAAATCCAACTGCCCAGTCAATGATTTCAACTCAAAACAATTAATACAAATAATCAGGACATCAGATTAAACTCAACATTATGACACCTCAACTATGGATAGTCTAATCAAATTCATCAGCCATTGTTCTCCTTCTCAGAAATAGATTCAAAGATTGGTAGGCAACTGTGTGCATCTAAGACCAAACACGATACTCGGAAATATCATTAGGGACAATGACTATCTATCTATCTATCTACCTACCTATCTACCTACCTATCTATCTATCTATCTATCTATCTATCTATCTATCTATCTATCTATCTATCTATCTATCTATCTTCCTATCTATCTATCTATCCATCTATCTATCTATCTACCTACCTATCTATCTACCTATCTATCTATCCATCCATCTATCTATCTATCTATCTATCTATCTATCTATCTATCTATCTATCTATCTATCTATCTATCTATCTATCTATCTGACTACCTTGTTACCTAGTTAGATAGCTCGTCAGTTGTCTTGCTCGTTAATCCGTCGTGGTTTTTATCCAGGGGTTGCCAACTGAGATATTTTTTTCATTTTCAATTTTTAAGTTTGCAAATCCAGTGCCATCAATTCCAAAGTTTTTTTAAATTTTATCTTTATTTTGTTTTGATTTGTGAATCTAGTTTTGCTGATTTAGGTGTTTCATCTTTGTTTGAATTTGAATTTAATTTTTAAAAAATTTCATAGTGATTTCCGAGTTGAAAAAAGTGAAAAAAAAAGAAGTAAATTGGCAACCCCGTTTGTACTCATGACTTGATTCAATTCGTCCTTAGTCTCGCTCTGCAAAGCTGTGCCTTTATTTTTTTTTATCTGATCATCCACAACCTTCAGCTTCGGATCTAAGATCCAATCCTAATCCGAAATTTGGAACGACCACAAATTCGCAGCGACTCCCACTATCCTTTCACCGACGACACCCAGCACGGCTATCATCAGGCAGCAATAAGCTAATGGTTTGAATTTGATTCTGATCCAATCCATTCCGTCAGCTTCACAAGATCGAGACGTGTATCAGCATATTGTCAGTCCAAGAGGCTCGAAATTATATGCATAAAAAAAGTGCCTGCAAGCAGTGATAGAAATAGGTTTTGGGAATAAAGTATGTAGTAAGACTTGGTCCTGGAAACTAGGTATACGATAATGTCCCCATTAGTAGACATTGGACACTTATACAAAAAACTAGAAATTGAGAGGTAAGTACATGCCATTACCCCGTGAGTCCCTTCCACCATTTTCATCCCCGCTAGCAAGGAGGTTTGCTCTGAAAATAAAGAGTCGAATGCTGATCAAATGGAGCCCTGATATTTTTTCTTGGTCTTGTTTATGATTTTTTCGTTGGTATGTGTATTTACTCATGCCTGTCTGTTTGTCCACATATCCTTCCCCAAAAGCTCTCAATCAATTTCAATGACATTTTTGGAAGAGTAAGCCATGGGCTGCAGAGGCATTGATTAAATTCTGGGGCTAATCCAGGAATTGTTTTCGACTGAGATATATTTTTATCATTCGGCAGGAAAAGAGGTAAAAAAAACCCAACAACAACAGACTGTCAATAAAGAGGAATTTTAAGAAAAAAAACCCAGCGTTACATTTTAAGGGACATAACTCAATATTTCTTCATTTAAAGTGTACTCTTTTGTGATCGATTAAGTCTCAGTATACGGTGTTGGCAGATGTATGCACTCTCTGAGTGCTTTCTTGCTTCGTGTTGTTATCTTCAAAGCATAAATGCGTGTGTGATGGTTTTGTGGAGAAAAAAAAAAGAATTCTTACCGTTTACATTTATTCGTATGTTTGCCATAATGTGTCTTGCAAACGTGTAAATACATGTGTATTTGTGATTCAAAGAATGTAGGTCTCTTATAAACATTCAATCTTGATATCTTCTGTGATATCTCTCTCTTTCTGGAGCACACACTCACCCACACAACAATCACCCCCCATATATATATATATATATATATATATATATATATATATATATATATATATATATCAAGTGTTAGCAATGAATTCCGGTAAAAGGGGTTTTGAATGTGTATTTAGTTCTTAGTTTCCAAGATAGAGTCCTGGGAACTATTGCACTGCCTTATTATATACACATAAGTGTGAGGGCACCACTGTAGCGTGTTGATTAGGAAGCTTGTTTCACAGATCAAACGGCAAGTATAGTTGAGTTTGAATTCCTTCCCGTATCGTCCATCTTTTCCCATCGTTCGTCTTCACAGCAGCTCCAAATCCTGGGGAGGAGGGGGCTGGGCATCATTCTTTTTACTGATCCTTACCAAATCCAGTCAGGACGTGTATTCTAAGTATATCTCGAAGTACTTTTCAGTTTCTTTAACCCCCACCCTGCTAAAAAAAACGAGAAGTCTTTAGAAAGGGTGTGAGCAAATTAAAATCCAACTTTATACTAAAATGGACCCTTAGTTTGTGACCAGCTACGCTTCTTTCATGAAAATTCAGATTTGGTGAATACGAAAATGAAATTTGTCAGATCATTGATGTGGTTGCAAAAACAGACCCCAACCCAAGGGAGACAACAGGACATTGCCCGGATATTGTGAAAGTCATGCGACATTAGAATTAAGGCTGTTTCCATTAGAGCTGACGCACTTTAAACCGTGCCATGATACAATCACTGGTTCGGTTTAAAAAGTTCCTTTCGAGGAAACGAATGAACAAAAAAAAAAAAAAAATGATCCTTCAATTTTTGAGGGATTCAGAATCTTTCATTCTTTTTTACTTCTTCCTTTCGTCCCTACTTCTCGTCTGTTTAACTCGAGTGTTACTGACATTAAAAATATAAACTAAAACACAAATAAAACATGCAACATCAAACTTTAAAAATGTTGCTGTCAAAGACACGTCCCCATCGGTTTAAGATGAAAATCAGACCCCCCCCCCAAAAAAAAATCTGACGTATTTTGAAGGAAGAAGAAGAAAAACAAAGAAGTGTCAACCAGTGGACGCTGTTAGTGTTTTTTTCGTCTCTTGTATCCGTTGATAGAAAATACAACTTGGCCAAGAAAAAACGAAAATTTAACCAAAAAGCAAGATAGCAAGACACTATCCTTCAGAAGAACCCATGCTACTGGATATAGACGGGATAACCTCAGGTCTACACGCCATTAACAAAGACTGTAAGTGCAGCCTCAGTCAAGATAGAATTATGCTACAGCCATCCCTGAGACATGCAACCACAGGTCACGGAGAGAATCTACAAATCTAAATAGCCAGCGGGGTTAGAAGGGACATCTCAGACAGATCCACTCTTACCGGGAAGAAGCTATCAGAAGCCATAGTCTCCTCTTCAAACATGAATATATCCAAATCAAATCTCAGAAAAGATCACGGACGCCAAATGTTTGAGCATGAATTTTCCAACTAAATGATAAACCATACTTGGACATCATTAGTTGTTAGCTCTACTGACTTATAGTGTCCTGATTGAGATATACAAATCATTACTTGCAGTTATTCTCACCAAAGTTATACCGTAGGTCTGGGTTTTGTAAGTTTTTTTTTTTAGCCGGTGACATTCATTATCACAAGTTACCCTTGGAAGAAAAAGACCTTGATTTCATACGAGGACAGCGTACTCTTTTTAACCCTGTCGAGATAGTCGAAGATTTTTTTTCGGTGCGAACACAAGCTTTAAGAATTTAGTTGGCTCCAAATTAGTTTTTTCCTGAACATGGCCGGCTTTCTCAGTTATTGCTAATTATCCTTTGCCTCTTTTTCTTTTTTAATTTTGCGAACGCAGTCGGAGAGGTACACGTATTCGGTCTGTCCCTTTGTCCTTCCGTCTGTCTTTCCGTCTGTTTTTCTTTCCGCCTGTTCGTTCACAGTAATTTTGTGCTTTTAATCCAGCTGTTGGAAGACCTTCAAAAATTAGTTTTCCCCAAAACTAACAAATTCACAGAGGCAGCGAGGGTCTTTATGGATAGAAAAGACAAAGAATATTTTCTGTTGTCTATTGAATATTCGATATGAGCAAACACAAACCCAGGGACGGGGAATCGTTTTAGCACGATGAGTCGAAACTTTAATTTTTTTCAATCATCCTGTCATTAAGTCGTAATGTCACATATATTTTTGGCGTTTCTGGTTTCTATTTCTCCAATATATTTATAAGTTTCTTCTTCAAATTTCATCCTTGTCACCTGAAACCTTCGCATCGTAGGTTTGCCATCACGGTCTTCACAAAAATAGGTCAATTCGTAGTTTCACTTGCATCAAAAGTTGATTTGATCCAAACACGAATAATCCTTTTTTACACAAAATTATGTAAAAAGAGAAATTGCTTCAGAAAATTTCGAAAAAATATTATGTTTGTGTTTTTCATGTCACATAAATTCCTTAAAGTAGTTTTCCAAATGAGATTTTTTTTTCACCCGATCATTGATTTTATAAAACGTTTTTGACGATTCCAATAGCTCTCCTTTGTTTCTTTCTGATATTTGACTGTTTTTGTGATAGGACCTAAAGCACAAAGAATGCTTGTTTTTAAGGGGAAGTAACTTTCGAAAATATTGTATTATTTGAGAAGAAATCACTTTCGATAGTAAGTAGGCTATTTTTTTTTTCATACTGGTGGTAAGTAACGTTCGAAACTTAAAAAAAACTACGTTTTATTCTTATGCGACATTTTTTGGATTGGAAGCATAAAACATCATTTTTTTTATCAAAAAATACTTGTATTTCAGAGGGTAAAATAAATTTCATAACACGTGTTGTAAATGATGTTATACAGTATCAAGGGAAACTGTGCTCCGGTCAAAATTAGGGTGCAAAAAGTATCGTTGGTCCACAGTTTTTAATCAAAATGAATCTCACAAGTTCATATAGGAAATGTGACCGTAAGGAATAGGTTGTGTTGATCTATATCCTGCTGAGCTGGTCCATGACGTGATAATGCCTATCTATGTTTTACTCAAAAGCATACAAAATATCAACTTTAGGTGTGCTCATAGAGGGTAGGAAGGTTACATTCTGATCCTCTCACAGGCGAATTTTAATACCCCTTGACTTTGTATTGGTTTGGTGTAAGAAGACAAACGTTCACAGGGTTACGAATGTATGAAAGTCACCTTATTCATAACAGTACTTAATTTTGATGTTCTAAATATCAAATTTTACTATTATTGATCTAAAATTTGAGCAAGTTTTGAGACTTATTTTGTATACCGTGTGTTGAAAATTAAGTGGTTATGAATTAAAGCTGACATTAATGATAGAAAGGGTTGATATTTCGTTAATTGTATTGTTTTTTTTAATTACAGCAATTAAAGTAAAGAAGGTAAATTTCGGAATAAAGCAGTTATTTCCCACAGAAATCCAACTCACAATCTATAGCTCGTCTTACAGGGACAAGACCTTAACCAATTCGGCAACAAAAGCCTAATTGTTAAATAAGTCTCAAATCCAGTCACAATATCATTTTCTTTTTCTGATTGTTCATATCGGATTGTTTACTGCCTCGTTGAAGCAGTAGCCCTAAGTTGAAATTCGAGATAAATCATTAGAAACAGACAATCAAAACTGTCAACCAAGGTTTCTAACTGGCTGGCTGATCATTTATGTGTCACTCATATAGGTCACATCAATGGAGCTAGAAGGCTAAAAATGCAAACATTCTTAGATAGAACATTTTTTTCATTCTTTGATCCCGCTCCCGTTCATACGGGGGCTTAATTTCCAAGGTAATTTTAGACTAAATCTCTTCCCTTATCCCGTGCCCAAAGCACTCAAGCTTCTCTTTTGAAAATTCGAGCCTCCCGGTGATCACTGCCAAACAAAAGCCGAGAAATGTAACTTATTCATTGATCATCTCTTTTTCCAATCATTTGATTGATTACCCCCAACAGGGCATATTGCCTCACAAGTGGGTCGTGACGGTTTCTGCTGAGTAACCAACCAGAAGTGTTTCCATTACGGCCAAGATCATTCAAAAAATAGTAGCAAGAAAAAAAAACTAATCAAGAATAGAAAAATGAAAATACTCAATATCAGAGTTTAAGAGGGATAAAATATCTATCAATCAATCTATCTATCTATCGTTCTCTCTACCCCTCTCTCTCCCCCCCTCTCTCTCTCTCTCTCTCTCTCTCTCTATATATATATATATATATATATATATATATATACTGGGATATACCCGTCAGAAATGATAGTGTTATTTATACATAGATTGGCACTAAGAAGCCTAAAGCTATTTCATCAGCGAGTTTATTTCTAATAATTCACGAATCCAAATTTTGATTTTTTCTAAGTCTCAACTTATCCCAAACTGTTTTAGCATTTGATGATCAGACATGAATTCTTAAGAGTTTCTATGACGTATTTTTAAAAATATATTATTATGTTATAATAAGAAGGTAAATCAACCAATGAAATCATCCCACGTAAACGCAAACAGACGGATAAATGAGCGGGAAAGTTCGCATTCAAGTTCATTATATGATTAGATTATCAATAATGATACAATGGCGGCTATTATTTGTATTGATAAACATATGCAGATATTATGTAATGGCAGTTTTCTTGGTCAAATGCGCCTCTGGTCAGAGGCTTTGCCACATTCTCCAATTCATTGTAACTCGCCCTTAATCTTTACTGAAGTGCAAGGAAACGACCCCGATTTCAATCCTTGGTCTTTCGTGATCAATGATACTCTCTAACAATGTATTATTCCAGTGGACCCGCTCCCTTCAGGCATCACCTTCCTATTGGACTAAGATAGATCAAGGTCATTTCCTGGTGTCCACAAGAATTAGGTGACTTTTGACACTCCATACAAACTAAGTATAGTCCAGTGGTACGTGAAATCCATTTAATAAACAGCTTTGTGGTATCCCAGGAATGAATCAACTATGTACAAAACGTAGCATATGATACGGACCCCGCAATTTCAGAAGCCCTGCACTAAATGCTTGCAAGCTATCAGTTCCATTTTAGTGAATCTGTGATCGTCGTAACGTTGAAAGTTTGGTACTCCTCTTCCGTTACTTCCATCGAAAATATTCAGACGAACTAGTTCCCCAGGTTTCTCCTGTCCAGGAATTTTTGGTACCACTCAGTCTGCATATTATGCACATCCATATATTTTAGATATATCAAAGACTTGTTGGAAGTTCCATGCATATAGCTTCTTCCCAAGAACACTGCAAGAGAGAATAAACAGAATGTTTTACCAACGAGTACTATTGGAGCATTTTTATATATCTCAAGTGAACAAGTGCCTTTTTCAATGTTATTGCTCTTACTTTTTTTTAGTGTTTGTAACACTTGAAATTTTTTTCGACTCTCTCGTTTTTTTTAGTTATTTTTAGTCATTTTAAACATGCTACGTTTTAGTGTTTCTAACTTCACAATTCTAACATCAATAAAATATCTAAAAACTTGATTTTACTGGTCTTAATTCTGTAGCGTAAATAACTCCTTCCTCACAAACCCTTTGACGTGAAAAGTGGCCGAAAGGCCTCCTTCAGTATGAGTATAAGTAAAAACACACTTTTATGAACGACAGTGTGTATACGGTAAGCAATTCTAGCCAAGTATCACCTTTAATCGGGATTATCATTTTGACAAGTAATTAATGGGAATTTGGTATCTATGTGATACATATACGACTTACAAATACAAAGGTATTTGAAACTGAAATCATAGGCTGCACAAAGGTGAAAACGAAAACAATAATACAATTAGTGAAATTTAATTAATTGCCAGTAAAAAATATTTCAAGATCTATTTCCTTAATTTGTGTCACCTTTGTAATATGTGCCACAGGCCCTGAGGTAACTCAGTCTGCCCCAGTTCACCAAAGTAGGACAGCATTTTGATATTGGGAAGCGTGAACTTCATCCAAAAGCACATAATACTTTTTACTTACGCCTAACGTCTTACTTGTAACATTGTTTACTGAAACGAAGAACAAATATCCACGGGGAAATCTCCTTTTCTCGTAGATAATGTACCTTGATACAAACATGGCGCTGACGATTATATTGCAACAAATAGAACATCTGTTCGAAGTAAAGGTCGGTGAGTCCACGCTGTTTATCGCAAAAGCCCTGCAGCCATGATAAGCCTTGGGATTTCCAGATGAAATTCTTGACCATTGCATTGTATTCTTCGTAAAGCTTCGACCTTTAAAGTTCAGAAGTGGCCCAAGGGAGTGACTGGCATAAGGAAAGATAAGGCTTTAAAATGTCTACGGTGCAATCTCGAAGATATGGGGGATTGAAACTTCAGGTTCAAATAGATAAATTTTCTTGGATATATCATTACGATAAATGATTTAGTCAAACTGTGCACAAATTGTATCCTGATGCTTTCCTGTCTGTATTTTCAAATGCGTCAAACGCATCTCTTTTAGATGCTTCTCGATCGATTGATACCTTAAAAATGTTTTATATCAATTTTGTCAGCCTTATCATGTTGAATCGGTATGAAACAAGAACTTGGGTGAAACATCCTTGTCTCCCTCTTCCCCCTACCCTTTCTTCTCTTCATCTCCTCTTGCTACCACTACCATAATTAGTAATGCTAATATCACGTTGGATTGGATTGATATGAAACTTGGCTCAGCACTTTCGGTGGACCTTCCTCCTCATCCTCTACCTACCCCTCTTCATCCTCCTATTCTTCTTCCTGCTACTTCTACGACAACAACGATTAATGTTAAATATCAATTTTTCGAGTCATATCATGTTAAAATGAAACTTGGTCCAGATGATCAGGTGAACCCTCCTCATCTTCCTCTACCCCTCTCCTCATGCTGCTACTAATGCCACAACCAATAATGTTTAATGTATATCGTACCATGTTAGATTGATATGAGACTTGATCCTGACGTTTGAATGAAACTCTGCATCTTTCTCTTTCTCTTTCCGCCTCCCCCCTGCTACTAATACGGTGGATGCATCATTATACATATAGTTCTTGCTTTCTTGGAAGGATTCTTTTTTTCAAAGTGAATTCTTGTAGACTTGTTTTCAATTCTTCTCATTTAGGTTCCTTCTCAAGATATTTCTAGTGAAAGATGCCATTTATGGTAGGGAAATGCAATGCTCTTCCATGGGAATTGAGCAATCTGGAAAGGGGAATATATATATGCTAAATATATATATATCGTCTATATTCAACCTTACTGACCATCCAGTTCCGTGGCGCTGGTGTGGGATACTGGTTTCCGTGTCTGAAGTGAAGGTTTCAATCCTACCTCGTGGTACTGGATGGGATAATTGATAATCTATAGCCTGACGAGTTTTATTGATAGATGACATATAATATATTGTTTATATATATTCATATGTGTATATATGAATAGAATAAACAATTAAAGAAAATTGGTCTGCTGCCTGCAACCGATAGGGTAACTGCTTCAACGTAGCAAGCTAAACATTGAGCTAAACAGCCGTCAGTAATGCAAAGGACCAGACAATGGTTTCAACTCCGAATTCTCATCTCGTTTAT
>OY735208.1:16075961-16263461 GCA_963457665.1 Thysanoteuthis rhombus
GAAGTGATCACAAATGATAGGATGCTGTGTCACATATGAGCATACTTGAATTACGTTGATATAATAATTCTAATGTCTTCTAAAATCCCCACTCAAAACCCCCCTCATCGCCTTCAATATGATCTAGTTAAACCATAAGAGTATTCCTTAGGGCTCAGATCTAGCTCCTTATTTCGTGCATCTAAAGTCTGACAGTTTTTGTTTGTAAACAATCTCAATTATTCACACACAAACAATGAAAAGAATTCGAAAAAGAAATTGCAGCTTGGCAACTGAAATTGCTTATGTCCATAGCAGAAGATCAAAATTATACTCATTCATTTATTTTTTCCTATCAATAATTAAATATTTCCACCATTTTCTTTAGAATAAATCCCAAGAGACAATCTAATAACAAGTATTATTTATAACTTCTTATTTGAGTCAGTATTTCTCTCCAGCAGACCGTATAATTAGCTGCATAATTTCGTTTCCTTTGAGAGTCTGAAATGAATAATATAGTTCTATAAGTAAAATGCATCGTGTCTGAAAGAGGAGTCTGTCTGCGTTGAAAATCATTATTTGACATTCTTGCTTCTTGCATAGGCTTGAACACTGACCTCAATGCACTCATATATCTGTCTACATTCACCTGCACATCAATCAAGCCACCTATTCAGGTACCAAGCCCTCTATCCTCGCACGCACACGCACATACATGAACACACACACACACACACACACACACAGAGTTATTTAGTAAGCTTTGTCAGACACAATGCCACAGTAGTAAGAAACAAGGAAGTCAATAAAACCGACATATATATATATATACTCACACACACACACACACACACACACACACACACACACACACACACACACACACATATATATATATATATATATATATATATATATATATATATATATATATATATATATATATATATATCCTCTGTCACACACACATATAGATATAGTTTTGAAAGGTTTGCTACTTCAAACACTATATATATATATGTATGAAATTTTTTAAATTTATGTCATCTCTCTCAACCATTTCTCAATATCTGTTAATATATACACAATTACATAGTATGGTTCTGAGTGTGAATTTTTCTGGTCGTAATTATCAGTTGTTTACCACATAACAATTTCAGAGATTTAAACTCAAAACAGTTAAATTAACATGGCTCTCCAGCAGAGTTAATCAAGCACCACCTCCTCACGATTTAAACACACGCACACACACACACACACACACACACACACACACACACACACACACACTCACACATATATATATATATTTCTCTTCAGGGCTGTGTCATAATACGCACTTGTTATTTAATATGAATATCAAATCTGTTACGTCGGTTTTCATTTCGGACTTCATGAAAAAAGCTAACCATTTTGGCTTCATGAAATCTACCTGAAAATTAGATTGAACTGTTGTTATATGTTTTTCCGGATCAAGTAGAGGCAAAATAATGAAACCACCTTGGATGAATGTGATATTCAGTGAATAACCATGAATCAACGTTTATAAAGGCAATGATGTTGCAAATTTTGCCTGATGTAATCCCAATGAAACAAATAAAGATGACTTGTTGATGATATAGGCTTGCATCTCAAGGTTAGAATCCATTCAGATGGCAATCGTCACTTCAACAGTCAACGCTTCGTTGCACTTTTTTCGGACACTTTAATCATTCCATCGAGAG
Source organism: Thysanoteuthis rhombus (assembly GCA_963457665.1). Taxonomy (NCBI): domain Eukaryota; kingdom Metazoa; phylum Mollusca; class Cephalopoda; order Oegopsida; family Thysanoteuthidae; genus Thysanoteuthis; species Thysanoteuthis major. The sequence continues at coordinate 16,077,668 of OY735208.1, forward strand.
AAAATAGGTTTGGTTATTACGTCGTTTTTAGGATGATGATGCGTATTGCCACAGAGCAAAAAGCGTTAAAGCTTTTTTCCCGGGGAGAAGACACATCAATGAGTTGAAATGGCCAACAGATCGTTCACATCTCATTCTGATCAGAAATTTATGGTAGAATCTAGAAAAAAAGATTTGGTCCATGGCAAGGTTCCATCCTGCAAAGCTATTATGTCAACCGCTATGACAGACAGTTGAATTCAGCTTTCTCATTAGTTAAGTCTTGGCCTCGAAGAGTATAGGTCATCATGAAAGGCCAAGGAAGGAAAACAAAGTATTGATTGTGATTTCTTTTGTTTGTTTTGAAATCCTTTTCCTCGGCATTCGGTGATTCCATATTCCCCCCTTTACTTAATCTGGGCAAAATACCGATAATTCAAATATTTCAATCTAATTTATTTGAATTATATTTCATGAAACCAGAATATGAAGCCATTGAACAAAGCTCGTCGTCAGAGTAGTCCATCTCCTCGACTTGTTGCCTTCCCAAGCCAAGAGAGACCAATATTCCTTGCTATTTTACCCATGGCCGGTTGTGTGTGTGGGGGTTTTCATGCGATTCCCAAGGGCATTTGTATGAACGTAACCAGCCTCAGCTGAAGTTTATTATGCAAAAGATTATAATTTATTACTTTCGAAATTTGTCTTCATCCCACCATTCGGAATAAGGGAACAATGGACTCTTCCACTGCAATATGTTGCGTCGTTTCTTTTCTAAATTATAATTTTATAGAAATCCACATAGATGAACATTTTTTTCTCGTGGGGATTGGATGATGAATAATCAGGATGCAGAAGGGCCATTAAGTGCAGCAGTCTGTCATAAAGGCGCAGGTGTTGGGGTCCAAGAGAGACAACTGTGTTATTACTGAACTGTGGATAATCGAAAGTCAATTACCAGTTCCAAAACGATTTCAGAGGATGAAGAATATGTTGTTCTCATCTCAAAATCAAAGGTGTTCTCTGTACAGAACGTAATTTAATCGACTGCAAAGAAGAAAAAGAGAGAAAAAAAGTGAAATTTAATATTTTGGTCATATTATGTGAATCTTCCGATTAAATTTTTCTATTTGCAGTGTTCTAGACAATAAATTAAGCAAACATTTTGGAGCCCCCATCCAACCCCCTCATATCGCAAAATGTCGTAAAACAAACCACCCGATATCGACGGGACGCTTGTATAATGTTTTCTTTCAGATATTCTGACGACATTGTTTGTAAGCACATGTCTAACAATAACAATTCGAACTTTTAGCTTGTGACATACAGCCGAGTGTGTTAACCGATGGGCTCTTCCCGGACTCGCCAAAGGGTTCGGAGTAGTGGGTGATAGGAGGAGGATTCTGTCTATGGAGAGGAAATAAACAATGTTGAGTGCCAAAGAGAAGCCAGCTGTCGAATTCGGACTTTTGTTGTGTGAATTACAAACACTGAGATTCTCTCGTTTCCTTCCAAAGAAAATTCACCGCTTCCTTTCCTTTTTTTTGTTCCTTTTGACCCAACAGTATAATAATAATAATAATAATAATAATAATAATAATAATAATAATAATAATAATTAAAAAAAAAATAATTGGAAAGCTGGGAAGAGGACTTCTTAGCATTGCTAAGTGTTTATATGGAGAGAAAAATTAGTTAATTATTATCTGGTAATTATTAACTGGTGAAAATGATGAAGAACCTCTTGAAAATCCAGTTGTAGAAGTGGGAATTATTTGTACCGACCTTGAAGAGAAAAATGTACACCAAAATAGATTAGTTGGTGGAGAAAGGAAGCAATTGCATGGGCGTTTTCACAGAGAAACCAAAGGAGTGAAAAAAGATTAAACAGCTAGGGAGTGGCTCCGTAGGAAAGAGTTGTGAAGAGAAACGGAGAGTTTTTTGGTTGCTCTATATTATACTTCTCCAACAAACAAATGTCACTTGGGAAACGAACAAGAGTAAAATATGGATAATATTGTGGCAGGTTATGAAATGTGAGGCCATAAAGAATAGAATCGAAGACATTATGAGATCTGTCTCAGTTTGCATTGGGCATTCTGTAAGGAACAAGGCTATAACACTTCAGATTAGTAGAAGACTCATATGCCAGTGATAATAAATGAAACTGGTAAATCATAGATTCTGTGGGACCTTCATATACAGACGGATAGGAAAACCAAACACGGTAGACCAGATATCATTGTACATGATACGAAAAAGAAAGATGGATTCATAATTGATGTCGCAATTCCTGCAGACAGAAACATGGTACGCAAAGAAATAGAGAAAAGATAAAAAAATATTGCCAACTTAATAGTGGGAATTCAAGGATACAGGAATGCCCATACCAAAATTGAAAATCGTGCCAGTTGTAATCAGAACATTGGGTTCGAACCCGAAAAAGTTACCATACCATATCAAACTGTAGGACATCAAAACATTCTCCAAAATTCTGCCATTCTTGGAACAGCTCAGATTTCTAGAAAAGCGTTCTTTGTTAGAAGCCTTTCTAAGACTTGACAGTCAGATTACAGCCGGGAGAACCAGTAAGCATACTGTGCGAAATGATAAAAAAAGAAGGAACAAGTTATTTAGGGAAAAGTTAATAGAATGAAAAGGTAAAATAAAATTGACTCGAGGAAGAATTTGGAGGGAAAAAAACCGAAGAAAATGAGGAGGAAAATCGACAGCTGGAGAAGAGAATGAAGGTAGAGAAAAATGAAAGAAGGAAGAATTGAAAAAAAACAAAAAAACAAAGATGGCGACGGTGGTGATAATAGTTGTAGTAACGTTAATAAAAAAATGGTGGTGATGATGATGGTGATAACAGTAATTGTTTGAGTGAATTATAAATCTTTGAGAAGCGATCCATCTAATCTAAAAACATGGAAAGGTCAACGAATGTCTAGGTTGAATGATTAATGCTTATTTGTGATTGGCTCTTTGCCGCCACCGCCACCATTTTGGTTGTCTGAGTGTTTGTCAATCAATCAGTTCATACACTTCACAAGCCGTCCATCATTATTGAAAGGCGGAGCGAGTTATTTCCAGCGATAAACAAACTCTTTCTCTTTTTCATTCTCTCTCACCGTATCCCCCCTCTCTCTCTCTCGCTATCACACACACACACACACACACACACACACACACACACACACACACACACACATTCTTACTTATATTATGAACGGTGTGAATTCCTTGGTTTTCTTACCGCAACCATCGACTTTAGGGTTAGAATTCCGACGATAAAAATATATCCTGACCATTTGATACAATGAACTCTTCCGCTAAAAAGATATCAATAGTTTTTTTTTCTACTAATTTATGTTAATGAGCTCTCCTGTGCCAAACAAGGCGTGAGGTTGACACTTACAGATCTGCTCTGTTAAGTTATTGCCAAAGATTTGGGAGGTTAATTTCTGATCAAAAACCAACGACAAATTAAGATGAAACAAAATAGTAGTCAAAAAGTATGAGCCATAGTTCAGTAGGAGTAGATGTTCGTGTACATCTGTGAATCTTTTGATGTGAATTATTTGGTACATTTACGTAAATAAGAATATTGCGTCCATTCAGAATTTCCAAGCGCTGTCTGTCACACAGTGTTAGAGTAATCTCAAAAGCGTCTACGAAGTTAACTCAGCTTCTTATTGTTTGAGATATCAGTCAACAATACACACACACACACACACACACACACATACACACACATATATATACATATATATATATATAGTATCAGTACATTGGCAATATATATGTGATTGTCATAAAGACAATTTAGCCGAACTTATTTTGCACAGCACATGTGCTGATCGTGCACAAAGTTCATTTCTTTATTCATTTCACGATCTGAGGCCGCTTGATTGGCAATTAGGTAACATTGGTGCCGAACAAAATAAGTTCCTTCAACAATGTCTTCATAATTATAACATCATATATATATATATAGAGAGAGAGAGAGAGGGAGAGAGAGAATGATAGATTCGCTACATAGGTATACTATGTATTTTGATATATATATATATATATATATATGTATATATATATATATATGTGTGTGTGTGTGTATCGTTAAATATTTTCATTGTGAATAATGATCATGTAAGGTTTCTAATGAGGAACATTTCTTGCTTGTGTGTAAATAATGTTTCAAGTGTTCTTCCACAAGAAGGAATGAATTGCATCAGGGTCTTCGAGAGAGGATGAAGTTGGTTTATTGCGCTGGGAAACGGAGGACTGAATGTGGGACCAAAAGATAATCTTATGAGGCCATACAATAAGTCCATTGATAAAATAGATTGACTCTATCGTTAACCGTCGGTGAATATAGTTTGGTGGGGTAAAGGTATTATATAGCAGATGAAAACAAGGTAGCTAAAGGACAAAGGTGTTGTGCAGTGTGTGTGTAGAAAGGGTGCGAAAACAGCTTTGCACCACCATCTAAAATTCCATCCTCAGCTAGTAAGTCTTTTGTTAATATTTGGCATCACAGTGACGGGGAGATGTTAAGAAATTAAAATCACCCTCTTAATCGTGTACAGATCTTGAAGCATGGTAAAGAGAGAAGGAAAGAAAACAATATTTAAAAACGATCGGATTCCCATGATTTAACACACTTGTGAAAAAAGATTTTTCGGGGCTGATTTACGCACTGATTAGCATGGAGGTTCACATCAGGTCTAATCGACCATTGTCGACAAATGGCGTACTTGGGGTTCCCTAAATCCACCAAGAGACCCATAGGGGTCAAAAGGCCTGTGCTTCAAGTGCTCCTTGTTCAATACGGTATTGCCTAAATTGTACCAACGCATACTAGTACGTGTTCGTGAAGTTTCAGACTTTAAAGTTACATCGTCATAGTACGATTCAGCCAACTAAATTGACCCTCCTAAAGATGTCTACTGAGTAGATAAAACATGTAATAATCTATGAAATTAGAAAAGGTAAAAGTAACCTAAAATATGATATTTTATGGGATATACCCTTCAGATTAAAAAAATTGCTAAAGATGGTTTGAAAGATTTGAAAAAATGACTTCAGCTTAAGAGATTCACCACGGACAGTTTGCCCTGTTGAGTTAGATGACCTGTTGTCGACAAAAAATTGTGTTGTTGCAGTAAAAGGATTAACGCACGAATTGAATTAAAATCAATCTTTGGTTCACTGTCAACTTCGACAACCTGGAAAGGTTTCTAAACGGTGACCGGCCAGAAAAGTCAAAGTCCTGAAGTCAAGATGTAGGTAACACGTTACACCCTTTACGAAACGTAACCAGTCATATAGATAGAGCAAAGAAGTTTACAAGCAAATCAAAACGAAATAAACAACTTTTATTAATTCAAATTTATCACTAAAAAAACGCATTACTTGATTTGTATAGATTGAATTAGAATGTTACTGGTTTTGTCGAAGAAAATGATTCTATCTCATCAAAGTTTACGTGTATCTTGCTTTCTTTTCAAAGTAAAATAAAACGAAATAAATATTCAGAAATAAATCACGAAACTACCTTTAATTATCCAAAGTCAGCAATAAAAAACATCAGCTTACGAATACAAATTAAATGAAAATATCATCAATTTTATTGAAGTCCACCGACTTTACGACCGGTTACGTATCGTTGGTGCTACCTACATTTTGACTTTCAGGCTGCTGACTTTATGGTCGGTATTCGCCTAGACTTGGGAAATGGATTCCTGTTATTTGCCAGAAACCAACCGTAAAGTGAGAGTGGACATCTCCACATTCTCTGCTCTATCATTTCTGGTCCGATTAATGACTGGTGACGAAAAATGGATTTTCACAGATAATAAAGAGACACCGGGAAAAGTTGAGTAGAGGAAAAAAAATCGTAATGATACGCCCCAATGAACAAGAACGTTTTAAATAAAAACCGTTGTTACAAAACAGTCATACAATCATCTGAGTTCAGTGTTATTTCACCGGAAGGTGTAGATGAAAGGAAATTACTGAGAGTGCAAGGGAAGGGGGGCTGTGGAGAGTCATGATCGCCCACGTCCTGAAGGTGTATGACACATAAAGAAGAAAACATTCAAATTTGGCTAAAAGGGATTCACTTTTTCAAAATTTATGTTTATTGAAGATAGACAGAAATAAATACAATGATTCGGAATCGTTTCAAGAAAATAAATAAAAGAATAAAATGAAATCAATTTTTAAAGAAAACGACATGATCCACTCGAATAGATACTTGAATGCCTCAGAATATTCAAGATCAGCGAACTAGTGGTGAGATTCATAGCCAACCTTATGAAAAACTGGAAAGTAGACTCGAGTGCTTCAGGAGAAAACTTAGCAGAGGTAAATATGAAAAGGGGATTCCTCCATGGAGACTCTCTGTCCCCACAACTGTTTGTTTTGTAATCATGATACTGTTCAGCAAAACCTTGAAAAACAGCAAAGGATACGAATTCTCCAAAATAAAGGAAAAGTCTAACCACCTCTTGTATACTGACGACGTAAAACTATTTGCAAAGAACGGGGAAGTGCTTGAAACGTTGTTCAACAAAGTGAAAGATACACCGACGACATTGGAATGGACTTCGGGATAGAAAATGGATACTAATGACGATGCACTAAGGGAAGCTCACAGCAGCAGAAGGAAATGAATTACCAGACAACAACAAAATCAGAGCATTGACCACACAGGACCGATTTAAATACCTGGGAGTTCTTGAATGTGATGCGATAAAACAGAAAGAAATGAAAGACAAAATAAGAGAAGAATACCTTAGCAGGATGAGAAGAATATTAGAGAATAAACTAAATATCAGGAATCTGATAAAAGGAATAAACACACAGACAGTATTGGTCGTAAGATATACAGGGCCATTCCTTGGATGGACAAAGGAAGAACTTCGGTCAATGGACCTGCAAACGAGAAAGCTTATGGTAATGCACAAGACCTTTGATCCCAGAGATGACACCGAGAGACTGCGTAAAGAGGAAAAAGGGCGGTAGGGGACTCGTCAACATAGGGGGCTGTATCCAAAAGGCCAAAACAGGATTAGAAAAGTATGCACGAGCAATTAGTGAAGACATAAGGAAAAGCACCCGAAGCAGTGCAACGAACAAAAGAAAAGTAGCTAACGAAGGAGCAGCACAGCCTGCAAGGAAAGGAAAATGTTAACAGAAAAGAATTACGGAGAATTTAAACGACGGATACAAGATGTCGCGGACAAAACATCATGGGCATGGCCATGCAAAAAAAAAAAAAAATAAATAAATAAATAAAATAAAGAGTAAAACAGCCACTCATCATGACAGCACAAAACAAATACATCAGGACAAATTATATCAGGACTGAAGTAGACAGAACCCAATCAAACAACAAATGTCGCCTATGTGGAGAAAGGGATGAGACCGTAAACCACATAACCAGTGAATGTAGTTGATTCGCTCAGGAGGAGTTCAAAAGCAGACATGACTGGGTAGCAACAGTGATACACTGGGAACCGAGCAAACGAATAAGATTCAAGCATGCAGACAACTGGTATCTGCACAAACCAGACACAGCCCTGAAAAATGGAAGTCATACATTTTTTTTGACTTCGACATCCAAATTGACCATCTCATCCAAGTAAGAACGCTAAACGTGGTAATCGTGGACATAGGAAGGAGAACCTGCCATAGACGTGGCCGTGACTGCAGATCACAGAATAAATGCAAAGGAGAGTAAAAACTAAGGAAATACTGAAGAACAGTCTAGTAATGGTAGCTGCACTCAGAACTGTACTGAGAAACTGAAAACAAAATGGGAAGAATTGGGAATAAGAGAAAGGATTGGGACTGTACAGACAAAAGCACTACTGCAGGTCGTACGAATATTGGGGAGAGTATGAAAATGTGAGAACTGCTATTGGTAGCAATAGCGTAACAGTCAAGAAAAAGGTATGGTGGGGCTAGAACCGTGTTGCTGTAATAGGAAGGGACGATATGAGAGGAGGGCTGGAGACCTGTGGAGACAATGCCACCCAGCCTCGAGCGATGTCCACCAGGCAACTGGTGTGAAACAGTAATCCACAGAACTGTATGCGGAGGAGTGTTGGAGATTTCAGGAGACTTGCTGTCACTCACTCTCCAGGTGTGACCTGCAGGCATCTGGTGTGAAATGCAAAGCACTGGCATGATAGGCAAAAGAGAGAAAAGATGTTGGCTGAAAACCTGAGGAGATTTATTGCCACTCAGCCTTCAGCAATGACCACTGGGCAACCGGTGTGAAACTGTAAACTGCAGTATTACTGTGGCCTATGAGAACTAGGGGAGAAGGGCTGGAGACTTGAGGATACTTGCTGTCACTTAAACTCCAGCAGTAACCACCAGGTAACTGGTGTGAGATTGCTAATAATAATAATAATAATACAGACCACAGCGCTACTTGGAACTGCACGGATACTGAGGAAGGTGCTAGAGATATAAGTACTGCAACGAATAGTAGCTCTGTCATGATATGCGAAAGAGAGAGGAGACGTTAGCTGAGGACCTGAGGAGACTTATTGTCACTCAGCCTTCAGCGATAACCACTGGGCAACCGGTGTGAAACTGTAAATCGTAGAATTACTGCGACCTATGAGTACTAGGAGAGGAGGGCTGGAGACTTGAGGAGACTTGCTGTCACTCAAACTCCAGCGGTTACCACCAGGCAACTGGTGTGAGATTGCGAATAATAATAATAATAATAATAATAATAATAATAATAATAATAATAAAAACACCACCCATCAGTGGCTCTGAGGTAGCGGATTGAAAGCAGAAACAGAGGGATACTTACTGGCCCCTCAAGACTAAAGGTTGCCTACTCGAAGCTTTCAAGCAATTACCTTGAAATGTGTTGCCGACCCAAAATGCCGCTTCTGTAACCTCCATGTAGAAATAATAGACCACCTTGTGTCTGGCTGCTCTCTTTCAACACCTGCAGAAGTCCAGACATGACAGAGTGGGTTAATATCCACATTGGAAAGTCTGCAATAGGTTAATATCTAAATTGGAAAGTCTGAAACCAAATCTGAAAGTATGGAATCGAGGTATAGAAAATGTGGCACCTGAAAACACAAACTGTCCTCGTTAATGTTGGAGCCTTTGGGATGATCAAGAAAGGCACAGAAGAACATCTCACCAAAATACCTGGGGGTGGGAAAGAGGCTCTCTGAAATTTATTAGATTTACAAGCATTGCAATTGTATTAAGAAGAGCATTATCATATGCTATATACTAAAATCGCAACGCGCACGAAAGAAAAATGCAATACACGCGAAAAATGGAATTACAACACACACAAAAAGGACTAGTGGAGGTTGGGAAATTGTACATCACTTCAAACTTCTTTTGCCCAAAGTTTTTGGTAATGACCCTGCAATAAATTGTAAAGGACAATGAGCAAGATAATGATGATAATGATGATGGATGTCAGTGTAGTACCAGTAATAGTAGAGGCACTCGGAATTGTGCCAAAGGCAGTGAAAACGAGATTAGAGGATCTGCAGATAAGAGAGAGAATTGAAACTATATCGACCACATCACTACTGGGGACTGCACGAATACTGAGCAGAGTATTGGAAACATGAGGACCACGACACCTAGCTGGTAGCAATGACCAACCAGCCAAGGAAAAAGCATGATAGGGATGGTGCAAATCACAGTGCTGCTATGATAGGTGAGGACGATATGAAAGGAAGATGAGACTTTCATTCAGCCTCCAGCGATAACCACCAGGAAACAGACGTGATACCGTTATTCGTAGCGCTGTGGACTGAAAGTATGATGAGGAGGGCAAGAGATTCGGGGAGACTTGAAGAGAGTTGGGGAGAATTGCTGTCACTCAGTCTTCAGCGGTGACCACCAGGCAACTGGTGTGATAATAATAATAATAATAATAATAATAATAATAATAATAATGATAATTATTATTATTATTATTATTATTATCATTATTATTATTATTATTATCGATGATGATGATGATGATGATAACATCAAATGGTGTGCGATTTGAATGTGAAAAGTCAACGAATGTGCCGCAGAATATTTGGAAAAACAGAAAGGAAAAAAAAAAAACAAACTCACATTTGCTGTATTGGAAGATCTTTTCATGATAATTTTTCACTCCATTAGTGGGCTATGGCCTTGTCATTATTTCCAAAGATAGTTCCATCTGAATTATGTGCATGAGCACACGCACATACTTTTTGCAACCGATGCAAAAAAAGAAAATAATGGGTGCACAAAAGGTTCCAAATTCTGTTGATAGCTTACTGAGTTCTGAATGAAAAAAATTGATTCCTTGTGTCGAATTCAAAAGCGCGCACATACTTTTGTCACACGAAAAAAAAAGAAGATTTTTTTCGTCTGCTGACGATTAAAGATTGGAGGGAATATGATTTAAAAATCTTCTGATAGAGAAGCTTGACTCTTTAACAACCATTTTTTAAAGAAGCCATATTAGGTTTATCAAACATGGTTTAAAGACGTTTTAATGCAGGCCCTAAGAAAACCAATTGAAAGACTTATTTAGATTCTCAAGTTCTAGTCTAGGACTCAAATGATAACTCCTGACGTTAAGAAAAACCAAATGCACATCGCTGCTCTACTGAGTAACCCAGGGAAAGAGTATTTGTTAATACATGCGTATTGACGTCTAGTTACACCACGACCCAGGAATCGGTTCTCGGGATATTCCAAATAGCTGGATACTTTCCGGACATACGTCCTACAAACGACGTGTGTGGGGACGTAAACACATCAACAAATACTTCAATAACCGATTTTATTTCAACTAAAATTTCTTTAATTGCTAAAAAGCCATCAATGCCTCTATTTTTAGGAAAAAATATCCGTAAATTTGCAATAAAAAAATCAAGACTTTTTTCCTTTCTCATTTGTCAGTCAGTCTAACAACATCATGTCAACACGAAGCTTCCATTCAACAAAAATGCCATTAAAGCTTTTCTTTAATAAAACATAAGACACAAGCTCATACATATGTAAACACCTTCAAAAGTTCAGAACAAATGACGTTTTTAGAAACCATTGCCAAAACTATCAGTAAGACTCTAAACAGAGGTCTCTTCAGTTTTGAAGTGAGTCTGGCTGGTCGGCTGGCCGGCCGGATATCTATCTGTGTGTTGCACGTACAGACTGCACCAGCTAGAGGACTGTAAATTGAAAAATTTACTCGTTATGTCTAGAATTTTAAGAATGCTTTTAGTTTGGGGTTCAATTTGCAATGTAAGCATATGGTAGATTGGTCCCACAATTAGTGTCATGCAGTTTTCATGCTTGCTTTTCTGAAAATTCGGAATTTCTTCAGTGATTATTGCCCAACATAGGGCGCAAGAAGTAATTCATCCTTTGATAACCCCCTTTTCCGATTTGTTATAGATCATCCCCAATTTGGTATGCTGCCAAAAAACGTTGGTCTCATAACGGTTTCTATTGAGCGACTAACCAGTCGTTTCTTTTATTCCTCTTCTCTTCTTTCCTACCATCGCAACGCCGTCACTTTCTTCCTCTTTTTTATCCAATATCGGCGTCTTCGGCTTTTCTCTACTTGGAGCAAACATGTCACGGGGCCTCATTTTTTGCAATTTGACTTTTGTTAAGTTGCCTTAAAGAAATGAAAAGGAAATCATGCTTTGAATAACTAAAATAATAAAGAATGATTCTGAGCTATGGAAAGCAAAATGTCTGCGGAATGTTTCACTGGTTTTATTTATTCTGATAACGTGAATATGGTAATAGTTGCACTTGCCGTCTTCCATAGGTAACGGAGAAGTGGCGTTCAGAATATCATGCAAAGATTAGCTGATGCGAAGTTTGATTGTATTTGAATAACTTTCTTTGTGACCTTCCTCATTGAGCTGAATCTACAACTATTACTACTACTACAACTAATAATGATAATTTAAGCCTATGATAAGCATATATGCAAATTGCTTCTCTGTTTGGATTACCTTTCTATTATGACATAACAATGAAGAACCATAGAAACTCGTGAGACTTTATGTCTGATCATTACGTATCAAAACATCTTGAGTTAGGTTGAAACTTGAATAAACGTATAATTAGAATACTCGAATTATCAACAATGAATAAACTAAAAATAGCTCCTAAGTGCTGATACAAACATAAAGAACCCCGTCATTTTTAACAGGTATCTGCAAATAATAATAATAATAATAATAATAATAATAATAATAAGTGGCTCATCAGCATAGAAGACTGTGTCCAGAGAGCTAAAGCAGTCCTAGAAAGGTATGTGCAAACGAATAGCGAAGAAATCATAAAGAGTGCGAGAGATAGTGCAACAAGCAATAAAGTAGAAAAAGAAAAAATTGTATGGCGAGTTTGAAAGGCAAATACAAGATGTAGCAGACGAGAAATCATGGACGTGGCTACGAAAAGGAAACCTGAAGAGAGAAACGGAATTGCTCATTATGGCAGCTCAAAACAAAAGCATCAGGACAAACTACATAAAAACAAAAATCGACAGAACACAGACAAACAGCAAATGCCGCATGTGCGGTGAAAGAGATGAGACAGTAAACCACATAACTAGTGAATGTAGTCAACTCGCCCAGAAGGAGTATAAGCATAGACACGATAGAGTAGCAACGATGATACACTGGGAACTGAGCAAACAAATGGGATTCAACCACGTGGAAAAGTGGTATCAGCACAAGCCAGAGGCAGTCTTGGAGAATGACAACCACAAACTACTGTGGGACTTTGACATCCAAACTGACCACCTCATCCAGGCGAGAAGACCGGACTTGGTAATAGTAGACAAAAAAAGGAAGGCCTGCCAAATACTAGACGTTGCTGTACCTGCAGACCATGGAATAAAGAGGAAGGAGAGTGAAAAACGGGAAAATACCAGGACCTAGCAAGAGAATTGAGGAAGATGTGGAACATGAAAGCCGGGGTAGTACCGGTCATAGTGGGCTCAATAAGAACTGTCCCCAAAACGCTGAGGGTGAGACTGGTGGAGATCGGGATTAGGGGAAGGATTGAGACTGTACAGACCACAGCACTACTGGGAACTGCACGGATACTGAGGAAAGTGCTAGAAATATAAAGACTGCAACGCTAACTGTCAATAGTGACCCAACAGTGGAAGGGAAATGAAAGCGGAAACTCAAATTGTAGCACTGACATGATAGGCGAAAGAGAGAGGAGACGTCAGCTGAAGACTTGAGGAGACTTATTGTCACTCAGCCTTCAGCAATGACCACTGGGCAACCGGTGTGAAACTGTAAATCGCAGAATTACTGCGACCTATGACTACTAGGAGAGGAGGGCTGGAGACTTGAGTAGACTTGCTGTCACTCGAACTCCAGCGGTTACCACCAGGCAACTTGTGTGAGATTGCAAAATAATAATAATAATGATAATAATAATAATAATAATAATAATGATAATTAGAATTATTATTATTATTATTATTATTATTATTATTATTATTATTATTATTATTATTGTGGAGGAGGTAAAAGCAAGTACAAAAAATAGCATTGCAAGAAAACCTAGAAATACAGCAAATGTTGCCTTTGGGGCGAAAGAATGAGACGGTGAATCATGTCATAAATGAATACGGTAAGCTAGCTCAAAAGAAGTACGAAATCAGACACGACAGAGTAAGAACATTGATACATTGGGAATCGTGCAAACGACTTGGGTTCGACGATTAGATGGTGAAAACAAATGGTGTCAGCATAAAACAGAAGATGTAATAGGAAAAAAAAACAGAGTAAAATACTTTGGAACATGGAGATTCAGATCAACCTCTGTACACAAGCCAATTCAAGACTGGGTCTAATTGTAATTTACGAGGAAAATAAGACATGCCACATCGTAGACATGGCCGTACCGTTGGACCAAAGAGTGTAAAACAAATAAAAGCACCATTTTCTTTAATTTCTCATTCTATCTATGTTGTGTAGGGTGAATGATACATTGACCATGTAATAACAGGGGATCATTTCAAATAAGTCTCTGTATAATGTGATGCAATTCATAATCATTCTGTCGGATCATATATATATATATATATATATATGTAATGCTTAATATATATATATATATATATATATGTATATATATATATATGTGTGTGTATGTATATCCTCTTCTGATGTTCCCCACAGCTTATCTTCTGATAACGTAGCCCAAACTATTGACCCCAGTTATCTTCTATTTATTCTTTCCCTTCTTCTTCCCGTTTTGGGTCTGTATTTGTCCAGCTGGCACTTGTCTGGCACACGTACCCCTCCTCACCCACCAACTGACGTTGACATACAAACTGATTGGAAGGGGAGGGAAGTAACACAACAGATCAGTTTTTCAATCAGCTTCCAACAATCTATGCGCAAAGGCTGATGAATGTTACAAAATCTCGAACTCTAATTTCCGTTTCTTCCAACATTTCTTGATAATCCACTCTGATTGAAGGTTAAATGACTTATCTTGGACGTTTTGAAGCTTAAAATGACTTACCTTAGAAGTTCTGAAGCTTGAGGTGACTTACCTCGGAAGTTTTGTAGCGTAAAATGACTTACTCTAGAAGATTTGAAGCTTAAAATTACTCACCTCAGAAGTTTTAAAGCGTAAAATAACTTACCTTAGGAGTTTTGAAGCTCAAGATGACTCACCTTAGTTGTTTTGAAGCTTGAGATGACTTACCTAAGAGATTTTGGAGCTAGAAATGACTTTAAAGTTCTGAAGCTCAAGATGTCTTGCCTTCAAAGTTTTGAAGCTTAAGATGACTTACCATACATGTTTGAAGCTTAAAATGAATTACCTCAGAAATTTCGAAAATATATCAACTTTCGATTCTTTTAACTGGAAAAATGATCTTTAATTTTAACCATTGAAGGGGACTTAATATATTAGTATTTATACTGTTTCCTGAGTGAATTAACAATTAAAGGAAGAAAATTGAAAAACACTGCGACCAACTTTCGAAACATGTAAAGCAAATTGAAAACTATGGCATTCAAACTAAAAAAAATGAAGCGGACGAATTTGAAAATACGCTGACCAAATTGGAAAGACAAGCAAACTGAATCGATGGACCAAGTAATCACATATAAACCTGGCCCAGGGTTGGGCCATAGGGGTGTTGACACCCCACTTCTTGGTTAAGGGAAGGCGCAATTATTTTTGAAAAAATATCCATGAAAACGAAATTCAAACTTTGTGTGCTTGTTTTACATTACAAGGTGCAGACGCAAGTGCTTTTTTATCCCTACAACTCCCTGCCTTTCCCTGCCACTCGTTAATGAAATATTTCGATGATAAATGTAACCGTGCCACAAGGTAATGAAACATTTCGATGCAAAAAATATTCCTGCCATTCCTTCCCATACCTAGCCAACACTCGTTCACTTGGTAATTAAATATTTGGATGCAAAATCTATCAGAGAGTTGCAGGGATAGTTTTTGCGTGGAAATATTTCATTAAAGTTTAGCAAGTGGCAGCAGGTTTGTTTATGTTTGAGAACAAGTAGAAGTATTGAGTAACAGAGGTAGTTTTCACATCAAAATGTTTAATTAAGAAATGCTAGAGATATTATATGCATCGAGGTATTCTATTAACGTGCGATAGAGAGTGACAGGAAGTGGCAAGGATTGAAAATATCTCCCAGTATAAGGTGGCCTGTGCTTTAAGTGGTGGGATGGGTAACTCATTTATTTCTTCATAAATCTATTAGTGGGATTGAAATAAGTTTGCATGCCAAATTCCAGTCTTGAAGTTTTCTAATTTTGGTGAGGATTATTGCTGTCTTTGTTATTACCAGGGTAAAATAAAGTCACCTAGGGTAGGATTACATTTGGAGGGTGATAAGATGGATAAGAAATTCCTGGATGATTTGAGGTCGTCCAGACCACAGCATTGCTGAGATCTGCGACAGCGAAATGTGAAAAAGTGCTCAACATTTGTTAAGCTGCGGGCTGTCATAGAGGCATAGCGATATCGTAGGTGGAATGTATTTTACGATCGGCAGGATTCTATTTTCATCCCAGCCATTCCAGCCGATAAACCATTCCAGCCAGAAATTGTCTCACATTTCTTTTATCGAGTTCCCAACAGCTTAATCAAATGACTTTCGTTCTCCCACATACTCTTCACTTCGAAGTCAGATATCAGCCTCCTCACATGCCTCTCTCTCTCACGCACACATACACATACGTATATGTATACACGCCTGTGATTAAAGGTGATTTATTTCAGTCAATTTCTTTCTGTTTTTTTCAAATCCCGCAGTAAGTTATTTGTTCAGAACTTCCATGGCTTTTGTTTTAAAAAAGTTAAACAGAATTTATTTCTTATAAATCTGAGTGTTTTTGCCTAAATGCTGTATTGAACACACCAGATGGCGGCCAGTAGGACCAAATATTTTCAATATTCAAATACAAAGAGAAGCCGAAAATAAGACCAAAAAACGAGTCGAATAATGAATTTTCTGGCTGGTGTGGCTTATCAGCTGTGATAACTGGGCTAAAAAGTAGCACCGATTCTGAGCTGAAAAATAACCCGTTTATATGGACCCTCTTTTGGTAACTTCTCTCTGGGTCAGCTTCTCGTCTGTTTTTTTTTTATTGAGCAGAAAATATGATCGCTCATCCCAATTATATTTCTGTCAATTTCTCCTCGTTGCACTGCAAATTCATCTCAGAGGTCCTGGTGTGTATGTATATATGTGTATTGTGATTGTCCAAAAGATTTTCGCAGCTCCCCACAATTGTCATGAATTTCAGTGAACTGAAAATGAGCAAGAGTCGGAACGGTCTGTCAGGTTCGAAGAAACAAAATTAGATCACCGGAGCCATAAGTTTAATGATCGGTCGGGGGATAGGCTCAGTGCCTCGCGCAAAATCCTGGCGCTTATCCATTTTTTAAATTTGTTTTTTATTAACAGAAGGAAAGTAGAAAAAAAGAAAAGAAAAAAGAAATGTGTTGGCTGTTGTCTAGGTCGTGGGAGATCAGCACCATGGATAGAATCGAGGGAAGTAGGCTTCTGACTAGAATAGATCATTAGTTAATATATGGCAGATAGTTCCGCTATCAAATCACCGACCAGATAGTCTCCGAGGATAGGCTCCATCTTGTCGTCGCCTGTCGTCCATTGACTGTCTATAAAAATTTCCTTGGGTTGGCTACTATGGAGATCAGTGATCATTAGAGTTGCCAATTTAGCTTTTTTAAAAGCTAAATCTGGCCCCTTTCGGTATGTTTAGCTTTTATAAGTCTACATCTAGCTCTTAGTTCTTAGCTCCCGATCTTACGCCTTTCTAATACATTGGACCTTTTATTAGCCTTTTAGCTTTTTTTCCTCTTTAGGAAATAATTATTGAATAATGTCCGACTAACCATAGATTTGATTCTACTGAAGACACCGTCCTTCTTACAAAAAAACCTTCACGATCTCCGCGTAATGTTAGACGAACTGAAAGAAGAAAGCAAGGAAATTGGACTACGCATGAGCTTCAGTAAAACAAAGATCATGCGCAACAAACATTTTGAGGATAGAAATACGAAGATCAGAATCAGAAACGCAAACCAGAAAAAGGTAGATCATTACATCAACCTAGAACAACGATCCTCTATGAAACCCTCATCAGAATCAAGCAAAGAATCACTCCAAGATGTCAAGCTCCTGGCAGAGCAAACATCACTTTCAAGAATAAGAAAATACCATTAGTTCTAAAGAGAAAGATCGAAGGAGAGGGACTTAACCAAAAGATCGACCTTCAAACTGAGAATCATGCACACGAGAGAACCATGTTTAACATCATATGGAGAGATAACCAAACAGCGTAGTGTATGAGAGAGAAAAACAGCAGGCGAGGATATCATAGAAACCATTAGAAAACTCAATTAGCAATGGGCTGATCACGTTGTATGGATGCCAGACAACCGCTGGACATCGCGACTCACAGTGTAGTTCTCCAGACATCATATGCATAACTATGTCCGGTGAGATATAAGATGACGTTACAAAATAGACAAGTGCAGAAAGTATTGGCTCCGCAACGCCCATGATAGAGGGGTCTGGCAAATCCTTGGATAGGTCCATGTCCAACAGCTGACGCTAAAAGGGTAATGATGAAGCGAGTCGAATTTAAAATTAAATACGTATTATTTTTGGCTGCTTTGTGTTCGATTTTTGTTACTTATTGGTAGCTCTTTCGTTAATTTTATTAAAAAAATATCTGTCAACTCAGGATGTACATACAGATCCATTTTCTTTTCATACAAGTTTCAAACTTGACCGACGAGAAAGTTCTTTGCGTGTGAGATGGATTAGACATTATCTCATATCTATCAGTCTCATATGAAATCGGTTTGTTGCTGCCAAGAACTTTTGAATTAATTAAACACTTAATCAAATTCATAATGATCGATATCTAGCTCCTGTTTAGCTCCTTTTTTGCCGATGTAGTGCTAAAATTGTCAACAATAAAGATTATATCCAGTTGGTCATTTGCTCGTGTAATGAGTTACTCTCTTGATAAGTGATGTACTATCGAATAACTGGAATAAAGGTCACAGGGTGAAAAGTCATATTCGAAGTCATATTTGAATTTGAATTATAGTAATTGAATAATAAAACAGATTCTTAGTAAGTTTGAATAAATAAAGGTTCTTTTATGAGATACTTATCACGTTTTGCCAATATCGTGTAGCTCTGAGAAAGTGAGATATTTCGGTCACGTAATTTAAATTTTTGACTAATGCTACGGGTTCGATCCATATTGGATGCTCCATTGCGATGACAGTGTGCCAAATTAAGCAAAAATATCTACCAAGCAACTGACGCATCTTTCTAGACGGGTTTTATTTCTCTGGGGAAGGACAACAAATGTTGTATTAAAAAAATGTTCTTTTCTAAAAAGAAGAAAAAAAGAAAAGAAAAGGGAATAAACAAGTCTAATGAGAAATTTTGTACTTGACACAAGATGACTTCTTCAAAATAACTTGGTGGTTGCAATACACTCCCCATGGGAGAACGAACAACTCCTTTACAATCTGAATATGTCAAATGTATTTAGGAAGAACGAAAGCAATAAAAACAGATCTGGTTAGTCGCTTAATAGAAACTGTCATGCAATCATCATGTTTTGGCAGTATGCTTTTTAGGGGGTGATCAATTGTAAAATTAGAAAAAAGGGGTGATCAACGAATAAATCACTTTCCACGTTATTTTTTGTTTTTTGGATGGCGACAACTGAATTTTAGAAAAGGAAGAAGCACGGACGCTACCGGACACACATAAGGGACATATTTAGCAAAAACGTTGATGATTGAACCCCTCTAAAACCTACGTGGGAGGGGAGATTTTCAAATGTAAACATCTAAACCAACATAAAAACTGAAGAAACCCATGCTGATAAATATGGACGGTTTTTGTTGGCGGTCTTCTAATAGACCCCCTAATTACAGAACGAACAATAAGTAAAATCCTGATGATTATATCTAATGATTGAAGTATGTAGTCTTCGTGTCCTGGTTACCTTGCTGGTCTTGCAGATAATCGATATTGACTAATGACTTCAAGCCTCATTAAGAATAAGGGCCGTCATACATTGGGAACTGTTCAAAGCACCTGGAATTGATCACGTAAACCAGCCATGGGCAACCTTTTTGGTCAAGTGGGCCACATGAGACAATATTCATCTTTATTTGGGCTGGATATTCACTTTTAAAATGACGCTTGTATTATTAAACTTCGACTTAGTTTCTATCTTAGCCAAACACACGTATGACGATTATTATATTATTGATCCCTGAAGTCAAAACGATAGTAATTTCCATTTATGACATCACTGGTATTTTCTATTGGGAAACATTTGAAATAGAGTAAAAACAATGAAAAATATTACAAATATTTATCTTCTGGACAATGTAATTGCTAATAATAAATCCCACAAAATAAGCCTCACAAGCTTTTTTTTAGAAAGCATTTTCTGGGTGGTGGTGTTGTATCATTTTTCAAGTCTGTAGACAGAACAGAGTAGCCAGGAGAGCTGGAGCATACATACCTACACATACACACACACACACACACACACACACATATTTATATATATAAAGGTATAGAACCCTTTGACACCTCGGGTGGCGACGGTTCCTGAATTCTCTGAGAAATGATATATAAGATTTTAAATAAATCTCTGGATTGGCAGCGGACTGCAAAGATGTTGCCAAATCTGGCCCGCGTATGTATTGTAAACAAATGATATCAACACAAATCAGATGCAGTCGTGGAAAACGAAAAGAATAAGATACTCTGAGACTTTTAGACCCAGACTGAACAAACCAACCAAGTCAGAAGATCGGATCTGGTTGTCGTAAACAAGGGAATGAGGCTTTGCCAGATCGTAAACGTGGCTGTGCCAGCGAACCATAGGGTAGAAACTGGGGAGCTTAGAAAAGTGTAGAACAAGAAAGTTAGAGTTGTGCTTATAATAGTTGGTGCACTCGTATCCATTTTGAAAACATTAGAAGGGCGGTTAGATGAATTAGAGATTCTGGCAACATCTGAGACCACCTGGACCACGGCATTGCTGAGATCTGCGAAGCCAGAAAGTGAAAATAGCTTTCAGGATTTGTTTAACAGCTAACTGTTATAGATGCAGCATCCCCTCTCTTACACCACAGTCTCCTGTACCTCTTATCACTCCAACCTGTGCTCACTCAATCTAACATACCATCATCACCATTTGAGGGCCTGGAAACATTTGAAATGCTTTCCGTATAAACTAATGGTAATTGTTTCTTCACTTCAAGTCATTTCGGCTTACGAAAGTTTTTCTTTCCATAGGAACACACCACTTTCGGATAGCGGGGAAAAATAAACGATTTAAAAATATCTCGTCTCCATTCATTAATGTACACGTTTCAAAAAGCTTTTTTTTGTTCAGCGAGGCGCGAAGGTCTCCAGTTTTGTGTGAAGCTAACTCGGGTGGGATTTCATTATTTGCTATTGATCACCCGACCAGATGTCGACTGACCAGTCACCTGTCTCATCTTCGCTGCACCAGCTGCCATCTTGGTGGAAGGGCCAGAGGTTACGGTGAATCAGACTATTGTTCATTCCACTGAATTTATCCATCTCTTTTGATTTTTACCCGGCCACCCGATCCTTCTTATCTACGGTCTATCAATTACCTACATGAAACAGGGTAGCTAGATAGTTGGAGACGTTTCGGAGTAAAACACACCAAAAATGGCCAAAAATAGCCAAATTCAAAGATTGCTAATAAAATATTGCAATATCTATTGTATATTCCAAAAATAAGAATTCATCTAAAACATTATTGCAACTAAGTCAACTTACCCCAATCAATCCTATATTTTCAAGTCCCGAAGTACAGGTACTCAAACCTCCTGCACTATTGACCCTTTCATGCAATCTTAGATCTCTCATTGACCTCCTGGCATGTATGATAATAATAATAATAATAATAATAATAATAATAATAATAATAATAATAATAATAATAATAATAATAATAATAATAATAATAATAGACGGTTCCGTTTTACTGCAGTTCGTTTTATTTCTCTTCTAATAAAAAAAACGGAAAAATAAATATGGCTCTATCAAAAGCTCATGGCCATGCACATTTAAAAAAAGTGACATTTATGAGCTTTGGCCATTTTATGGCCAATTTGGCAACCCTGAGTTGAAATGCAATCAAATCAAATGACCCTTGAAATAGTTGTATGGTTCACTTTACCTTTTATTTCTTTTCATGTCTTGTCAAAACAGGAAGAGATTTTATTATTTCATGAACGATTCAGACTAATGTCTCCAGCTTTGTTGTCCTGATCATCACGTCATTGTTTTATCAATTATTTACTCTGTATTCACATCTCCTTTTATTTCTATCACTATATTGTGGCTGACACATTCTCTGGCTTTCTCCAGGTAACTACAGCAACCGGTACTCATTGAACATAATCGTTTATTATGATCTTAAAAATGTTTTAGTTAGCTCTCGCCCCCGCCCCAATCCAACTCGAAATGTTCATAGATCCTAGTGATAAGGATTGAAAGGCATGTTTGGTAATTCAATAAAGACTTTCGCAGCATTAAAACTTCGAAAATTGGTTGATCAATAAATAGGTTACGTCCCTCACCTTTTCTTGGGCGGTGATCACTAAAAAAATACGAATTTAAAAAAAGAAGCGTTAAGTTTTAACTAATTTCATCTCAAAAGATCGTTTTTAAGTGTAACGTGAAAACTGTCATATCAGTATGCATTTAGAAAAATGTCAAAGGTGAGCTTATGTACTTGTAACATAGGAGAAAATGAGTAGCATTTTCGGCAAATTATGATTATTTGTTTTAAGAAAGATGAAGTTCGATTCAAACAGAAACGTCTGCGTTATTTATATAGAATAAGGGGCTGTGAATAACCGAATGTGTCAAAAGTAGTTTGCAAAGTTTCAGTTTCGTGCTAGAGATTAGTTAGGCCAGTTATGGTTCATGGTTATCAAATCAAATTATAACTTGAAAGCATTCAATGTTATACACTACAAAGGCAGCCAAGCCAGTGTACACAAAATATTCTAAATGTTAATTTTGGGGCTTTCAAATCAAAGGGCGAGTGAATATTTGTATGATACTCCATCAATGGTTAAAATACTTTTTGACGACATTATGAAAGAACATTTTTTTAATTCTCTTTTCTCAACTCAATCTTCAGAGATAAAAATGTGACGTAATAAAAATATTTTTTATGCTTTTTTCACAACTCGATCCTCAGAGATGAAAATGAGTCGTAGACTGCTTTTTTTTTCTATTAAGAAAGAAGTAAAAATATTCCCTTTATCTCATCTCATTTCGCAATGTTTACTGGATGTACATGGATACCTTGAATAGTGATGTTTTCATTAATGCATGTTTTGATGTAATACGGTCAAGATATATTTTCCAAGTGTCGAAGTTTGGGGATCAGAGATTATATTAATCAAATGATTTTATTTTCGAAATCGGAGAGGGGAATTATATCCTCTTTCTCATTTTCTCGAGGAGGGATTTTTTGGGATCGAAATCAAAGGAATTTACTAACATTTGGCGCAAAATCTAGGGGGAATTTTTTTTTCCACTTTTAGGGGTCAAAATCGAGGGGAAGATTTTTGTCGATTTAAAGGGGTCAAAATCAAACAGGATTTCTTTTTTTACTTTTAGGTGTCGAAATTGAGTGGAAGATCTTTTTTCAGTTTTAAGAGGCTGGAATCAAAGGAATTATCTCTCACATTTTGGGGGCAAAATTAAGGGTTTTTTTTCTCTTTTTGGGCTTCAAATCGAGGTGTAACTTTTGTTTTACTATCAAAGGTTAAAATGCAATGATTTTTCAAAACTTTTAGTTGTCAAAATCGAGGGGAATATTTTTCACTCTTGGGGGACTATGTCAAGTGAATGTTTTTCCAGGTTAGGTCTCAAAATCGAAAGGGGTACTTTTTTCACTCTCAAGGTCAAAATCGAAGGGGATGATTTTTTTGGTTTGGTTGGAGGATGGAGCTATTTTTCTCTCTTTTAGAGAAAATGAACGTCTCCTCTCGATTATGACTAGTGGAAATTTCCAAAATCGCTCGGTAGATTCTTCTTTCAAGTGTCAAAATTGAAGGGGGCATTTATTTCCATTTCATGAGCCAAAATGAGAACTCTCCCCCGTTTTGACATTAATCCCCTCCCTTTCCAACATCTACTCCAAACGCCCTTATTTACTATCTGCCCAATTTTTGAACACTATACCCCCTTTTTTAACATAGCCCCCTTTTTAAATAGTCCCCCCCCCTTCTCAACCTTTTATCTCCCCTATTCTTCAACATTATACCTCTCCTTTCAAACTGTCTACCATTTTTTCACATCAGTCCTCCCTACTCTTTCTGGAGATTATAGCTGCATTTTTCTAGCATTAACGCCCGTCTTTAACTTGGCCCATGGCCCCTTCCTTAACATTACATTACATCAGCCGAACACCCTTTCTTCCATTGATACCCCTCTTTTTCAACACAAGCCCGCTTTTTTTCTAGCAATGTAAAAAGTGGTATTAAATCAATTTCAAAAACAAATCAAATTAAACGCTATTTGATTTCGATTTATCTATCTTCCTATTTCTTTTTTGGTCAGCAATTTATATCTGCCTGTAAAGTTATAATAGTAACAGTAATGATAGAACTATAAACGTAAACGAGCCGAATAGAATAGCGAAAAACTTTAAAGAAAAATCGTGCCTCCTTGTAGATATGACAGCGGAAAGAGATATTGCTGTCAAAGAATTCTAAATTTCTTGTTGGAGCCTTTGGTTTACTCTAACGAGGGACAAAAGAATGAACTTGCCGACAGCATACCAACCCAGCATATATGAAATACAGAAAATCGCTCTCACCTCCACTGAACACATAATTAGCAAATTCTTGTCAGTGTGGATGCATGTACTACACCCTACATACAGTACTTCACATATACGTAGAAGCATGTTTGGGAAAGTGTTCATCGTCTGTATATGTGTAAAAGCTCTAAACCCCTTCTTTCCTTCTCTATCTAAAGCCCGAATTGTCATAACTCACAAGGTTGGCAGGCTTAGGTCTCTGGTTGAGACCCGGCTGGTGACTTGGATAAATTGAAAAAAAAGTCGCAAACAGCAACAACAACAACAACAACAACAAAGGCCCAACGGTCCAAAACAGGATAATTGTGCAAGCAAATAGAGAAGACATTATAAAAAGCCCCCCAAGCAGAGCAACTGACGACAAAAAAGTAGCTGCAAAGCAAACAAGGAATGAAAAATATGAGCTGAAAAAAATATACTGGGAATTCAAATACAAAATGTTGCACACGAAAGACCATGGACATGTCTACGCAAAGCTAAGGAAATACCACGACCTTGTGACGGAACTAAAGGAGTTCTGGAAAATGTAAGCCAGAGCAGTACCAGTAACACTAAGTGAACTTGGAACCGTGAAATTGGAAGCATACCAAAGACACTGAAAACGAGATTGGAGAAACTGGGGATAAAAGGAACGATTGAAACCTTATAGAGCTACGGGGGACTGAATGGATACAGAGGAGAGTTGAGATCTACAACCCCCAGCTGTTAACAAAGGCTCAACTGCCAAAAAAGAAAGTGAGATAAAAATGGTTCAGGTGACACAAACCACAAAGCTGGGAGATATGAGAGAGAGAGAGAGAGAGAGAGAGAGAGAGAGATATGGTGACTTGAGGAGATTAGTTGTCACTCAGTCTCCAGCGTTGACCACCGAGCAACTGATGTGTGAATGCAAATAATAATAATATGCTATAAAGAACAAGAGAAAGAGATGGACAAGGGAAGAGAATAGACTAGTTATGTACTGTTACTATAAAAGCAAGCCTTCAGTGCGATCTTATAGAGAGCGTATGCTCCAAATATGGAGGGAAAAATCTGCTGTGGAAGTATCGAACCAACGCCTTGCTGACCAAGTAAAGCAAATTCAAAAGAAGAAATGGCTGTCTGAGACTGAACTACTAGAGATTCGCATTAATGTAGAGAGAGGTTCAGGTGACACATCTGAAGAATGCCCCCCCAGCACAACTAGTACCAATAACAAAACTAGAATAATCCCCCATGAGACCCCCACAGTAAGCTACGCACCAGAGGGTGATGACGAGGCACCAACGGAAGAAGAGAAAACCAAAATACAAGCTTTGAAAGAGATCATGCGAGGAGAGAAAACAACACTCCCCTCCCTAAGAGACAAAGACAGAAAGAAAGTCGGAGAAGTGACCGAACAGGTCAACTGCCTCTTACAGCACATAGAAACAGACACCCTCCTAGAACTCAACAACCTAATTTACGCAGGGGCGAAAATGGTAGCACAAAGCTTCACAACACAAGATAGGAACCTGAGCAATAATAGGGAAGGGAAACCCAACTGGGAGAGAAGGTTACAAAGGCAGATCTCCCAACTACAGAGAGACGAAGTACTGCTTAGAAATACACCACACACAGACAGACCACGAGTAAGACTTTATAACAAATACAAGGTAGCGCAAAAAGGCATCGCAACTGTAGTCGAAGAGTTACACCAGAAAAGACTAGCCAAAGAGGCAAGACTAAAAAGATACAGACTAAGAACGGCCCAATACACACAAAACCGCACATTCCAAAACAATGAGAAAAAGTTTTACCAAGATTTAAATGGGGAAAGAAGGCAGGACATAAAACCAGATGCCACAGAGGCCAAGAACTATTGGAATAGCATATGGGGGCACCCAAAAAGACACAATGTAACACCGCAATGGTTAGGAAACATGAGAAAAGAACTAGAAGATATAGACAAGGGAGAACCAATAGTACTGAATGAAACCACATTGAAACATACTCTTAGGAAAGTAGCCAACTGGAAAGCACCGGGTCCCGACGGGATCCATGGGTATTGGTTCAAAAAATTTACCACGTTACACGGCAGACTCACTCAGCTACTCCAAAATTGTCTAAATGAAGGCAAAGCACCAGAATGGATGACTAAAGGCAGAACCACCCTCATCCAAACTGACCCGGGAAAGGGGAACATAGCAAGCAACTATAGACCAATCACTTGCCTACCACTTATGTGGAAAATCCTGACCGGGCAAATAGCAGAGAGAATATACATGTCAATGGATAGAAGGGGGCTACTACCAGAAGAACAGAAAGGGTGTAGGATAGGAACCAAGGGGGCAAACGATTTACTCTACATAGACCAGATGATCTTAAAAGAAGTAAGGAAAAGGAGAAAGAATATCGCAATGGGATGGATAGATTACAAAAAGGCATACGATATGATTCCACATAGCTGGATACTCGAATGCCTTAGAATGTTCAAAATTAGCGAACCGGTGGTTAAATTCATTGGTAATCCAATGGAAGACTGGAAAGTAGATTTGACAGCCGCAGGGGACAAACTAGCCGAGGTAGGGATAAAAAGGGGAATCTTCCAAGGAGACTCGTTGTCCCCACTATTATTTGTTCTAACAATGATACCGCTTAACAGAATCCTGAAAAACAGCAAAGGATACCACTTCTCTAAAACAAAAGGAAAGGTCAACCACTTAATGTACATGGACGATATTAAATTGTTTGCAAAAAACAGGGGAGAGCTTGAGACTCTGTTCAACGAAGTAAGGGAATATAGTGAGGACATAGGAATGGAGTTTGGGATAGAAAAATGCGCAATCATGGTGATGCACAAAGGAAGGCTTTCAATGACTGAGGGAATTGAACTTCCGGACAACAACAAGATTAGGGCATTGACTGCACAAGACCGATACAAGTACCTAGGTGTCCTTGAATGTGACACGATAAAACGGGAAGAGATGAAGGAGAAAATTAAGAGAGAATACCTCAGAAGGATAAGGAAAATATTAGAAACCAAATTAAATAGCAGAAATCTAATAAAAGGAATGAACACCTGGGCTGTGTCAGTAGTTAGGTATACAGGACCATTCCTAGGATGGACAAAGGAAGAGCTCCAATCAATGGATAGGCGAACAAGGAAACTTATGACGATGCATAAAGCATTACACCCTAGGGATGATACAGATAGACTATACGTTAAGAGAAAAGAAGGTGGTAGGGGGCTCATCAGCATAGAAGATTGTGTCCAGAGAGCTAAAGTAGTCCTAGATAGATATGTGCAAACAAATAGTGAAGAAATCATAAAGAGCGCGAGGGATAGTGCAACAAACAATAAAGTAGAAAACAATGGAACAGTACAGCAAACTAGAAAAGAAAAGTGGGAAGGGAAAAAATTGTACGGCGAGTTTAAAAGACAGATAAAAGATATAGCAGACGAGAAATCATGGACGTGGTTACGAAAGGGAAACCTTAAGAGACAAACAGAATCGCTCATCATGGCAGCCCAAAACAAAAGCATAAGGAAAAAAACTACATAAAAGCAAAAATCGACAGAACACAGACAAACAGCAAATGCCGCACGTGCGGTGAAAGAGATGAGACAGTAAACCACATAACTAGTGAATGTAGCCAACTCGCCCAGAAGGAGTATAAGCATAGACACGATAGAGTAGCAACGATGATACACTGGGAACTAAGTAAACAAATGGGATTCAACCATGGGGAAAAGTGGTATCAGCACAAGCCAGAGGCAGTTTTGGAGAATGACAACCACAAACTACTGTGGGATTTTGACATCCAAACTGACCACCTCATCCAGGCAAGAAGGCCGGACTTAGTAATAGTAGACAAAAAAAGGAAGGCCTGCCAAATACTAGACGTTGCTGTACCTGCAGACCATAGAGTAAAAAAGAAGGAGGCTGAAAAAAGGGAAAAATACCAGGACCTAGCAAGGGAGTTAAAGAAAATGTGGAATATGAAAACCAGGGTAGTACCGGTCATAGTGGGAGCACTAGGAACTGTCCCCAAAACGCTGAGGGAGAGACTGGAGGAGATCGGGATTAGGGGGAGGATAGAGACCGTACAGACCACAGCACTGCTGGGAACTGCATAGATACTGAGGAAGGTGCTAGAGATATAAGGACTGCAACGAATCGTAGCTCTGTCATGATATGCGAAAGAGAGAGGAGACGTTAGCTGAAGACCTGAGGAGACTTATTGTCACTCAGCCTCCAGCGATAACCACTGGGCAACCGGTGTGAAACTGTAAATCGCAGAATTACTGCGACCTATGAGTACTAGGAGAGGAGGGCTGGAGACTTGAGGAGACTTGGTGTCACTCAAACTCCAGCGGTTACCACCAGGCAACTGGTGTGAGATTCCTAATAATAATAATAATAATGATAATGATAATAATAATAATAGTAATAATAATAATAATAATAATAATAATAATAATAATAATAAGAAGAAGAAGAAGAAGAAGAATGAAAAAAAAAGGAAAACAAGACTGTTTTGACTCTTTTTACGAAAAGCGTGTTGCAAAATTATCCACAGTTTGATCAGATAAATAAAATTATTTATGACAATTTTAGTGTATGTTCAATTTCCTCTCTTCCATTTTTTTTTCTTTCAACTTATTGAAAACAGTCGGCCAATATTTGAAACACCCAACCAAAACTGTCGATAAAAGTTTCATCGGTTTTTACGTGATTCTGGCTGGATGGTTAAGTATGCATGCATGCATGTTTGTCTATCTGTCAGTATGTATGTATGTATGTGAAACACATTCAAGCCAATTAAGTTTGAAATTCTTGTTTTTAAATCCTATCCCTACAAAAAAGAAAAAAAAAATTAGGAAGAAGCTAAATTTACAATGTAAATGCTAAATTGGTTGCTAAGTTTGTGAGCGGCAATGTTTTTTTGTTTTTTGTTTTCTGAAAATTCAGACTTTCCATTGATACAACAAAAAGTCAGAGAAGTAGCATTCGTTGAACTGCTCTCCACCGAATTTTCAATCGATCATCCCCAACACTAGATGCTGTCTAACAATGTTGACGATTTCTATTGAATGACTAACAAGGCCAATTTTGTGAGGATTTTCTTCTTTCTTTTGTTCTCTTACATAAGCTCTTTTTTCCTGTACACGGTATGTTAATCTTCCCATAAGAATATGCAGCACCAATCTCTTTACACCAAGCCATACGAGTGTATTTAAATCTGGTCGTTGAAATCAGTCTGTTAGCCAGAAGAATTGACCTTTGGTGCCCTCTAGGCAAACTCAGCAATATAAAGTATAAAGGACAGCTGGCGACACCTGTCGGTAAGTCATTATATAGATCGGAAATACAGTCTAGACAGACTGTTATGGTTTCTCTTTCAATTACTACTACTACTGTCTCAATTACTTGCTTTACATGGCAGTTTCTATCCGGATCAGGGTTGCCATTTACGCCACAATTTGGCCAAAGTTGACGATTTTTCGAAAGCATGTGGCCATGAATTCTTTGGTTGGCCATGATAGATTTTTGAGGCCATTTTAGACATTTTTTCATTTTTTTTTCGATCATTTTATTTTAAAAGAAAGAATTGAGAGAAAATTGCATGTAATTTACGTGTTTTTCACCCATAAGACCTTCGTCCCCCCAGGAAATTTGTCAATTCGGAAAAGTCATAATTGTTGGGTGGTTCTATTTACAATTGAATTGTAATGCTAAACTAGATCCTTATTTTCTGCCATTAACACGGAAAATGTTGACTTTGTTGTGTTGCTGTAATATTTTTTGATAGATTTCTCTTTCTGGTGCATACTGCAGTATTGCGGTGTTTCATAAACATTTTTAGCATTTGGCCAATTTTGGAACATTTTCGCGTATTTTGTGCTAGAAACGTCTCCAACTGTTTGAAAACCCGGATTATAACAACCTCATGCCCCTTTGGTGGAGAGAACTGCAACGTCATTTTAAGCTTCCAACTTAAAATGTAAAAAAATGGCAGTTAGATTTATAATTTAAATGCAGAAGTCATTTGCTGAAAAAAAAAATCAGAATTGATGAATATTTAATGTACAAGTATAAATACAAATACATTTTTAGCCGAATATTTCGATACCTTATGACATCATTTCAAGTACAATATAGAGGTTTCCCGTGGGAATTTTTCTTTCAAACGTTCCTATTAAAAAGACTCCCGTAAGCCGAAATGTTGTAAAGGAGGGATGTTAGGAAGTGAGGAACCCAATAGAAGATGGACTTGGAAGAGCCTCGACCATGAAACCAAGAATGAAATACACTAGATCCTAACGAACAAAAGCGACACCGCCAAAGACATTCAAGTCCTAAATCGAAAAGTGACCACAGAATGGTGAGATGTAAAATGCAAATAAACAACAAATAAAGAACTTAGAAAAATGTTTTACATAAAACTGCAACTACCAA
Source organism: Thysanoteuthis rhombus (assembly GCA_963457665.1). NCBI lineage: Eukaryota > Metazoa > Mollusca > Cephalopoda > Oegopsida > Thysanoteuthidae > Thysanoteuthis > Thysanoteuthis major. The sequence goes on from OY735208.1 coordinate 16,108,543, forward strand.
ACGTACCAAATGAGTTCACCCGATCCTTCAAAGCTGAACAGAAAAATAGATATAAAATTCTCACCGAACTAGAGGAGGGCATCGTCAACGAACTCAACAACAAAATAACAGCCCCTCTAATAGAAGTCACCACAATATTTCAACTAAGGAAAACCATTAGTAAAATTCTGGATGAAACCAGAAATCTTAAGCCACAGACAACAAGAGCTGAGAAATTTGAAGAGACGTAACTGAATAAAACAATCAAAAAGAATCGAAGAGAAGACGAAAGAAGATACACGATAGCAATAATCGAATCAACTCTCAGAAGCTATAAACAAAGCTCTTGGTACAGGACGGAAACAAATAACTAGTGTGCTCGAGGAAAACGGAGACGTATCTACAGACAGAGGCAGAATTGTCGAACGCACACAAGAATTCTACCCAAAACCTTACTCCTCTGGACAAGAACCGGAAACCAACGAACAGGATACGCAAGATACAAGCAATCAGTTCAAAGATTTCCCCAGATATTACAACATGGAAGATAAAACAAGCCACCACATAAGAAAAGGAAAATCCCTTGGGACCAGATAACATCATCATCTATCTACTCAAAACTGGTAAGATCATGACTAGGAAACTAGCCATTCTATTCAACTTATGCTGAAAACAAAGTCCCGGAAGATTGGAACACGGCAATCATAATGCTTTTATATAAAAAAGGAAACCCAAAACATCTCAACACTCACGGACCTGCCTCAGGATGATCTTCAGAAGACTAGACTGGGAAAAAGGAAAAAGGAATCAAAATACACGGTGAATATCTGAGCAACCTCAGATTTGCGGACGACATCGATTTTTTTGCAGATAATCTTTAATGAACTAAATGAAGAGCGTAAGAAAGTCGGTCTACACATGAACTTCAGCAAGACGAAGGTCATGTGCAATGATCATGTCGGAAATAAGAACACAACGATCAAACTCGAAGTCGTAGAACTGGAGAAAGTTGACCACTACATCTACGGAGGAAAATGAATCTCCAAGAAACCACCAAAAGAACAAGAATCACTCCAGAGTGGCGAGCCTTCGGCAAAGCAAGCCCAACCTTCAAAAACAAGATCCTAAAAAGAGGAGTATACAACGAATGCATCTTCTTGATGGTCACCTATGGAGCTGAAACATGGAACCTAACCAAAAGATTGACCCTGAGAACCATGCAACGGGCACATGAAAGAATCATGCTCAACCTCACATGGAGGGATCAGAAGACAACACAGTATATCAGGGAGAAAACAGGGGGCCAAGATATCATAGAATCCTCTAAAAAAAACTCAAATGGCAATGGGATGGCTCTGTTGTAAGAATGGCATACAATTGCTGGACATCATGACTCAAAATATGGATTTCCAGTGATCACATGCGCAACTGAGGCTGGCAGAAGATTAGATGGAGAGACGAACTAGACTGATTCAGAAAGTATTGACCTCGCAACGCCCACAATACAGAGGTTCAGGGAATACTGAGGAAGGTCCATGTCCAATGAAGGATGTTAAAAGACTGATGATGATGATGTGTGTGTGTATGTCAGTGTGTACGTATATCAAAAACTTACATGGCTGACCAACCAACAAAAAAGTTATAGCGTTGTAAGACACTTGAGGCTAATCAACACAAAAAAAAAGAGAGGGTGGGTAGGAATGTGAGTAAATTGTAGTAAGTGAACTAGCCAGGGATGAAGATCTGTAAACTTCCTCCTGATTGGTCATTTCGGTACGAGGAGGTTTTTTGTATCTGGCGGGAAAGCTCGGAGGAAGAGGATTTTCGACTGTCTTGTTATCCGGTTGGGGTTTCGCCTGAGAGACAGTCAGTCGCTCAGTTCGATTGCTAGACCGAGAGGGAAGGGGAGGAGTGGATAAAGCTGAAAGAGAGAAAGGAGGAGAGACGGTGTTTAAAGGCCCATGCGTCGTCGATTTATCTTGGTAGCTGTAGATTAGATTTGGGATCTTTATTTTTGCTTGATTTAAAATTAAACAGTGGATATATGAATATCATATAATACACTGTCGGTAATGGTATTATATGCTTAGCATTACTAAGCCTAACAGCGTCTGGTGCGATACGGTGGAAATAGCATGAATCTTTTTTGAAGGATAGTCTTACTTGCCTTCAAAATCAACATCCCAAATCTTGGCATTTGCCAAAGCTCGACCACTATTGTTGCAACTAGCTCAGTCACAGATTAAGCCCATTTCAATGCCCCTTGGACAGCCACCCCCGGATAATTGCCCCTTCCCCCCGACAATAGCATAGAAACCATAGAGCCAAAAGTGAAATTTGTGGAAATTAAGTACTTGACCAAGTAAATCACATCGATATAGAAATTATCTTTGTGGCAATTTTCAAGAGTCATTTATTTCGGAGAGGGGTATCCAGGGGGCTATTTTCCTATATATACTTGTTGATATATGATTTGCAGTCGATGACATAAACAAGGGACAATATTAAGTACACTTCATGGTTTAAAAATTGATTTTCAGTAAGAATGATTTTCGGAGTTACGTTCATCTTCAATAAAAGAAAACTAACTTACAATTTATCCCCCATCTTCCTTAATGCCGTGGTCTCTGATGATAAATATACCAAAACAGAGAATCTGTGGGTTGGCCAAACGGAATTAGCGATCAGGCGTTCAAACCCCAGTTGGGCCAGTTTTGGTTCACTTTGCAGTAATGCCTTCAATGAAATCATCTACCTGCTGGATGGAGTGAGTGACGCCACTTCGTATGCTTGTTGCCTCTAAATCTAAAGTACACTGAGTAAACGGGTTGAGTAATGTGTAATATGATTTGGAGCCAGAGCTGAAGTTGTAGTCACCGTAAGGGCACTTCTAACCATACAATACTAGAACTGATAGGGGAACACATTCGCCACCTTGCTCAACAGATTTTCCCATGTTAGACTTTTCCTACGAGGATGTTTAAAATATTTGTATTATTGAGATAAAATCTTCGTTTTCTGTTACAAGGTGACAGGACTGTCTTTTCGTAGTGTGAAGCTACGTATATGTTCGGCAAGAAGGTATCGAGCGAAGTTACCCTGACGGACGAAAGATAAAAAGTACGTTTATATTTCGACAGCAGAGAGCCCAACCGACAGTGTGATAAGATGATGTCCACTCAAGCTGATGTCCACCAGATATGAACTTGAATCCACGTACTGAAGGTGACCTTGTAGTAGCCACACACATATGTATATATACACACAACGATACACATGTACACCTACAAACGCCAACACACGCACATCTCAATGTGAATTTGTCTTATAGATAGATAGATAAATAGAAGGAAGAAGATGAATATTTAGAAGATATAAAAACGCGTCGATAGGGTGAGGAAACAAATAAGCAGGGCAAATTATTCGATGAATAGAATATTATATAAAGTAAACGAGTGTAAATGCGCTTTGGAAAACAAATTAAATTTCACGTCATCGCGTGCGAATCCCTGTCATGGGGAAAATCTCCAGATATCCAGTGTCATGACACGGATCACCAAAGAATCCTCTGGCTTATCGCACAACTTTTACACTCTTCCCTTGCCGCTTCCACCACAGAAATTTCTCCTTCATCTTTATCAGCTTTCCCACGGTTCTTCGTTTCCTTCCCTTTTTTCTTTTGTGATTTGCCAAACAGTGCTCAGAGGCCTGATCCATCATTATCTCCCTTTGCCATCGTAACCCTCCACAAACCGGCGATCAACTCACTCGGCTAACTTTCTCTTTCGCTTTTCTGTTATGCAATTGTTATAACATTTCCATCATTCAGCACCATCCTTCATTTCCCACCGTGTCCTTATCTGACGCGGGAAGAGGCTTCTGCTGACATGGAATGAGAGGTTATTTAGATGGATTGCACTTTTTCTAACCCCGATTAAATGACTGCGCTTATATAAGGATCACAATTTTCTTAATGTTCCTCTTGGACTATGAATCACGTTTAGAAATCAGAGCGGTCTACTAAAGGAACCAACGAGTCTCTTTAATACGGCAATATATTTCAAATATGTGTATAAGAAAAAAAAAAAAGAGATGATTGATCGATTCTGAAATATTTCAACGGTTTAGAAGGAAAATTGCATACACCATTATCGCCCTAATCTGGAATCCTTTGGCTTGGCAAGTGCCAACTTCGGTAAAATTTCCGATTTGGGGGTTTGATAATGTTTTATTGAATGTTCTCCATCATCAATCTCTAAGTGTCCGTCGTTGGATAAAGACCTTCCCAAAGATTCACCAGACCTCTCTATCACGGGCATCACAGAGACAGTACTTAATGAATTTATCTAGCTTGTCACGCCATCTTACTTAAAGTCAGCCACAGCCTCGCACCTGATCTCTGGGGATCCACATTTTTAAGACGTGATGTCCAGCGGCTGTCTGACTTTCTTGCAATTTGTCCAGCCCAATCCATTTGAGTTATCTAAAAGTTTCTATGATGTCCCGGTCTCCTGTCTTTTCTCTGATATACTGTGCTGCCTAATAGTCTCTGAGACTGAGATTGAGCATGATTCTTTCATGTGCACGTTGCATGGTTCTCAGTTTGAGTGTCAATCTTTTCGGTTAGGTTCCGTGTTCCAGCCTTGTATGTGACTAACGGTAGGATACGTTGGTTTTGTAGCCTTCTTTTCTGGACAAGTGGGATTTTCTTGTTTTGAAAGTCGAGCTTACTTTAACGAAAGCTTGCCACCGTGGAGAGATTCTCCACTTTCATTCCTTCTTTTTTTGATGATTTCATGGAGAATATTTTCATTAACTGACTTCAAATATCATCAGCATGATAACCAGATGGTTCTATCTTATATTTGAGAAATTTTGGATGGATAATGAAAATAAATGACGATGTACGAAGGGCAGTACAAAAATATTTAAAAAAAAATGTGATTTTTGGTTTAAAAAAAAAAGTGAAAATTTACAATGGAGTTGGGCAACTCAAGAAAGTGTCAGGTCACTAAATATCCTGTATATGGGTGACCTGGATTTCCAGGATTGATCTGTACTTGATATTCAACGAGGAGAATTTTCACTTTGCTTCAGTTACCGTCTGAAAGAGGTTCAACACATAGCAGCACAGATTAATTAAATCCACTACATCTTAATACTGGTATCTTATGCTACCAAAGGATATAGCGTTCCAATATAAACTTTTCGAAATAACATAAAGCAAAGAAGCAATTACTTTAAATTTATATGAGAAAAATTTTGGGGGCGTTCCCGGACCTCCAGAATTGTGATGATTGTATGTTAGCCTGAATCATCGGATGTTTGGGCAATGGGAGATACCAGTGATGGGGATGGGAGTAGAAGAGAGAAGGAAATGAAGCTTGCTGCCGCTTCGGTGACTCACTGCAAAATAAACGCCAAGCGTTATTCCCACTTTTTGCCTCTTTTCGTAAAAGCAAAAAAGTGGCGTAAAATAAACTTTCAAAAAGTGAGGTCTACCTTTATTATGATAGTTACTGTGATCTTAGATTTTTGTGGTGTTATCTAGATTTCTTACAGTAACTGATATGTCAATGGAGGCTTACTGAATTTTAGTGTTCTTCCCATTGAGCTAGTGCACGAATGTCGCCCAAAATCTTTTTCCAAGGACACACACACACATACACACACATACACATATAGCTTTAAACACTAAAGATGTAAAAGAATCTTTCAAAATTTATTCGATTTCACTCAATTATTTTCAAATATCAATGATTAATGATATTTGTGAGCTATCCAAACGGTTTTATGTTTCGCATATAACTAGGTAGTACGGTACTATGTGAGAATTTTCCTAGTCATATATATATATATATATATATATATATATATATATATATATATATATATATATATATATATATATATATGTCAAACAGTACAAAATCAGGATGTAGTATAATACAATATAATACAATGTCCGGTATATGATGGGTTTATTCCATAAAGAGCTCGATACATACAATATCAAAAATTCAGTTGATTCAGAGTGGAACTTAGAATATAAGGGAGTACACAAACATGTTTATAGTTCAGGCCAGTTTGGGCTTCTTCAGGCTAATGATTCGGTTTATTCTAGATTCCTATTTGGGACATTTTTGGGTGAGTGTGCTATTATTCTAGGTGGTAGGATCTTCCTCTTATTCTATTTATGCATGTTTTTGTGTAGATGTTGGTCATTGCTTGATATATTTTTGTTTTATCTAATTGGCATGTTTGTCAGTTGGTGATTATAATCTACAAACCCGGAGGGTATAGCATTGATATTTTTGTTATCATTATGTGTTTGGTCATTTGTGGTATGTTTCCTCTCTGAGGATATTTTATTCTCACTCAAATCGGTTTCCCAATATTAGATTTCCCTTTCATATGACCTTAGTTGTCAATTTGATTATATTGGGTTTTGGTCTGTTTAGTCATGTTTAAGATAATCATGGAGATTGGATTGTTCTTTAAGGTAGCTATGTGACTAAGATATCCAGGTTATTTTCAGCATATCTGTATGTGGGTTATTGAGTTATATTTGTTGATTGCAATTTTGAGCGGTGCTGGCATTTTAATGTTATTTCATTTTTTCTGTTTAATAATTCTGTTTTCTGTTTTTTCTTGTTCTATTTGCAAAACTAAGGATTTTGGATTTCTCATTTAGGTATAAGTGGTATGAAATTTTAATGTTTCAGCACATGAAATTGAAATACGGTGCCACTTATACCTTAATGAGCAATTTGAAATCCTTACTCCATTATATATATATATATATATATATACATATATATATATATATATATATATATATATATATATATATATATATATATACATATATCATTAAGAAATGGATATGTGATCCGACAGAATGGTTATAAATTGCGATATATTTTTTTTTCTTAATTGTTCATTCTACTGACGTTGTCTAGGCCAAATGATATGGAGTTTCAATATGATATAACGCAATTTAGAATCATATATATGTGACTGATTAAGGATGGGTGCTTGTTGAAGTAGGGAGGAACTGCGAAAGATAGTGATAGAAAGGGATTTAAATGCATAGACATTAGAGGAGAAATAAATAGATATACGGAGCAGTTCTGCTTAGTCACTCAATAGAAACCGTCACTTGACCAACATCTTTTGGCAACAGTCCGTGTAAAGGGGGATCAATTAGAAATTGGAAAAATGGTTGATAAATGAATTAGAAACTTTTCTCCCCTTGCGCTGGGCAATTGATCACTAAACAGTCCAAATTGTAAAAAAAAAAACAAAAACAAAAACAAAAAAAATAAAACAAACACAAGAGTAAAAGCAGTTGGACACGAAATAAAGGATCAATTTAGCGTAAACTTATATTCTAAATTGAACGTCCCACTAAAACGTATTTTGGGGGTGGGGAAATTTTCAGAAAACTGAACAAACTTTTTGGTACACATAATAAGGAGTGAATGCAACGCAAAAAACAACTACAAAAAAAAAATCAGTATTCTAGCTCCTTTGACGCGGTCTGCGCGCGTGACACATAGATCTATCGACCAATCGATGGATTGATAGAAGATCAAGAGTTCTAAAAACTGAAGAAAAACCCATATTGACTATGTTGACAGTTTTCTTGACAGTTCTTAACTCTCTGTCCCTCTTTAGTTCCTTCGGATTGCTATTAACGAAGGCGAGAAATCAGGTGGAACATATTCAACTCTGTTAACGACAGATAACAATTGGAGAGCGGAAATAGGACGAAGCCGAATTAAGGGGGCGGGGGGCGTGACCGAAGAATGAAGTCTCCCGAAAAGGAGGTACGGCAACCAGTGCACCACCAACGTCTATCCTGGCAATGAGATTGAGAGAAATGATTGCGAGCGTCTTTCCAATAATAGAGCCAAGTATTTACAGTTAATTGTGCTCGTTAGAAATGCACATCGCACGTCCGACATTGCCCTTATGGTAGATTCCTTTGATTACGGTCAGTGGGTGCCGATCGGAAATTCGGCAACATCAAAGAGAGGCATTTGAGACAGGAAGGAAATGGGTTGAATGGGGAAAAAGATGACACGGGGGTGGGGGAGAATTAAGGAAACAGGGTGGTTGAGGAGATTGAAGAACAGGATCTGTAGGTGGCTTAGCAGTTAATAGTATGGAAAATGAAACCGGAGAGCCGAGTTCAAATTCCGACATTCTACGATGGCTTTGCCCGAATGTCCTTGGAAATGGCACGATATACACCTCTTCCCTCGTCAATGGGTTATCAACAGGTGAAATGAGTGACGCTGCTTCGGCTGTTTGTCGCCTTCAAATTTATTTTCAAAATCATAGTGAACTCCGAAGTCTAGACAAAAGCAGATAAGGTTACAAAAAAAAAAAAGAAAAGAACAAAACAAAAAACAATAAAAAAACCCACTATGTCATTGACTAAGCTTTGGTCCAAGGCCATACATGATAGACACCCAGTGAGGACCAAGTTCACCAATCACACCATTTTGTTAACCATTATATCACGTCGAGGTACCCCAAACATTGAAGCATTGATGGGAACATGCTTCGAAAAATAGAGAGCAGAAGAAACATAATTAGTAATGAGAAAGCATAAAAGTAAGATATGTCTGGTTAATCACTCAATAGAAACTGAATAACGACTTTCAGCTGCATGCCATGTTGGGAGTGAGTAATTAAAACATTGGGAAAAGGTTTATCAATGAATTGGTCACTTTTGAAGACAAGCAAAAACACTGCTCGATACAAGCTAAAGGACCAATTTAGCATAAACTTACATCATAAATTGAAGGTCCACCCGCTCAAAACCTATTTTGAGATGAAATATGAAAGATACGTAACAATCCAGTCGGTCAAACCCACTTGAAGACCGAAAAAATCTATGTTGATATCGACAGCCAAAACGGTTGATGGTCTCTAATAATCGACCTAGTTCATAGCTGAAATCGTTACGCATTTCCCATTAGTGATAGAGATCGGTGTTCGCACCTAGATAATATCCAGGGAATACTGAATTTCTTGGCACAATCATTTTTTCCATTTCTCCTCATTTAGAATAGTGTTATAGTTACATTAAGCCAAGATGAATAAGTATCAAGGAGGCGGAAAAGGTTTGGCAGTTGAAATGAACCAAATTTTTTCTTTAACGAATTCTCTTGAGAGATCATTTCTATTTACACCTATTCTTGGCTCAGCAATTTGGTACTCGATACATATATATAGACTGACTGACACACACATAGATCGATAGATACACACACACAGCATAGATTTGTTTCATTAAATTATCTCTCTCACACACTCACACACACACACACACACACACACACACACACACATATATATATATATATATATATATATATATATATATATATATATATATATATATGTAAATGTAATAAGTCACTGTTCAATCTGGGAGGTGTGTCTTCAAGTGGTAAACAATTATAGTTTTTTGGAGATGATTATTCTTACCTATCATCAGTAGGAGTGATTTTTCATCTGTATTAAGTCTTGTTCCACGCCAATCCAAACTTGGTACACGTCATCATATGATATATATATATATATATATATATATATATATATATATATAGAGAGAGAGAGAGAGAGAGAGAGAGAGAGAGAGACTCTGCCTTGTGGCTAAGATCGTTATGTATTTATGCTGGTATCAGACATCAATGGTAAAGCCCATGTAAAAACCAGGATTACAGATGCTGATTTTCAAGGCCTCCCCAATTGGGATAATGGTGCAATATATTCTTCCTACTCATATCCTCGACTATCAGGCCTTTTGCCGTGCCTACATGTTTAGATATGGACAATTTTAAATACAAATAGACCTCTATAGATAGGAACCGATGTAGTTGTGTATTTACACCGGTGTCAATGTTCATTGCTGATCTCGAAGGCAGGCAAGGCAAGCAAGCAGGTCTTCAACACTTGGAAAATTGGCATAGCACAATTTTCCCACTCGTATTTCCCTTGATTTCCTCTTATGCTCAGCACAGCTTACTGAATAGCAGCAATAAAGACGATAATTTTTCCCAACAGAAAATACAGTATTTGACGGTATATGAGACAACCAATCCCCTCAGCTCCAATCTTTAGCCTGAAAGCGATCATAGAATTGGGGTTGGGGAACTACGTATTTGATATGGCTTGGTATTTAGAATGTAGGTGTACGGTAACAGATCCAGTAGATATTGAACATACAAAAAAACCCCAGGAAATTGAGAAGTGGGTTTGCACCGTACGTCCGCATACCCTTTCCAACATTTCGATCTCTGCTTTAAAGGTGAATTTAATCTTAGTTGTCCAAGGTCACATTGGCTAGAATTTTAGGTGTAGTTTTGAAATACAAGGACCATAAGTTCAACGATGCATCCACCATGCATTCGTCCATATCTATTCTAGAAGTAATAGTTGCAGCATTACTAGTTGTGGTAGATGTAGCAGATAGAGGATTAAGGAGGAGGTTCACCTGAAAGTTGGCCTATTAAAAAAAAAAAAACAATAAGTAAGTTTAAGTTGAAGTGAGTGCACAATTTTTTATAATGTATGGTTATTTTATTAGATAAGTATGCTTTAGATTGGTGTATATATCATTTTAGCTATAAAGTTAGCTATGAATCAAAAGATTTTGCCGACTTTAGCTATTTTCACTGACAGTTTTAGTTATTGATAACAAACAATACTTGGTAATACTGTAAAACACTAACATTTGATACATCATCTATCGATTACATCACGTATCTTATAATAGTAGCTAGTAAATAAAACACGAAATTCACTCCTCCTCTTTTTCTTTTTTAAGGAAACTAGGACCAACCAACTGAGCGAGCGAGCGACCGACTGACCGAAAAGCGTCTTATTGAGATGTGTGGATACTTTGAAAAAACTGGGTGATAAATGAGAGGAATTCAGGAAACTGCGTTTTTTTTTTTTTTTCCCTACTGAAATCTACGCCAGCTTCCGGAGTAATCAGTTTCTCCACGGACCGTTAAACTGTGATCCAGCTATCATTTTTCTGTGCCAACATAGATACCCGAATCCACCCGTCTCTCCCCAGTCATCCGGTCGACTCACTTCTCATCTCGTTGTCTTTTTTCTTGAGTTTCTTAGAAATGCTTTTTTTGCACGCAGTTTGCACTCAGCGCCTTTTGCTTTGATGCTTTCAGAATTGAATCCGAGGCCCTTCTTATATCAGCCACATGCACCATATATATATATATATATATATATATATATATATATATATATATATATATATACTGTAGAGCTTAACAGCTTTAAACGCTAAAAATGTATTTTTATGTCATTTTAGTCAATTATTTCCAGATATCTGTTAAGTCAATTAATGTAGGATTTTCAAAGACTTTTATGTTTTACACCGAATTTGATATCATAGCACTATTTTTTCTTGTGGGGATCATTAGTTTCTTTACCATGTATATAAAAATTACAATGCTCAAATTTAATCAATTTTCGTTATTCCTTCCAATTAAAAAATATACTTATATATATATATATATATATATATATATATATATATATATATATATATATATATATATATATATATCAAGAAAAGGATATATGATCCAACAAAATGATTATAAATTGCGTTATATTATATTGATACTCCATTCAAAATGATCTTCCGTTATTACATGGTGAATGCAGCTAAACAACTGCCGCTAATGCAAAGGCCCGAATGACTGTTTCAAGTCAAAATTCCAATTTTTGTTTATTCACAGTTTATATTTGTTTCATTTGTTTCTTCCGACGTTGACAATTATGGTATTAAGAGATAGATATATGATCTGACAGAATGATTATGAATTGCGTTATATTATATTGTAACTCTATGAGAAATGATCTCCCATTATTAGATGATAAATGTATCATCCAGTCTAGACATTGTAAATGGAACAAAAATTGAAGAAATGTTCAGTTCAATGGAATGAGCAACGATTCGTTGAAGCGGCTACCCTATCAGTTGCAGATTTGTTTCCTGCAGCAGCCCCAATTATCTTAATTTTTTTATTGTATTAACGTTGTCTCAGTCAAACGACTTTCAATATAATACAGCGTAATTTATAATCATATATATATATATATATATATATATATATATATATATATATATATATATATATATATTAATGAAAGTGACAATTGGAAGCTGGAGAGAAAAATTTGAGAGAAAGCAGGTGTTACATCTCAATTTTCTTCATCATTCCATAGGCATGTTTCAATGCATTTTGACACGTGCCAGCCATCTTTTTCAACGAAATATTTGCAGTGGTTCTCAGAAAATCTTGCTGATCACACGCTTGAGTTCGAGAAAAGCAATGGGGATATTCCTGTGTTGTTTGTTTGTTTAGTCTGATCGGCAGGGAAGGTGTTTGTAATCGTGTAGGTTAGAGCTAAGAGGATAGTGTGTGAGAGGCAGGGTCAGAGGGTATTGGTGTCCTCTCTCTATAGGTATTAGGCTTGTCTTAGATAGAGCAAGGCAGTAAGAGGAAAAGGTCGAGGCTGAAATGGTCAGATCTCAGGATGAAAAAATTTTTTTTAATTACAGAATGAAGAGATGGTTTCTAGCATGTAATGGATAGGTGTTGGGATAAGTGGATCAGGGTGTAAGCTGGGTGTTGCTTTTTATTTAATGTTTTTTGGTTGATGGCGGGTGAGACTTCTTTTTTTTTCTTGAAAGATTGGTATGAGTATGTTTGTACCATTTCTTAAATGAACTGTTGGCTGCTTGCCAATTTCTTGTATGTTAGTGTTGTAATGTGTTGTATCTACGTGATTCTGTTTTAAAATCAATGCATCTAGAGTGTTTGTAATCTGAAAGCGACCATAACTTTGGGTTATTGTATTGCATTGGGATATGAAGACTGCTTCAATGCATCTGCGTGCCGAGGAGTCATGAATATTTTTGATGAGATGAGTTTGGTGAAAGTTAAAGTTGTGTGTTCTTATTTTTGACCAAGGCGTCTGTCTTTTCATGTAATATATATATATATATATATATATATATATATATATATATGTATATATATATATATATGTATGTGTGTGTGTGTGTGTGTGTATATATATACATATATATATATATATATATATATATTGGTATATTTACTAGATCTTTAATAGTTGTTGTTGGTGGTGATCCGTATTACCATCTTGCTCAAGTTGGAGATGAGGTCGATGGTGGTTATGTTGATGAGTAATATGATGCGTTTAGTCGTGATGTTGTTATTCTTTTTGTCTTGTTTGGTTTCGGTTTTGTGGACCTTACATGCTTTCCACCTTGCAATTGAGGCCTCCTGAGTGTGGGGCTTTTTTTGTTAACGCTTTACGTATCTTATGGGGTGCACTGCCAATTTCTGAAATTATGGGTCGTAAGGGGATGTTTTATTTGTGGGTTTGGGTAGGCTGTAAAGCCTTGGTAGTCATAGGTGGTGTTCTATGCGTTTGTTCCATGTTTTGTTCTCATCTTGTGATATTTTTCGGAGGGATTTGTTGAATATGGATGTTAGTTTGTCAACGAGTGTGTCGTTTGTTTTTTCATATATGTTACTATCGCTGTAGATAGAGGTGATTTTGTTCAGATACATATGTGTGTCCATGATGACAACACATCTTCCATTTTTCTGAGGTCGTGATGTGCAATTTGTCATCCTTGGCTAGGTTTTTCAATGCAATGATATATCTGAGTGATGTGTTGCAGTCGTTTGTTGTATTGATGGCAACAGTGATAATTCCTTGTATTTAGCTTTTGTTAGAGTCTGTGTCAGAATGTCTGTAGTTCTGAGTGATAATGTTTCTGATGTTCGTTTTGGGGATGCCGGTGGCGAAGTTTAGTCCGAGGCTGAGAGCTTCCTATTCGGTGGATGTGAATACCCTTTTGAATGTTCAGCTCCGTTGGCTGAGGCTGTTGAGCAGTCCTCAGCGTATTCAAGGAATATGTGATTGGATGCCCTTCGGATATTCTGGAGCTTTTGAGAATAATTCATCTAGTGAGGAGATTCTTCCAATTTTCGAAGGTTTTGGCTGATAACTGCAGGTCCGTTTGAATGCGCTTCAAGTGTGCTAGCGGCACAGACAATTCTCATTTCAAACTAAACTTGACTCTAATCTATACAGATACAAACACCTCCCCTCTTGCTCCTACTAAACAAACAAGCAACACAGAAATATCTTCATTGTTTTCCTCGGCCTCAAACATGTAAACAGCAAAATTTCCTGTGAGCTGCTCAAAATCTTTCTCTGAAAAAGAAGTCTGGCACGCGCCGAGATGCATCGAAACATGCCCACTGAATGATAATAGAAAAGAGATGTAACACCTGCTTTCTCCCAAGTTTTCTTCTTCGCCTTCCAATTGTTATTTTCATCAACATTCCGTCGGATCACTACCCATCCATAATACAAGCATGTATACAGATAAAATGATTATATGGATTATGGAAAATCCGACAGAATTAAAAATGAATGACAGTATCAGAAGATTTTGTTTTAAATTATTGTATCTTTATTCCCGGCTTCATCAAATGCAAATGATGCTAAGAAAATAAGTAGACAACTGTCATATTGGATATTTTGAATTGTGTGCTATTTTTTTGAAATGTTCAATATGTACGTTGACATGTTTGGTTAGAATAGAAATAGTGTATCTGAATCATACAAATTCGAGATTCGCATTAACATAAACAAAGCAATGACATTCCATTAGTCTGATTATATGTAAGATCGTATGGAGGTTTCTTATCTAGCTGTGTGCAAACCGAACCCAGGTAGAAATAATGAATTGAGTTGCTGATTTTCAATGTAAGCGGATAGCCTCACGCCACCTAAGTCTCAGTCTTCCTCATAATTATCCAAACTGATCCTGTAAATCAACTTGGGTTTTCTTTACCACCCATCTGTTCTTAAACAGTGGATGTTTGTTAGCTTTGCAACGTCCAGTGAATAATAGGTTTTCTTAGTAAGCTAGCTCAATTGGGTGCTCTTACTTCTGTCCCGTTACAAGAGGCTAAAGTTTTCAAAACTTGTGGCCGTAATTTCTCTCCGGCAGCTAAGACAGACAACGCTTCTAACATACTTTTACTTAATATAATTGATTTACTATCAATCAAGTGCGTAGTTTTTAGGCGTATCTGAAACGAGAGTAACGTGGACGCCCATCAAATATTGTCTTGGATTATTCTATCTTCTTTTCCCTCGCTTTCCTTTCGTCTTTCCTGTTGCTCTCTACCTTCCTCCTTTTCCATCATCAATTACGTACTCTCTGTCACTGTAGATCGCTTGTTCACTCTCTCTCTCTCTCTCACTATTTCGCTATTTTTTTTCATCCCAAGCTCACTTTCTTTCTCCTCACTCTTCATTTCTCTCTAGATTGCTATCTTTCACTCACTGCGAG
This sequence comes from Thysanoteuthis rhombus, assembly GCA_963457665.1. NCBI lineage: Eukaryota > Metazoa > Mollusca > Cephalopoda > Oegopsida > Thysanoteuthidae > Thysanoteuthis > Thysanoteuthis major. Next base: position 16,123,979 of record OY735208.1, read on the forward strand.
ACATTTATCTTCGTCTCTCCACACAACAATCTCACTGTATAAATATATGTAAGTGTTTTGTATTGTGGACTACTCTGAGTTACGGATGCACAGAAACGCAAAAATATTTTAGTGTCTGTAAAAATCAATGAACGGTGGAAGACTTTTTGGCACAATGTAGGAAAAGTGGTTTCGATTGCAAATTGTAAAATTTCACACCCTCGCTATCATTCATACAATGCAAACGGCGAACAGATAAAAAGATATATGAGAAATAATGAAAATCTCATAGTGGTATGACATTTTCGTATTCCCATAATTGGTGGATGCATATTTAAAGATAAAAGCGGAGGGGAAAATTTTTTTATCTTCGTCTTAAAAAAAAATCCATAAAAGCTTCTTTTGACTGAGAATCGTCAAAAAAAAAAAAAATAGTGCAAAAATTTTATAGTAAAAACGATTTTTTTTCAAGTTAATACTTTTAAAATTCAATTGCACTTCAAATCTGATTTTTGATCATTACGCCTGCCATTCTTTCTACGTGTTTTCAAGGTATTCATTTACCGTTTTTAAACGGCATTTTTCGAAGTTGTTTAAATCATTCCCACACGTTATACCTAAACATTTTCTGACGGATCGCTCACAAATCTATATAAGCGTGAAAGTTTGTATCTTCGGTTGTTTGTCTTGAAACAACGCCGCCATTTCTTAATAGATTTCTACCATTTTTGGCACAGGGGTCCAGATGCACCCTAGAACAATGCATTGACAAAGAAAATCCGGTTCAAGCCTCCCTATGGATTAATATCAGATGAAACTTACATGTATTTCTCTGTTTATACGTTTTTTCCCCTCGGGAGCGGGATAATTAAAGGGGGTGACTATATCTTTGTACTTGGATGTTTCTAGATATTTTCATCTAGAATTATGCTATCTTTTGAATAGAAGCGGTTTAAAAGATTATCATGTGATTTGTTAATGTTCCCCACATGCTACCACGTCCAATCTTAATTGCATCCTATCAGAGATTTGCTTTATCGCATCCTAATCTTTGTGTTGTTCAAATTCTGAAACCAAGAAAGTATGTTTTTTAATCTTTGTTCCGGAAAAAAAACAGTGTATAGATTTCCTCTTTTAGATATGTTTTCTACTTTTTGACTCAAATTTATATTAAATAAAAAAGCCACGTGAAATAATGAAAAAAATGACAAAGTCAGGCCATCATGATTAGCCGTTTAGATAATTTCTCTTTGATAGTATTCTTACGTCTACACATCATATCTTGCTCTTCAGTTTTTTTTACACAATTTTACATGTTAACGTCTATACATTGAATAATGCTATAGGTTTCATTTTAAAAATTATATTCTTGCTATGTTTTTAGATAAATTTTTTATTCAATTCTATATCTAAAAAGGCCATGTTTTAATTATATTTTTAGGTTTGGACATCGGATATTGCTACTTTACTTTCTTTTTTTAAATTCATTTTTTGATGTTTTCTTTTCTCTCAATTTTACATGTAACAAAACCTCGCATTTTATTCCCGCTCTTCGAGGATTTTTAACCCAAGTTTACTGATGGAAAAACACGTGCGTCAATAAAAAAATTGAAATACAAGGACATTTTTATGTCTAGACAGATACTGCTTTTTTTGGTTTCTTGAAGAAGTTTCTATGATTTTTGTGTTGATTTTACGTATGAAAAAGACCGCGTTTTAGATGACATGTCCACGTTTCTCTCCTGGACAGCTGTATCTCGGATGCCTACGTGTTCCGATTAAGCAGACAGCTTTTCATCAAGTCACCAAATCACAGAAAAAGAAATGTCTACTCAGAAGCTCTTGCTGATTAGAAAAAAACAAAGGAAGCAAACTCTTGCTACTATGATTTCTGTTTCATGTTTTGCATAACAAATTAGGATTTAAAACAGTACAGACAGTAACCAAAAATAAGATCCTATTCTTTCATTCAATAGATTATAACCATCGGAGGAACCCGGTTGATAATAAACAATTCACACAGTGTGTTCGTTTATATGTGTATCATAATTATAATCATTAGCCATTGTAAGTACTCTACTGGACAGGGGCTCTTTTCTTTTACTGACATGATGACCGCAATTCTGCTAAACTGCCGGCAAACTTTTTTTTATTTCACCCACCCCTTGTGTCTGGTCTTCTCCTTACGCGTTTACTGTCCCATGAGCACCAATCAGTGAGCCTATAGCTCTGTCTATCGTCATTTTTTCTCTCCAAATGTCCAGTCCATCCCTATTTTTGTTGCTTGATTATTTGTCTAGAATCCTTCACTATAGTCATTTGATATAAAGTAGTTGAAAAATCTTCCTACCAAAATAAATTTTTATCGTCGTTTTGTTACATCAATTCCACTTGACCTGACAATGTTAATTGATGAAAGAACGAGGTGTCCAAAGACACTAACCCTATCCAGCCACCATGTGTCCATTATCACTAGTAAGACCTATCGCTAGTAAGACCTCGTCCACTCAGCCACACCCACGCGCTGAGGATGGACATTTGGCCCGAAAGGTATTTGCGAAGTATATACTAAGCTAAAAAAAAAGTAAAGAATCCATATACATACATAGGAGACTGGGGCTAGTCGGGCACAGGTGCACGTTGAATCACTAGCTTAGTTTTTCTTCCCACCACTTGATGGCACCACTGTTAGTCTCATTTCGAACAGAAAAGTCCATCCATTCTTTCAAGTTTGAGTCGTATGTGTTGTAAGCACAAAAAGCTTTGCATGAAAAACGTTCTTTTCTCATCTCTAAGTAAATTTTTCACTTTGACAAACGAGTGTCGAGTTCATGTTGTATTGTGTGGTTGATGATTGCGAACACTATGTCTAAGAGAAGTGACAAAAACAGTATATATAAAACGTTCCCAGCAGCTTCAACCAGATTTTTTTCTTGGGATCGAGTGGGAAGAAAACGATGCATTCTGGGATGGTTGATGAATCGTAAGCTAGGCTACTCAGTGCGCTGTAATTGTATGTAACTAAAACAGAAAAAAACAACAACAAAACAAACTTCAAATAAATCATTGGTGTCGTCTTTCTTTCATTGTTATTCTTTTTTCCTTCCCCTTCGTACAATGCTACTTTGAGATCCACTCTCATATGATTCCACTTGTTCTACCAGGCTGTCATTTTATTCCTAAAATCTTACACTCTACTCATATACAGTCTTTTATTAAGTTTAACTTTTTATATTTCTCTATAATAACAATATATTAATCCCATCTGTATCTACTAGCAAGGGAAATAAACTGCCCAATCACTTCCAAATGTTCCAATGATGACTTTATAAATTTCGTTCATGTTTCAGATTCAAACGACCCATTCTAAGGAAGTTTCTTTTCCACTGTAACATTTGGTCTTACTTGCGTTCGGATGAATTAATTTCCCTGGAAGTTACAGCTAAGAGAAAAATGTACAAACCAGTCCTGGCCAGCTCATCACTCCTGTATTTTATCTACGTACACGCACGCACACACACACATACATACACACACACACACACACACTTTTCTTGTCTCCTGAGATCTCAATCTTTCACTCACTGTCATTCTCTCTATCTCCATTTCATCTTCACTTCCTTTCTATACCAACACAGACATACTTTCCTCATCTCTCTCTTCATATATATATATATATATATATATATATATATATATATATATATATATATATATATATGTGTGTGTGTGTGTGTGTGTGTGTGTGTGCGTGTGTGTGTGTGCGTGTGTGTGTGTGTGTGTTTGTATCTTATTTTCTCTCATTTTCTGGGGTGATCTGATGTTTGTTATAAAATGATTTTTCTCGTATCAAATCCTGACAAATTCTCAGCATCTGGGCGTCACAGTGAGTTATAAGAGAAAAAAACTTTCCTAAAATAAATGACTACTTAACCCCAAGTAACCTACCACTTTTCCAATCTGTTCCTTCCTTTTAAATCTTCAACTGATCAAGAAAACAAAAAACAAAACAAAACAAAACAAAAACTTCTTATACGTTTTCATGGCACCCATCCAGATTTGCCATAACGTCCACTTTCTTCTTTTTAGACAAAGACGTCTTCTTCTGGTAAAAATAGAAAAATTTTGCTCGCAGGTTGAGCAGTTCGCTTTTTTCATGTTAGTAGTTTTCTTCAATCTTCATCAATTTCTCGGCATAAAAAAAGAAAACGTTGGGCACTCAACATTTCTTTTTTCTCTCGCAATTTCTACAACCCCCCCCCAAAAAAAAAACCGTCAACCAAAACTGTCATCGAATGGTCAACATAGGTTTCTTCAGTTTTCAAGCAAATCTGGCTGGTTATGTATGTGTTGTATGTACATGGAGTTAAAGTGAACGAATTTTAAGCATTTGCTCTTTATTATGTCAGTAAAACACCTCGTTGTGTTTTCCGAAAATTCCCTCCAAAATAGATTTTTAGTGAGGTATTCAATTTTCGTTGTAAGTACGTACTTAATTGGTCCTTTAGTTTTTGCCCGGCAGCATACATGTTTGTTTAGTCGTTGTTATTGCTTTTTGAGAATTAAAACTTTTTCGGCGATCACTGCCCAGCAAAAAACGATCAACCCTTTTCCAAATTTTTAATTGATCATCCCCAATGCGACCATGCAACCAAAAGACGTTGGTCACGAGACAGTATCTAAGGAGTGACTAACCAGACCAGTTCGTTTTCTATTGCCCGCTTTTACTCTTTCGTTCACCATCTTCACTCTGATAGGTAGTAGAAAGACCGTCTTTCGTTCTAATTAGTAAGAGGAACCAAATGTATATATTTTTCGAAACGAAAAAGTAATCAGTAATGACGGCAATGAGTGTAGCAGTACTGGTATCAGGAGGAACGAGTGGCATAACGGCAAACTGCGTGGGCAATGGAATTGGCAAACCTAGTTTAAACTCTTGTTACGTCCTATTTAAACTAATGCCTCCGAGAAAGGCGTGAACCAATCTCTTCTATTGATAAAACAGGCACTGGAGACTGGGCTGTCTAGCCTTCTGGGTCACTCAGTGTAAAAGGACAACTCTAAATTCAAAACCAGGGGCAGGAGTCAGCTTCGTTCTAGTAACTCCTGCAACGACACTGGTGCCAAGCAGCATCGACCCTTCCCTTGGATGACATCGATGCATGGAGAAGGGAGACTTGCTGCATAGACAGCCACCTACCCCCCACATAACCTTGCTTATGCCTACGTCCTAGAGACACTGATCCCGGTGTGGATTCCTTGTTTTGCAAGATTGATGGGTGACAACGTAAGTATGAGTATCAGTGACTGTTGCCATCATTGTTGTTGTCTGATTAAAACGAAATCTACGATATAGGTTGATTTGGAGAATGGACACATTAATTGGTTTAAACAGTAAAGGAAAACCTGACATTAACCATGTCATTTCTATTGTACTTGTACATGTGTTCCCTTAGCCCAACCCCTTTTGATAAAAAAGTTCAACAGAAAATCATTTTGTTAACAATAACTCGAGGGTAATTGTGGTGGAAAACTTATGTTGACCACACTTGAAAAAAGTGGTGTTAACGTGATGCGATCGAAAAAAAAGTTCCTGTTCCAAGTATTGAACGCTTAGAAGAAACAAAAAACAGGAACAATCAAAACCACAACATCTAAAGATGGTAATAATAATCTTCTTTTGGGAAAAGATATATTTTTTTTTGCTGAAAAGAGGTATTCGTTTTCATAATCAAAAATGAATACATTACAAAACACATCTTATTATCTTTTTAAAAAAATTCAAGTATATCGTTAACATTCCCTTTGAGAGTCTGATATATTCACTAAAAGTAATCAAAATTTCTTTTAAGTACAAAATGAGTGCCCTACTCTCACATACCAAACAATTACGTCATAAAAAAAAATTTCCTATTATCTTTCTATTGTTGAATCACTGAGCCTGGGACCAGAAACTAGGCTATGACGTCAGACTTTGCTACTCTATTCCGAGAGGGTAGAATTCTCAATCTAGACAATCTTTGATGCTGGCTTATTCCATATTTGCATTTGCCAGAATTGGACAATTCTTGTATTCCAGGGAGACGAAGTCAATTATCACTTTTAAAGGTCAAAATCGATGGTGAAGTTTTCTTTTCACTTTCAGGGCTCAAAATCAAATGCAAATCAATTTAAAATGGTTATGGATTTGTTTTTATAGTCAAGTGAGCAAATGTCAGCAAATGTTTTCCCATGAAAACTTTTTCAAACTGAAATGCTCACAGTCACAGTTGAAAGCTATGAGGTCTTTCGTAACAGTGAAGTGGGGCAAAGTTATCTTTTGTAGATCATGAGATACCTGTACCGAATCAGATTGAAAGAAAAATGATGTTTACGTACTAGTGACATATCTTTGTATTACTTAGGTAGCATTTTGTGAAGGGAAATACATCATTTTAACAAATGTCTTTTTCTATTAGCTGTAAACAGACTGATATTGATCCCTCTTCATCGAATTAATCTGTAAAACGACCCATATTCAAAGTACTTCAGGTACTTTTGGATCTCCTTCCTCAAAACAAATAGATAAATCACTTTACTACTTTACAAATCAGTTTGTAACCCGTATATGCCCATCGGCCTACACTTGGGCCACTCTAAAAAATGCCAGAGGAAATCTTCTTATGAAAGATAGTAAATCAAATTATATATTAACACTCTCAAGATGATAAGAAATATGATATTAGTTTTCCACAAAAGAATTTGCATTACTATGCGAATATTCTTTTAATTTATCCCATATTTCTAATTATACCAAAATAGGTTGAAAAATCCAACCTTAGGCATAAATGGGTTAACCTGTAAACTTTCTTTTATCTCTCTCTCTCCCTCTCTCTCTCTCTCTCACACACACACACACTTCTCTTTTTTTTTTCCTATTATCTTTTTATTCTTTAATATTCATCTCTCTCTCTTTAATTCTCTGAAGTTTCGCTCCCCACCTCTAGTTCAGGCTTTTCTAGCACCAGGGAGGGGATTGCTCCCCAGGCTGCACTCAAGGGGGTAGGGCTAAGGGAACCAGAAAGAATTTGGCACTAACCACATGTACTCGTGAGGATAGCCCACGTTACACTGGCTTTTTTTTTTCACATCCCACTTCCATCATGAAACGAAAGAATACTGTTCATTGTATTTCGTCGCGTATCCACTTCTTTTCTGAACATAGTTAAACTCCATTTCCAACTTTGAGCTGACTTAGCTTTTCCTCTGTAACATGAACAATCCTCACCAAATTTGGGGAGCAAACATCAACATACCTCACCGTGATTTGAAATCACGAACAACCGAGTGGTTGGCAGGAATTTCACTGACAGGGCTAAACTGACAATTTTTCCACATTCGCTGATACACAAGGGTTTATTTCATTCTAATAAACGAATCAATTTATACTGAAAATCTTTCTAAATATTTTTTTTCATTATATACACAGAAAAAAGATTGCAGTAATCATCCTCAGTCGGAATATAACAAGGAATAGAGTTTTAACCTGCCTCAGCCAGGATTATTACTTTAGGTACTCTTTTTTTTGGTGCTTTTTTGCATCCATATTTTCCTTTCCTTGCTTTCTTCAAATCTTCATCTATCTTCACCAATGTCCACCGCCATATTTGTCGGTGAAATGGAAAACAAGCTTTGTATTATATTTTTTCTCGAATGATCAACTGAAAGATTAAAAAAAAAATTCGTCTGGAATTAAATGGCCATTCAAACTCAATCTCCAACAAAATCAAATTACAAACAAAAAATTATTTTTAATCCTGAAACCAGAATAAGACAAGACTTCTTCTTTCGGTAAACAAACGGGGGCTTGGTTCTGAGCCCAAGGCTGTAGAAAAAAGCTGGAGAAGCTTATACAAAGAGCCTTGCTCTTATGATTCACTAAGATCTAATCGAGATGTTATTATAGTCTTTCTGCGACTGTATAAGTTCGGGGAGTGTTGGCTACCGGACTGAACCGTGAAAAGAATTAGTCACGGAGATTACCAATTACAGTGGATTATTTGTTTCTTATATCAACAAGAGGCACTTTTTGAAAAAAAAAAAAAATGAAGACTGGTTTAATTCATGAATTAGACATCAGACTACTATTTGAATGAAGGCCCACGTGTTGATATACTGAATCACTCGCTTAGTTGATCACAGTGTCAGACCAACAGTGTTTATTTCAAAATAATATACTAACCTCACACATGGGTTTACCTTAGTTTCTAACAGGATCCAAATGTGAAGCGTCTATTGATGCTTTGCTAACCTGCTCACCTTTATTCAACGCTAAGCTGTACAATATACTTTTAGTCTGTGCAACGTGAATAGAATGAACAATTTAAGAAAATCAGACTGCTGTAGGAATCGAACGTCGCTTCAACGTAGCGTAGCTATTACCATTGAGCTAAACAACAGCTGGTTATGCAAGCGCTCAATTTACGGTATAAAATTAAATATTTTTAAGAACCAATTCACTTTTGCAAACATACAACGCAGAATAAAATATAAACAAAAAGTATCAATTTTGAAGAGGTATTCGGACATTATTAAAAATTCATCATAAAAATGTTATTTAATAAGGAATGCTGGTATAGACTTTATTGTACCTACATAAAGACCCTTCAAATGTTTAAGAAATACTTAACCAAGGAAAGATTTAATCTCAGTCATCATTCACTAGTTTTACTTTCTTGAAACGAGGCAGTCATGGTTAAAGCAAAAAGAACTCTGCAATAAAGCATCATAATGAAGGGAACGCTTCAAAATCCCTTACGCCACGGAAAATAACTTGATTGAAATGATAAAAAAACACCGAGATTCTCGGATGAAGTTCTCTCGCGACCATTTAGAGAAGCTTACTTATTTTTTTAAAGAATTTTCTCTTGTCAGAATTGGAGATTTTGGCAAAGTTCCAGCTCACCATGCGTGGAGAAAAGATGGATGTGCCTATGATCCCCCAAATCCCCTTAGTAAGGCACGGAGGTAGAAGTATCATGGTTCGGGCGCGTTTCTCTTTCAATGGTGCGGGGGCACTTCACGTGATTGAAGGAACCATGAATGAAACGATGTATCAGAGTATTTTGGAGGCATAATGTGTTTTCTCCAACAGCTGGGACTTGAAGAGGGTTGAATGTTACAATGAAAATAACGATCCGAAGCATACAGTAAAAAATAACATGCAAATGGTTTGTCCAGAACAATGTAATGGTACTTCTGTGGTCTAGTCAATCTTCTGACTTGAATCCAATTGAAAATTTATGGTGACGATTGAAAGATTGAATTCAACAGAGGGACCCTGAAACATTAATGATTTGAAGATCTTTAGCAAAGAAGAATGGGCCAAGATTCAAGAAAAATGTTGCAGGAGTGAAGGGTCACAAAATGCCTCTCCACAGTAAGTATAAACCAAGGATATGCAACTAAGTATTGATTAATGAAATCAATGTATCTGAATAATTTTAGACACCGTTACTTTTGTTTATTTTTTTATTCTGCATTGTATGTTTGGGAATAATATTTTTGTAGTAATTGTTAGTTTTATACAGAAATATATCACTAATGTGAGTTTTAAGTAAAAGTGAACATGGGAAGTATATCAAATGAATATATTGTAAGCATCCATATACCTGCTTCCCCTTATTGCACACACACACACACGCACACACACACACACACACACACACACACACATATACATATATATATTCACTATTTCAAATAGGGTTTCAATATAATATGACGCAATTTATAATAATTTCTGTCGGATCATGTGTCCATTTCTCATAAATATAATTGACCTCGTTGAAAGAAACAAATCAGATATAATCTGTGAGTTAAAGCAATTACCGGCGGCTGTTTAGCTCAGTGGTAAGAGCAACACTAAGATGAAGCATTATACAAAACTCTATTTTACAACGTGTCAGCATCATAGAATTTCGATATATATATATATATATGCTTTTGTTGTCAGGATGTGAAGTAATCTGGAAAACGTTAACATCCTATAGTTTTCCCAACATTACTGTGAATCCACTGAAAATGGTGGCATCCGTCGAAATGCAACGAAATATAATGAAAAATTCCAGATTTAATATGTTTTTCTATTTAATTCTATTTTACCCCCTAATTGTCACTTCCCTACATACACACACACACACACCAAAATTTGTCAATAAATCTATAGTCTGGTGATGAACATGGAGGAACAATATTTACATATGAGATAGATGCCTTCCAGCATAATTTTCTCTTCAACCAAACGCTTCACTATAGATCATACATATCAAATATCATAAAAAATCTCTATGTCAGCCTACGGTATTATTGATGTACCTTCTAATACAACCTGCACACGAGAATACACAAATACACGTATATATATATATATATATATATATATATATATATATATATATATATATATATATATAGCGATGAGAAAATCAAATATCGAATAGTTTACTACCATGAATATAACTGATGAAGTATCAAAATATTGAACAATATATCAATTGAGATGTCTGTCCATAAAAAAATGACATCAATAATCTCCACAGGGTGCAATATTGGATTACTACGGTTTCAGTCAATAAAGAAAAATGTTGTATATTCGGTTACAAAACTCTTAAAACAATTGGCAAATCGAGTGTCTGTGAAATGGTTTTTACTGTTAATGTAGTTTTTATGGTGGTTTATGGTTGGTGAAGAATCGTTAGAATGCATGCAAATGAGATCGTGCAAAAGTGTTGTTTTTTTCCAGACATGTTGATCTCTCCGATTACAGCTGAAGCTCAACACATACAGAGACAGGAAACAAACATCCTCGGACCCAGCCATTCACAGACCCGTCTACTTTCAAACAAAACTTCACCCTCACCTTCACAGATAAAAACGCTCCCGCTCCTACAAAACAATCAAACGACACAGAAATATCCCCATCTCCAAACATGTGAAAAGCAAATTCTTTTGTGAACTGTCCCAAATTCTTCTCTGAAAACGATGGCTGGCACCCGTCGAAATGCACCGAAACATGCCCACAGAATAGTAAAAATAAAAAATGAGATATAACGCCTGCTTTCTCATAAGTTTTTTTCTATTCTCCTTCCAATTGTCACTTGCATCCACATGTATTTGTGTGCACATGTGTGTGCATATGTCTATGAGTATACGTGCTTATATATGTATGTCTGTGTTACCCATGTGTTAAGCAGCTTCAAAATACACAGATTACAAATATGAAGATTAAAGATGGCTGTTTCTTGGACCAGATAAATGTTCAATCTTGTTTCAATATGCTTGTTTTTATTTTTGTATTCTTTGATATTCAATTGAAATTCTGTCAATTTTGAAGCTGTATGATGATGTTAAAATCAATGTTTTGAAATGTATTGCATTGTTTTAGCAATAACTGTACTCGTTAGGTCAACTTTATTCAATTAGCCGTTTGAGAGCAACTATAATTTCCCTGAGACACCTAATGAATGGATTTTAAATCATGTGCAGTGCCAGTGTCGAATCAAGTCAGTACAAAAAGTAGCATATACAACGAACCCCGTGATTCGAAGGGCCCCTAGCTAAATGCTCGCAAGCAATCAATTTTGATCCAGTGATTCTGCACCTGATCTATTATCATAGCGCCTTATTTTTTATGAACGTCTGCGTGTTTAAGTTCAGCGATTTCAGCCAATTGTTACTGTTGATTGGAGATAGAGTAACTCACTAAAGTATGGTATCTATGTAATACGTGTACGACGTATAAATACGAAGAACGTTCGGAACTGAAGTCATAAGCGCTGCACAACGTGATCATAATAGAAACGAAGTAATATCGTTACTGAAATGTCATATATATTTGTCGTATCTCCGGCTGTATAGCAAACAGAAAGAAATAACTGCTTTGCAAGTACAAATGTATGCGTTTCAATATTTATGTGTATTTTCTCAACTTCGTGTCCCTTTATAATATATGCTACAAACAGGTCCTGCATTAGCCTAATCCGGCTCTGGCATCTACCTTAAATAATGCGCATAATCACGAAACACAGACACACAAGCAAATGCCCCCGGTTAGAAATGAGATTATTAATACACAAATCCCTATATATATATATATATATATATATATATATATATATATATATATATATATATATATATATATATATATATATATATATATATTTTTTCATAATGATTGAAATATCACTGAATAAGAAACTTTTTCTGAATTTCCTCTATGCTTTTGTGTTTTCCAACCATCAAGGTGCTCGTTGCGCGTAACACAGTGTTAAGATTCCTCTCTAATTTCTCTCTCTCTCCCTTATCTCTCTCTCTCTCTCTCTTCCTCTTATATATACATATAAACACTCAAAGACAAAATCACACACATACACACACATATATATTATCTATCTATACATACGTATACATTTATGCCTATTTTTCAAGTAATGCGTGCATTTATGTTCCAGCCATACCAATTCATTTTTCCTGATTCATAATGCATTCCTACAGTGAGATCTTTATGATTTGTATATCGACCAGTCTGTCTATGTACGTATATTAGTTTATTCATATCTATAGATCAATCTATTTATCTATCTCACTTTTTTAATATCTATCTATCTAGTCTGTTGATATCTATATATATATCTATACATCAATCTATTTATCTATCTCATTTTCAAATATCTATCTATCTATCTATCTATCTAACTAGCCTGGTGATATCTATTCATATCTATACATCAATCTATTTATCTATTCCATTTTTTTAAATATCTAGCTATCCATCTATCGAGTCTGTTGATATCTATTCACATGTATACATCAATTATTCTATCCATCTCGGTTTGTTAATATCAACGTATCTATCTCTCTATCTCTCTATCAATCTAGTCTGTTGATATCTATCCAAATCATTTGTCATCTAATCGAGAATATGATTACGAGTGAACGGAAATATGAACTCGTGCAACCCCGACCTTTCTCCTTCTACACTCTGCGATTCATTCACAGACGTCTTACCTACTTATTACTTTCTAAATTATATTACTTATTAAATCTCTATACTTACTTAAAAAACAATAAAAATCGGCTTAAACTCTCTTGGTGCACTCGTTGTCTCTTTTTGAAATTGTTCTGTCTAATACACACGTGACATCTGAGTCCCCCCACCTCCTACCTACTCTGTCTTCAGCCTACGTTTAATCCAAAACACTCTATCTACTAGCCACAAAGACTCACATGACCCTCGGGCAATGAGAAAACCCAAGCAAAATCCTACAAAAGATGAAATGCATAGCTATTCCTTCAAAACAAGCGGATGTGTATCTGAAGGAGTGGGTTATTTGAAAACGCCCCCGGCCCCTAATGGAGCCCCTACAAAAGCTTTATAAAAATTAGTTTGCCGATTGCATTTCTGTTGGATTTGCACAACAACTAGGATATATTTGTGTTTCCATCTTTCGATAGAGTAAGCTCAACGTTCAAAGACAATAAGATCCGATTAGTCCTAAAAAGAAGGGGTATACAACCAATGCATCCTACCGGTAGTCACCTGTGGAGCTGAAAAATAGTACTCAACTCTAAGATTGGCCCTCAATTTTGGGACCATGCAATGTGCACAGGAGAAAAACATGCAAGTCAGAGATATTTGATCCATTAAAAAACTCAAATGGCAATAAGTTGCTCATGTAGCAAGAATTTCAGAAAACCACTTAACATCACAATTCACCTCGTGGATCCGCCAATATCATGTGCAAAACTGTGGCCGACGGAAGAAAAGATGGCGTGACCAATCAGACAAGTTCAGAAAGAATTGACTCCATGATGGCCACGAAGGTCTATGTTCAACGATGGACACTAAGAGGTCGATGATGATGTTGAATTGTAAAAATCATAATCAAGTCTTCAAGTTTTAACAAATTAGATAATAGTGCATGTCTATTTATTACAAATTTTCTTACTCGTCAAATATCAATAAATTGAAGACTGCCGTGTGTTCTATTGAATGGAAAGCCTTTTCATAGTCTACGTAATCTAAACAGAGTTGTTTGCTATATTCCGATGTCATTTCGATTGGTTGCTTTAACCTTTGTAGGTGGTCTATTGTTGAATTGCCTCTTCTAAATCCTGTTTGTGCGGTTAGTTTTTGTCTAAAGTGGCTATCGACCTATTCCACCTTTTGTTGAATTTTGCCTACGTTTGCAAATTGCTCGGGGGTCATGCGAGTCTATATGATGGGTAGTTTACGCAAATAGTTTGTAAAAATTAGGTAGTAAAGTAGTAAGGCAGTAAAAGCCGGGGTCTAGATTGTCTCTTTTCTTGTGGTGAAATTAAGTAAGATATTAGGAATAACTGAAGAATACGAGGATAAACTATTTGCCACGAAAATAAAAGTACAACCGACCGGCATTTTTGCGCGGCGAGGTATCAAAAGCGAGAAAGACTCTGGCGAAGATGGCATAATGATAAATTTTTCACAAGATGCAGGAGAGTCATAGAGGACTAACACAACTATTCATACAATGTTTACGAGGAAAGAAAGTGCCCCCAAAAGATGTCTATGAAGAGTGGTATATTTATACATCCAGTTAGAATTCGCTACATAAACACGTTCGTGTAGCGAATCTTTACTTAATCATATTTTAAACTCTACTCTAAATCAACTTCATGTTTAAAGTATTCAGCACTTTATGAAATAAACCCATAACACATTGGATATTGTATGATATTATATCGTATTGTATTCCCGATTTATATCGTGTATATATATATATATATATATATATATATATATATATATATATATATATATATATATATATATATATGTGTGTGTGTGTTTGTGTGTGTGTGTGTGTGTGTAATAAAGTATATAAAAAAACATAACTAACAAGGAAATTTCATAAATTGCATTTACAGATATTGGGAAATTAGTGACTGAAGTGAAACAAAAAATTTTTGAAAAGTTTTTCATTGTGTTTAAAGCTGTAAAGCTTTCTAGAATATGTGTGCGTGTGTGTGTATCTATATATGTAAGAAAGAACAAATACAAAACGAGTTTTATCCCTCACAGAAGTTAAATCACAGTATAGAACTATTGAAACATAAAAATAAGTATTTGTAATTTTATACGCACACACACACACACATATATATATATATATATATATATATATATATATATATATATATATCAGAAGGCACTAAAATCCTGAATCAATTGTTAAATCTCCATAACGTCCTCTACAAATGAGACCAAAAGTCCACAACAATTATCTTTCTTGGTGAGGAACGCGTATCTTCCAACCTCTGCGACTTGAATATATACATCAATTTCTGGGTGGGATAGCAAATAATTGTAGGATCATTAGCCATCCCGCCACTTGAGATGAGAGTCCTTGTTGGATGATTTACAACGCATTCTGGTAGATATTTCCTGTCACAGACAATAAAAAGCGGAATATTTTCGTTCTTGTATCCAATTGCACAAGATATGCCTCAGTAATTTCGGAATTCATGGTATCAGAAATTGATTATACCGCATCAGGGATCCCTGCTGACATATTTGCCTCTTCGCACGCGTGCTTATACCCGACAGCTTACATATATATATATATATATATATATATATATATATATATATATATGCAAAGGCAAAGAATGTTTTTTTATGACGATGTTTTTCTATAGACTCCTGAACGGTTGCACTTTACAAGCTGAAAATTAGTGTATAATATGTAACTTGATCCCAAGACTAACATTTAACCTAGGTAAGTGGCAATGACCTTTGGTGACCTCTACAAGTCAATTTTTGGGTCAGGTCAATCTTTGCATTCTTAGATTTAACAAGGATGCTGCACCTTGAAGGTTGCAGATTTAAGTACAAGGGTAACTCGACTTTAGGATAGACATAAAGGTTTATATAAGGTTGGGTCAATTTTGGCATTTAAAAAGACAGCTGCGTCCTAAAGGCTGTACGTTTGTTGATACAGATAACTTCACCCTAGGACGGACTTCGAAAAGGTTGTACTGACCACTAATTTGAAGTCTGGACACTTTTGGCGTTTTCAAATCTAAGGGAGACAATTGCATCCTAAGGCCCACAAATTTATGTTCAAGGGTAATTTGTACTCATGATTCTTGCCCATGATTAACATTAAGGATGGGTCGTTCTAACTTCTAGTGACCTATTAAGGTCAATTCATAGCCAGATCATTTTTCTGTATTTTCTTTGAAAGTCAACTCGGGCATTTTCTCACTGCAATTATTACATTTCCAACAATCGAAATTCTATACTACCCCTCCAATAAAACAAATGGAGTATCTTCTTTCTTTAGATAAAAAGAATTATTGTTAACTATTTTCCAATACCAATTTTCTCCTACCTTTCCATCAAAATAGAAGAATTATTATTATATGCCTTTAAGTAAAAATATTCATATTGTTTATTCGAATAATCTTACGCGTAACACTTTCTAATAAAGTTATATGACGGCATGGGTACATCTCACAAAGCCTAAATAAATTAAACAATCTTTCCGTTCAAGTGACTCTAAGTTCCTATCCTCAAAATTAACATATATTGCCTTTCACTCATTGCTACCATTCATATCCGTTTGGAGGGAAATTTATCGATACTTTTCAGCAAATCATATTATAATGAAATGGATATATAATCCAATAAAATGGTTATGAATGCGTCATTTTTATCAAAACTCTTTTTGAACCAATGCCATTAGGTCTAGTCATCGTAAGTAAAATAAAGAGGCTGCTGCAAGAATCGAACCTACGTCCAACAGAAGGCCGTCTTAATGTGACATCGCTCTTAACATTTAGTAAAAACAACAAATCTAAAATTTTCCTTCAGATTATGTATCAATTCCTTTATAATCATATATTTGAGCTTTTGCCTTCCGAGCTTAGACAGAATTTTTTTTAGTTCCGTTAGAAAAATTGACAAAATATCCATTGCCCATCGCATTCAACAAGACAAGTTCCATTCAGCACCACAAAACATGACTAAATGCGTATCTTGTTACACTTATTTCAATATAAAAATGGTGTAAATCTAATGCAAAAGGATGATGATGATGATGGAGAAAAATAGATTTTTGATCAGGGGTGTCAGCATGGCTCACATGTAAATTATTACAGTAATTTTATACGAAACTGGCTGAAAACCCACCCTACAAGCAGATTTTTCGGCTTGTTCTCACAGTGGGCTTAAATGGCTCCAATAACAGATCAAAACTTTTTCTTCAAAGGGATACCTTAATCTAACATCTGGCTAGCATGCACTGTTTCAGCTACTTAGAATTCACATACGGATAAATAAAATTATACTTTTAGTATTATAGAGATAAATACCAGGAATCGATCCAGATGTTGTATTTGAATAGTTGACAGTAACTGCCATCTGATATCCACACCAGCTTTGATTAGAAGCCCCTTGAGGTTCCAGGTGGGGGATGAAGGGCGTTGCGTGGTCTGGGAGACATTTCAATCTTCGAATTCTCCCCCCTCCCTTACAGAAATCAACCAAGAGCCAATGAAAGAAACAAAAAACCACAAAAAAAAACCAAAACCAAAAAAAACAAAAACAAAACAAACATTCACCCATAACCTTAATTTGACAAGTTTGATCGCCTTCCCTGGTGGATATTCAAATTGGCGGCCAAGCAATAGAAAAGGAAATCTACCGGCGCCACCTTTCTTGTTCTCAGCGATCTCGATCACACCATTTCCATGAGGTAGGCCAGCAGGTTCACCCTTGATGGCGTCCGGGATACACGTCAGTATCCAATAACACGACATTGGCTCCAGTATCTAATTTCATATGAGTGGGATAATATTCGCTCATAATAATACACCCTGAATTGCCAGATTTTTTACAAGATGACAAAGATTTGGGTGGGCAGTCGTCTCTCATGCATTCAGGTGTAATTGATATCGAGAAATTGATAATTAATTAGAATCCGTCAATGAAAACTGCCACCAAAACTCTCAACACAGGTTTTCCCAGTGTCCAACCTGGTCTGGCTGGATGGTTGACCATGGATGAATCACGCTTAAAGACTGCACCAATGGAACTATAAGGCTGAAAAATTTATAATATCTTCTTAACACGTCTGTAAAAAAATTTTTTTTGTTTTTCGAAAACCATCCCTAAGATAAGAGAGACTTCAACTAACAGCGTGACTTTACACTAAATCAATCCATTAGTTTGTGTCCGATGGTATTCACACTTTTTTGTTTTAAAATTCAAACTCTTTTAGAGATCACTGCCCAACAATAGTCAAGAGAAGTTTTATTCATTGATCACTCGTTTTTCTCCAATCATTTAATTGGCCACTCCAAAAACGGTATGCTGCAAAAAGATGTAGGTCGCATGCTGGTTTTTAATGAGTGACTAACCAGATCTATGTTTTAATTAATCATGTTTGACCGAAGCTCGTCTCAATTTTAATCAATAAATAATTAACTAGTGAGCACTCAGAGAACGCATAGCTTCGCCATCGGCATTGTCAGAGGGAGTAATTGTGCATCGATCCGCTGCGAAATTTAATCACTTCTTCTGAATCCTATGGCCCAATCTTACACAACATGTCATTGAGATTCATAGAGACCTTTTTATAGATATTATGTGGACAAATGATAACTTTTAGCAGTATCATTCGGTGTGGACATGTGATTACGACGTGGGGTAGGTAATTATGCATGCATTCAAAATGCAGAAATATCTTCCATAGCCTATCGCCCATCCTTAGAAAAAGTTTAATTGAAATTCATTCAGTACTTTTAGAGATATCGTGTGGACAGACAGACAGACAAACAGACGAAAAGATGGACACAACCGAATCCATATACTTCTCCAACTTTATCAGCAGAGATTAACGTATTTGATAAATCTGTGATTATGTCAGCAGTGTCTTTTTATCGTAAGTCACTAATATCTTTTGATCTGTTAATTAATAGAAGAACGCAGTTTTTTTTCGAATTTCTCAGATGAAGCATAAATTATTTTCGATTATTTTTCTTTTCATCTTGTTCTTACTGCTTTTTCTGGTCGTTTTGTATTCTACGACTGTTAAGTAAGCAGCATACATTGAAAAAAAAAATGGCCTCCAACGAGATTTGAACTCATCCTCTATTATGGGGATCCTACCAAAAAATGATAATATTTCAGTATTAGTATTGACTATCTATCTATCTCTTTGTCTATCTATGTGTCGCACATACAGACCTCACAATTGAGCTATAGAGCTGAAGTTTTCATTCATTATGTTTGACAACCACTAATATAGATTTCCGTAGTGGTCACCACCCAACAAAAGGCGAGATAAGTAATTCATTGATCACCCCTTTTTTAAATTTTTTTGAACACCCCTAACATAGCATGCTACCAGAGACTTTGGTCATATGACAGTTTCTCTTGACTTTTCTATCAGTCTGTCTGTCTGTCTATCTATCTGAGTGTGTGAAGGTATTCGTTCACATACGTACCTACAAGATAAGGACAAGGCTTTATAAACTTCAAAATATGTTTGAGGTACGACGATGGTAACTGTAGGCATCAGGGTATGAACACATGCGCGTACATACGTGTGTGAGTGTGTATATCAGATAACTGCATATGAATTCGTGACTTGCCTTTCTTCCTTTTATTTGAAATAGATCTGAAGACATTACGCATGACACTCTAATTAAACCAGTAGACTTTTGACGCGGAGGATTTCTGTTCGTTCTTTCCACCTGGTTATCGTAGATTATACAACTGATCATCGACTGGAAAGGTCAATTGTCAATCTTTGGTGCGAGTCTAGAGTTGATTTTACTTTTCAACTGAATCAACAACAGGAACAATGACAAAACCAGGAAAACAACAACAATCCTCACTAAATTTAGCCGGGTAAACTCTTGATTTGTGTGCCCTGTCACGTTAAACTATTCCCATATATATATATATATATATATATATATATATATATATATATATATATATATATATGCCAGGCTGCTGCAGGGTCGAATTCCACTCCCACTTCTTCCAAGTTGCAGTAATCATCTTCAGTTGGAATCGAAGTAAGAATGGAGTTTGACCCTGCAGCAGCCAACCTAGTTTATAAGTAGAACTGCTTCGAATGATATCTGGAATTATCTACATTTCGATACCATTATTTAGAAAAATATCATCATCATCATCATTTTAGCATCTTTCGTGGGCATTGACCTTCCTCAAAATCCGCCAGAACTCTCTATCAGGGACATCTTAGAGTCAGTACTTTCTGAATTTATGTAGCTTGTCAGGCCATCTTACTTTCTGTCAGCTATAATTTTGCATATGATCGCTGGGGGGATCCACGTTGTTAATTGTGATGTCCAGTGGTTGTCTAGCATTCGTGCAACATGTTCAGCCTATTGCCATTCGAGTTTTCTGTTTCTATGATATCCCGTGCTCTTGTTTCTTCCCTAATATACTTTTGTCTTATGATCTCTCCACGTGAGGTTGAGAATGATTCTTTCATGTGCACTTTGCATGGTTCTCAGTTCGAGGTTCAATCTTTTAGCATGTTTCTATATTCCAGTTCCATTGGTGACTATCGGTAGGATTGATTGTATGTTGAATAGCCTTCTTTGCAGGACAACGAGGATTTGTGTTCTTCAAGTCGAGTTTGCTTTACCGAAAGCTTGCTAACCTTGTATGATTCTGCACTTTATCTATTCTTCTTTTAAAGACTTCATGGAGATCCTGTTTATTATCTGTGGCCAATTTTAATGACCTTTTTTAATTGAAGGAAAACTATTTCTCACTGAGATGAGATCTTCCAGAAGTTATTCAAGTTTAGCTTTACTGAGAAGTAGCCAGTCTTTTCATTTACTTGGAATGCAATGCTTCTAGATGGAAGCATACTCTCAGGCACAGACTTTGTGGCATCCAAATCAATTCATTTGCCACTGAGCTATCACTGAGAACGCATTACAATATAATCACTAATGGTTTCTAACCTTTTAAGTGCCCGTATACTGGCCGAGATGATGTCATCATGTCCGACCGCCCGATTGAAATAGCGAATTGTAACAAGCGAATCCAGTAAACAGATCCGAGAAATATAATCGGACGATAAAGGTTACGCTGGAGATTTGCGTTTGGCGAGGGGAGAGAGAGAGAGAGAGAAAGAGAGAGAGAGAGAGAGAGAGAGAGAGAGAGAGAGAGGTGGGTGGGCACATGAGTCAAAAGGAACACACAGTCGATAGCAATTGCAACAGCGATAACAGAGAGAGAGAGAGAGAAAGAGAGAGACGCCGAGAAGAAGAAAGAAAAAAGAAGAAAGAAAAAAGAAAGGAAGAAAAAGAAAGAGAGTGAAGATATGAGTCAAAATGAAGACAGGGTGTGTAGTGATGGCAACACTATTCAGAGAGAGAGAGAGAGAGAGAGAGAGAGAGAGAGAGAGGCAGATAGACAGACAGACAGAGTGACAGTTTGACTGAAAGAAAAGAACGCAGAGAAAAAAATTGGAAGATAGAAAGATGAAAGAAAAAACGAGGAAGAATAGACGGTATGCATGTCAGAGGGATGATATATTAAGATGTCAACCTATCTGCCTTATTTCCCTCACATCTACGGAAAGCTCCACTACAGTTGTTGCAAAGGTGACGAAGTACTTCTGCAAAGGTTGGTGGATATTTACTAAGCTTAGCTTAGTTCAATAAATGTGAGAATGGAAATCGATGATGGAAGATTGTGTTGCATCTATATTACAAGTAGAGAGGGAATATGACTGCCTTAAAAATCGGCATTCGAAATACCGAACGCAGACTGCAGGCATCGGTGGGAAATTTCCATCGAGCTACTAAGCTGTCTTTTGTCTTAGACGGAATGATACATACATGATCACGCTGCTCGTGCACACGTAAATATATGCGTTGTTTCTACCTGTCATGGTTTTCATTTGACTCCTACTGGTATCCGTAACCATGATAGAGAATTGTGAGATCCTGGGGAAGGTCTACGTCCAACGACGGACGATAAAAATACTGATGATGATGGTATCCGTAACAATGGATATTCGTTGGTCTAATCAAATTTGTTATAAGGCCAGATTTACAGCCAAGAGTAAGATGTGGGTCTGTTGGGGAGCATCTACGAAACAGCACGGCTCATGGGGTGCTCACATTCAGTTGAATACTTATTGCTAGTGCTCCAAGGAGGGGGAAAAACAACCACCGACAAGGCATAGGGCGACCAAAACTGATCGATGCAAGAAGTGAACAGGGGTTTTGCCGACAGTACGAGACTATAGAAGGGCTATTATGGAACAAATAACAGATATCTTTAATGAAAGAGAAAGACAGAATGCATTACAACACACAGATCATCGATCTTTATAGCAGCGGTCCATTCGGAGAAACCATACTGACCAATGCGAATCGCTGAAAGCGTGAATGGACTCGCAGGTGTTGGAAATGGAAGCTGTATCCTACGAAGAAGGGCGTCTGGTTCGATGAATCTCATTTTTCCAGAATAATTTGGCTGGCTAGGTTTGTGTCGTTATTCTGGAGAAGAAATGGTATCAGGACGCTATGTACAGAAAATAGCAAGTCGTTGATGCAGACAGTGTAATGGTAGGGGTAACATTTTACTGGAAAAGATTGGTTTCTGTCATTCATGTTGAAAATACTTTGTCGCAAACTGCCTAACATCGTCATTGCTGAAGGCCAAGTACACCTTTTAATGTTAACAATCTTTTTTGGCGACTAAAGCATTTTTTTTTGGCAAGACATGAAGCCGCCATTTTGCACAAGATGAATGGGGATTGTTTCAGGAACATTAATGAAATGACTTCACTATGTTGCTCTGTCCACCAAACTCAACAGATTGCAATCTAATTGTATACAGATCCCTGTGGAATCAATTGGGCGACTTGTAGAGTTTATAGGGTAAGAGCCGTTTTGCAGTGGATGACCAAAACATTTTGAGGCAGGTGGTCATAATGTTTTGGCTCATTAGTTTATATATATATGTAGAGAGAGAGAGAGTGAGAGAGAGAGAGAGAGAGAGAGGGGGGAATAAGAGAAAGGGAGAGAGACAGAAAGATGGAAGGATTGCAGAGAGGGAGAGAGTCAGGGAAGAGGGCGTTGCCAGACATTTCAGAAACGGAAATCTCTGAAACAATAGACAGAAGGTAAATCTCTGATAAACAGAATGAAGAACATTGTGGAGAGATAAGATTGCGTTCCTCAGGAAACTTGGATGGATAAGAATTGGGCGAAAATAGGACAAATGAATGTACAATAGAAGAAGCGGAAAAGAGAAAGAGCAAAGAGAGTTAGAATCGGTCAAAGATAAGTAAAGAAGGCAGTTTGAGAATCATTTTATACGGCTCTTTTCGTCTAGTTAAACGGCTTTAGCAGCTTCTCGACTTCGGGCTGCTATGTCCGCGCATTTGGTATGGAGGAAGTTCTGTGCCCAGGTTCCATTTCTTATGGATCTCGACCATGCTGAAGGCTTCTAAGGGAAATAAATGTTCCGTACGTTTGGAGATCAGCATGGCTGCTGGGAATACCTCCTCAATTGGTTACGGCATCTGCATTCGGCATTTCTCTGACAATATAGGTAATGGCCAGGTTCGGCGTTTCTTAAATTAGATGATCGTACGGGTTCTGATGTATCCAACGCGATTTGACCTAAACAGTTTGATGATTAATTGAAGGAAAATAGTCACAGGAGAGAATGAAAAAAAAAAAAGAACAATAATTAAAAGATCAAAAGGGTGGAAAAAAGAGAAGAAAGATGCCATCAGAGAGAGGAAGAGAGAGGAAAGGTGGAAGATAGATGGAAGCAAAATGAACGATGAAATGCTGGAAGAAATAGCTTCAACAGCAATAACGAAAGAGTGAAGAATAAGGATACAGTTTGCAGTGGACAGAAGCGTATGTAATCTATTCAGCAGCTTGACAGGTGGAAACTAAGGACACGCCTATATTCAGTAGCATGATGCAGTTAAGTACAACCATGGTAGGTCAATACGTGATCGCGCATCATGTGGCCAACTAAGCATACGTCATGCTGATGCAGCTTTGACCATGGAACGCATATATAAAGGGACACAGTCATCATTCCCAGGAAGAAAATAGCTTTTTGCAAAAAACAAAAACAAAAGCAGGGCTGTTCCTTGCTTTTTGAGCATTCAAAACAGGTCGGGCGGGAGTCATTACAAACCGTATTATCGAAATAGAGATTAGGAAGCCTTGTCCTTTGTTAAACTTTTTTTTCTGTGGTAGCAAAACACCTGTTCACACATCGAACAAAAGGGGGCTATTACATTTAGCAGGAATAGGTTGCGTGGCCGATCGGACAATGAAAGCCCCCGTTACAAAGAGTTTTGTCTCGTCTAGCCAACTCGTTTACTGCTTAAAAGTAGCTCTCTCTTCTGACTGGTTGATTTTTCAAAAAATGAGAAAATAGCATTAGTGGAAGGGAAATTGGAATTGTAGTGGTCAGTTGGAACAAAGAAACTGGAGCGGCCACACTTCGCCCGTGTTCCCGGCTGGCCAGGGAGTGGGGTTACTTGAAAATTGACAAAGTAGCAAGTCAGCCACCGAGGCTGGTCAAGCAATAGGGTAATAGTTCAAGACCTAGCGTTCCCAACACCCGAGGAAGTCTTGTCCAGCATATGTATAAGGGGGAATGTTGTTATGAAAACCCTTCTTTCAACGTCTCAATGTGTTTTAAACCGTTAAATCCTCTCGTCAAATTTTTGGTCAGACTTTTGTTTTCGCATGTTTTCATTCTTTGTTTTTCGAAAGCTGTTTTTGTGACTTCATCGGACATGCTCGTGTAATGCAATGCAAAATAGTTTTTCATAAATTTTTGTGCCACCATGGAAACACGTTTTCTGCGTGGTTATACAACACTGATTATATTCTATTTCTGGATAAAACGGTCGCTCTCAACCACAAAACAGCGTGTCGTGTTGCATTTTTCTCTACCTTACCACAAGATTAGAATTTCACCGGCTGTTGCACATCCTACATATATGACATTGATGCGTGACGATCAGATCTTGTATTATTATTGGGTGTGTAATTTTATATGTAGAGAAGAGAAGTGGACCAAGTTGTAATGGGGCGATAACTCGAGAGAGTAAGGAACACACATATTCAGACTTCTATCTCAAACCAAACGAGAAACTGGCAAACAAATATGTATATATTTACGCTAAGAGGGAAAGGAGTTAAAAACATTTTATGAATCAAAACTCTAAACAAACAGGTTTGTTTAGTCACTCAATAGAAACAACCACTTAACCAAGTTTTTTTTTGCAGAATGCTGTGTTGGGGGTGATCGATAAAGATATTTGAAAACAGGGGTGATTATGAATAAATAGATTACTTCTCTCATATTTTGTTGTTTGGTAATCACAAAAAATATCCGACTTGAAGAAATAAAACAAAAAAACCCCAAACATTTAGCACAAATTTATACTGTAAATTGAACCATCAACTAAAAACCTATTTTAGGATAATGTTTTTTCAAAACAAAAACATTTTTCCAAGCATAATAAGTAGTAAATGTTGAATTTTCAGACCTCTAGCTCAATAGTGCAACCTGTTGGCGCAACACATTCATACATAGCCAGGCAGCCAAGCAGAAAGACTCGCTTGACAGCTCAACAGACCTTTGCTGACAGTTTTCGTTGCTGGCTTCTAATAGTTAGTGCGTGATGTAGATAATATAATTATTACGTCTAGTAAGAGAGGGTAATAGAGCTAAAAACGTTTATTACTGTTTGATGTTATAATTACTTGATACGAGATAAATTATTATTAATGAATCATATATATGTTTGTGTGTATGTGTGTTCATTAGATAACAGTCAATAAGTCCAATAAAAGATGCGAAAGTAGATAATAATGAACGAGCTTAGCTTCAAAATTTGTAGTCGTGTAAGAAGTTCCATCAGAGAATAATTATGGTCAAAATAGGTTCTATTTATGACATCACAGGCGTTTGTCACTAGAAAACATCTAAAATACAGTAAAAAGACTGCTAGATTCTGGAGTAGACTTTGTTTTTCTTGCCAAATAACAACAAAAACAATCCACACCAAATTTAGGGTAGTGAGAATTAACATTCCCGTAAGTGCGATTTGAAATTACGATTAACTGATTCGTAGTCGCCTCTCAAAGTGACTGAATTAAATCTGCAAGTCTCTCACGTCTTCAAAGATTTATGTTGGAAATACCCAAGAGCTTATTTCATTCTAATACATTTATAGAATGACCATTTCCCTTCTGTAATTTAAAAGAAAGACTAAATGTGTCATAGCAGGCGCTCTTACCGATTGAGCCAACCTGACAAATCCTACATACCTACGAAATTTATCTCACTGATTCACTCGGGGTTTATTTCATTCTAATAAATAAATACATTTATACAAATGAAAATGTATTTAAAATATATTTTATTTATTATATATACAATCTCCTTTCGAAATAGAAGTTGGAGTTAAGTTTGATGCTGCAGTAGATTGTGTACAGATTGAATAAATGTTTTTTGAACGCAGGTGCTATGACCGTTTTTTTTCTCTTTCTATCTGGACAAGTAAGGTAAGGGATAGAAGTTTCTCTACGTGTTCACCAACACACTTTCTTCAGCGTCAAATATGGTGGCATGCCAATGACGAGTGATTTTATTCAGATATCCGGTGAAAGAAAAAAGTTCATAGAGAAACATATTCTTGTCTTTCCAAGGAGTTGTTAGTAGATATAAACTGAATACAAACAGCTTCCGTCCCTCTTCCACTTTTTGATGTCGGTAAACATTGTGCCACCTCCTCATTGGTTAAGGAGAAACAGTTGAATGCATATAAATCGTTGAAAATGTGCTTTTCGATAATAAATTGTTATTTCATCTCAGTAAATCTCTGATATCAACTTTCTTTCTTTTTTATTTGCTTGTTAAGCCCTGGCCTCACCACATACTTGGGGGGGGGAGAGGGTGAGGGTAAAGATTCAAGTGTAGAATAAAAGAGCAAAAGGGAATAGGCGTAAAAGGTTGGATACATCGTCGTTAGGGAGAGATAGTAACGAGAGAGAGAGAGAGAGAGAGAGAGAGAGAGAGAGAGAGAGAGAGAGAGAGAGAGAGAGAGAGAGAGGAGCAAAATGTCAGGGGGATTACAAGGAAAAATGATAGTAAGAATAGCACAGGGTGTGTCTGCAAGTACATTCGGTGTGGACAAAACGAGGTCGAATAGATATGGTGTCAATTATTCACGTGGGACCGGAAGAGAGACAGGTTGGAAATACTGGGTGAAGCAAAAGTTTGGAGAGGTTATCACTGCCCTCAGTTCATAGAATAAAAACGATATATCAGTGAGATTGAGAGAAATTGAACTAAAAATAGTAAGAAATAGATATATTTGGCTTGCCCAAGGTAACGACAACACGGACAGTCGCCTGGGGCGCCAAGTTCTAGTCATATCTCTAAGGCAATAGGACTTCCAAAATACAAATCTAAAAATGGGAAAATGAATGAATAAAGCTGAATAAAAACTGTCAAAAAGAAAATACTCTGATGTGGAGTCAGATTTTTCAGGAATTTAAGATAATACTATATTTAAAAGTGTGCATAAGTCCAACTAGCCAGGGGCGCCGCGGACATTGTAGCTATAGATTTAATGGTTGTGGCTAATTGACGGAGAAGTTCAGACCAAATAGATGTCAGTAGAAAAGCGAACATTTTAAAAAAGGTTTCGGATTGGATTTATACAAGAAAAGAGAGGCAGTTTAAAATACAAAGTGTTGTAGGAGAGAAATGATGGGAGAGAGAGAGAAAAAGAGACAGAGAAACTAAGGTGTGTGTGTGTGTGTGTGTGTGTGTGTGTGTGTGTGTGTGTGTTATTGAGAGAGTAAGAGAGCGTGCAAGAGTAAAAGAAATAGCGAGAATGCGAGAGAGGAAGAAAGATAAAGAAAGAGAGAGAGGGGTGGAAAGACAATGAATGTTCAACTATGAGCACAAAGAGACTCACAAATTAAATAAAGTTGGAGTGTAAGAAGAGTAACAGAGAGAGAAAGTGAGAGAGAAAGAAAGAAAGAGAACATGATCACAAGAAGAGAAGCAAATACATAAATCAATAGAAAAAGAGAGGGAGAGTGATTATATGAATAGAATTAGTGAGAGCCTTCAAAACCCAAATCATGTTCGATACACCAGATCTCGTACAATCAGCGAAGTGAAGCAAGGTTGAGCCTGGTCAGTCCCTCAACGGGTGACCGCTTGGGAAAACCAGGGGCTGTAAGCGAGAATGGTGAAATGAGTTATGCCACTTCGGGTGTTCCTCGCCTCAAAATCTATTTTACCAATGGCAAGTCGGGACCAGAGAAACTCGTAATATGAGATGCTTGGACACCTGAAGCCGTAACCAGCGTAAAGGAATTGACTTGCTAAAGGCTGATATACATAAAGGAAAGAGTATACAGAGAGAACGGTTTGCCATACTACGTTGTTAATTAATGATCAATGTAAACCTTCTGAATACAAGATAATCACAAAGGGAAATACAAAGCTACGAATAGTAGAAGAATGATCAATGATAAACAAAAGGAGAAAAGAGTGAGAGGAAAAGAGGATATAGATGAGAGAATACATTAGGAAAATGAAAAAAAAGTTATAAAAATAAACAATGGACGTAAAAATAAGAAAAAAAAAGTTGGCTCTCTTATTCAGTACATTGGCGGAAAATAATCTCCTTTTCAATTGGCCCTTTTCTGAACCAAACTAAGCAAGGCATATTTCAATAAGAAAACATAAAAAGATTGTTTATCTATGCTGATGGTATATATATATCTATCGTTTGCGCACACACGTGCAAGGTCAAGACGGCAGTGATAATAATTGTAAGAAAGAGAATGTCAAGAGGAAGAAGGCCGAACATCTTGTAGTCTTAAGACCTACCGGCCATTTTTATTGTCAACAAAAGAGGGTTTTCTGAAGACAGACCCAAACGAAAAGGCCTAGAGCGGATGAATGATATCATAGGAAGGAGTGAGAGTTGAAAAAAGGGTAATGAAGAAGAAGAAAAGTAGATGAAGAAGACAAAGTGGTGAAGGAGGAGGAAGAAGAAGAAAAGAAATAAGATTTGAAGGGGAAGAAGGCACAACAGGAGAGTAAAAAGGGAGAGCAAAGAAGGGGACGAAAATAGAACAGCAAAGAAAGAGGGAGAGAGAAACCATATGAAGGACAGTAAGAATATAAAAGCAGAAACAAGAATAAAAAGCAAGGATGTAGATGAATAAGACGGAGAAATAGAGGAAGGAAGATCGAAAAAAAGGAAGAAAGAAAGGAAGTAGAGATAAAGGGTGTCATACGGACACAGTGGTGAGGAGGATGACAAAATGGTGATAAGACATGAAGAAGAAGAGTAAGTGTAGGAGATGGAGGGTGAACATTTCGATAAGGACAAATAAGAAGACGAGAAAGAAGACGAAAGACAACAACAACAGAAAGAAACGTATAAGAGGGCAAAATGTCTGAAAGGCAATATAGCATAAATAATTATACTGATAGACACTGAAGAAGGCAACAAGCAAGAAAGATGATGATAGAGCAGTTCTGTGTGATGTTCCACTCAACAGATGGCAAATACTACAGCATCTCTTTATGACTGGTCGTCCCAGTTGCCAGCAGCAACGAAGACAGCGCCAATTCTACACGTGTCAATGACTCTATGAAAGGTTTCTTTCAGACAGCCAAGTGGCAGTTATCTGCGGTACACGCTGTTATAAATACACACAATAAATGCTGTAAGAGGGACCTTTATCCTTTCAGGAATATGAAGCTTCGATCTTAGGATTAGGTTTCTATCGTAACAAGTCTTTCGTCGAAAGAATATCGATGACCTTCGTTCTCCTTGCTTTCAACCAAGGACGTAATTTACAATATATTGTAATATTTTCTGGAACCTGGATACATATATATATATATATATATATATATATATATATATATATATATATATATATATATATATACATACATATATATACTTTTTTTTATCCTTATCAAGAAATGGATATTTTATGATTATGATTATTATTATCAGGAAATAGATATATAATCAGTCAATATATATATATATATATATATATATATATATATATATATATATATATATATATATAGTCGAGAAAGCGTTACAGCTTCAAGCATTAAATATATATAAAAAAAACTAACTTTTACAAATATGTATGCCATTTCAGTCGATTATTTCCTAATATCTGTTAATATTATTTATGTAAATTTTTCCATGTTTTTTTTGTGTTTGGTACAGAATTAAATATTACCGCTCAAGTGTAAATTTTATTTCCTGGGATCATTGGTTTTTCACTATGTAACTGTTTCGGGGATTTGATAACCAAAACAGTTACTTTAACAAGGCTCCCCTTTTTGTGTTGATCAAACACCCACTCCACTCAACCTATGAATGCTATTTTATTTTGTTCATCATCTAATCGTTAGAAACGAAGAGCTTACTCACGCAGATTACACAATATACGTTTTTAACGAATAGGAATCTATTTGTACAACAACAGACTCATATTTCGTGGCGCTTCTATTTTGTGTTCACCCGTGTGAATATTCAATCCGTTATGTCGGGCACAAATCAACTCATAATATCATCTTCAAGAATACTTGTTATTCAGAAAAACGTCTTCAAGTTGATTTTCTACCGACATATTCAACTGAATAATTAGACAAAATGTTTCAAGATCAATAACCTTTGACTTGATCATCCACATCTTGCTTCCATCAATGATTTAATTTCTTCTAACTAAAATAACTTTATACGTTGTTGAGACAAAATCAAATAGCATTCAAGCAGCTAGTAGCACCTTCTGTCTTGAACCCAAATTCGGATCATCCAAGAACAAGTGCTTACTGTAAATTCAAAGTTTCAAAATGATAGCCGATTTCATTAGATAGCCATACATAGCAAGAAAAAACCTTGTTATGGCATTCCAGATTCCCTCCAAAACAGTTAGAAAAAACGTTCATTTTAAGTATAATAGAAAAGTTGCCGGTAATATGAACCAGGTGTCTTTTAATATTGACCACCTACCCATATTGTTATTTTTCAAACAGAGATCGGAACTGAGTGTACCAGGCATAATGTTATATTGAAGTAGGATATTTTTTTGAAAAATTGTGCTTGGAAATTAGTTTTGCCGGCTTAATTGTGAATTTCAGAATGTAAAGTTGTTCTAATATGGTCCACCATTCATTGAACAATGTGGGTTACTTTAATATGGAACAACATACCTATGCTATGGACCACCAATATTGATCGGTCAAGGGTTCTCAATAGGTTACACTCTCAGGAAATATGGTTTGCCATGACATTACATAATATTAACATGATTGTTATGAAGATCTTGTTAAAATATGATTTTAATATACAAATTATATAAGTAACGAAATGATGATAGATTAAATGTTTAAATCAATAATACTATACATGGAAACATTGGATTGTCTGTCCTTCACTTTACTTAGTGTCCTTAGTATCAGCTTCCTTCTTTGGAACAATGGCACTGCTTCACTTTATCTTGACAAGTTTATTTCCAGAAATTGCCAACAGTAGATCACTACTCCGGCCTTGTAGTTCACAGCTTTCTTTCGATTTGTAACCTTAGGTACAGCCGCTCTTGGAGATGTCATGAATTGAATTATGTAACTGTCATGGCTTGTGCTAGATTTATTTCGATTACCTCGCTTTGAGCAATCGCAGCATCAGGTAGAATATCTCTGCTGAATGGATAAATACCAGTCTCACGAAAGCCAGTTGTTGCTAATTGTCGTTGCTTTGGTCCATACTCGAAAAATCCAAAGATAGAATTATCCAGGCTTATTGTAGTGTTGTTTTCTTTTCTAGTTCATCTTGACAGCCTCACCCAAGCACGCTCAAAACTTGAGAAACGTGATTTATCCATTGTTGTATTGCTTGGCAAAGATATATCCACTTCATCTATGGTATTTAATGTAATTTGAAACTTAGATGTTTTCTATTTTGGTTGTATTTTCTGATGTTAGATATTGATTTCAGGTGTTGAATGTACGTTTAGATTGTTTTAAATGGGACTCAGATATTTTAAGATTATTTACTTTCAAATTTGAAATACTGCAGGCACATTTGCTGTAATAGGTGTAATTTTCAATATATTTCAAGTTTTCCCTAAATCCAGTCAATTTATCATTATTTCAACTAATTTTCCTTGAATCGATTTTCGGAGACCAACTTAATTTTTGAAATATTTTTTGTTAAACGTTGTTGATAGAACAGTTTGACTTTCTGTTAACGAGAGAGACACATCCTTTACAGAAGTTATTCGTAGTTGTTACAGACAAAAATGTAAAAAAAACCCAAACTTGCTTTACTAATAAGCTTATGCTTATATAAATTATAGTAATTATGAAAGAATTTTTTTCCGACAGAAAAACAGCACCTGGTGAGAAAAAAATTGCATATAAAAGTTGTATTTGCTAATCTCTCAAATGAATAACTACGGTGTATGCATGTTGCCGATGATAAAAGTGAAGAAAAAAAAAACTTTTTCGAAACGTAGCAATATACTACTTTATGATTAATAGTAATTTGTTTTTCGTTTCTCCAGACTAAAATTTAGGCCTTTTTCTTCCTAACAAGGCCAACAGAAAACATTTCAATTACTTTTGCAATGTCGACGTCTGCTGAATTATTTGTCTAACCATTCTTTAAAAAATATTTTCATATTGCACATGTTTTATCATCCTTTTGGTGTTCTTCCATTGGTTTTAAGATGTAAAATAAAATCATTTTCATGAAAAATCACTGTTTTTTCACTTCGTTTACATTTTTAGCCTCTAAACGGTGAAAAAAAAAAAGAAAAAAAAAATTCAGCAAAAAAGTCGGCGGAACGTACGTCGTCAAAAAGGTTGTCTACGAATGAGCTCCGCAGCCAAAGGGCTGTCGACTGACTGCGAGTCAGCGATACGGCTTTCAACAAAACGACTGATAACCGTACTATCAATGATCAATCATTTCTTTTAGCTACACTAACATAGTTTTCAACCAAAGATATCGCATATTTATACCTTATACGTACCGTGTGAATATGTTTAACTGCATGCAGTGTTTTTTCTATGATTAACTGCACTCAGTGATTACATGAAACTTCATGGCTAACTCACTGTGTTACGTCACTTGAACCAACCTTGTGATTCCATCAGTTAACGCTCCTCACACATAGACTGTGAGGTAAATATTGTTTTGTATAAAAGCTATTTATCAATTTGTGAAATTTGACTGTATCATGTTGAGTGCTGATCCGTATTATGCACAGAGATGTTATATGGACTATTCCACAAATGTACCTCAAACTTTTGTTACTTGGCATTACGTGTTCAATCTCCCTCCTCACCCAACCAACAATCAGGAAAATGGACCAGAGCCAAATGTTTTTCTTTTCTCCTGATTTTAGTCAATTCAATGATCTTTCACACTGACAAGGACCTAATCCATCTCTTTTGGTTCCGGACTATCCTATTATGCATATTAGTATTATTTTTTTCAATTCAATTGAAATTCTTCTATTTTTATACTCTCGCAAACATATTCTTTAATTCACGTTATGATTCAATTATTGTCAAACTGATAAATATTGAAGGGATCAGGATGTCTGATCAAATTGTCTTGAAATCGCCGCTTTGATTGGCCATTTTTATAATTTGAGAAAAAAAATTGATGCAAAATCGATAAATCCAAGTGTAACTAGTGCTTTCCTAAAATATTCTTACAGCATATTTCAATTATATATATATATATATATATATATATATATATATATATATATATATATATATATATATATATATATATATATATATATATATATATATATATATATATATATATATATACTCGTTTTTAAAGTCATATTTATATACAGGGTGAAAATGGATCTTATCTGTCAAACAATTTCGATTTTGATATCCAAATTGCGTGCTTTCCATCTTGTTCACACTTTAGTTCAAGATCCCCATGATGAATAGCACAATACGATCTTCAAAATCCTCCATGATTAAGAAAACATATTATCAATAAAAGGGATATAACCCCCGAATGTTAGAGTTTTATATTTGTTCTAATATAGACACGTTAAGTCATTTTTTGTTCTACACCAGGACGCTTAACAGTTTGTAAATCAAATACATTTACCATTCATTCCCTTTTACAAATGCCAAGTCTATTATTTTATTTAATTTTCCTAATAAGATCCTCTGGAGAAATTATTGTATGAAGAGTATTAAAATTGTTGGTTGAGATGGATTTAGCCCCTTTCTGGGTACATGTAAAATCCAATGTCCAATTTAGGCATAGAATTATTCACGACCCACGAGAGATTTGAATTACTATAGAATTTACTTTTGATATTGAATTTTTAATTAAAATTTTTTTCATTTGATTGTATATTAAATCAAATGCTTTAGAAACAGCTTTGCCAAGAAGTGTCCCACTACAAACTTTAGAGGCTACAATAAAGCGAGTTCGTATTGGATTTTGGTGTATTTTAGGTATCCTGTATATAACTGGTAATTCTTTTTTATTATCATCAATCTTAAGTCCTAATTTCTCACATAATACCATGTTATCGTGTATGATATTATCAGATACACAAGTAGATATTTCATACGCGTACGATTGTGTTCCTATAATACTTACTTCAGGAAATATATTCAGATTATTACAGAATTACTTTGAAGTTCTAAGAGATCTTCCAATACTTGATAATTTCAAAGAGCAGGACTCGTTTTTTGTTGTTGTTTAAAGCATTTCACACGTTGGATTTTTTCATTTACATAATTTAATCATTTTGGCTCTGTATAGTTACGACCTTTTGACGGGAGTTTTCTTAGAGATTTTTGCTATATCAGGATTGCTTGTCGATCTTAATTCATTTGATAGAGTTCCTTGGACTTCTTGATGATTAAAAATTCATCTCATCATGTCGTTTATTTTCATTTAAAACAACGCAGACATTACAAGGCATACTTTTTTCTTTCTTTGTACAACATTAGAGCTACAATAAAAGTGACTGCCGTCGTAAAAACGCCAAAAATAAATGTACAAATCTGATCCAACTGACGAGACCTGACTTAGCCTACCAACTTACCTGATTAACCCCGATGATTTTCTATCGTTAAGTATGATCAGTTCATCCAAATTAGTAATGAATACAGTCATGGATAGTGGTATGGCTATTGTGCTCAAATACACATAGAATATAAAAAGTCAAAGTGTGTCAGCATCGATCTCTCACGACAAAAATCTTTAACCTGGGCAGAAGATTTACAATCGTGTGTCAAGATAAGACATTAAATGAATAAAAATTTATTTACGTTGGGTAGAGATTGTCGAAGAATAACACTTAGAGAGGCAAAATAACGAATGAGCAGAAATGAATAGAATAAAATGTGCCTGAAGAGAAATACTGCATTGAAGACAGAAAAAAGTTTTTTGTAAATAGAAACTATAGACAATACAATAGTTACAATAAATATTATACTATAGTAAGTACTCTATACACTATATCCTTAAATATCACCGAAAATGCGGCAAAGATGAAAACAAGAACAACGTTTTGGAAAGTAATCTAAAATGTCTGGTTTATGGGAGATTGCTCTTCGTGACTCAGTGCTTGCTCTTATTGATCAATCGATATTATTTGAATTAGCATCATTTAACCTTCATCTGTTCTTTTACATAAATCTCAGTAGATATGAGACCAAGAGACAAAATTACCCTCATTGTTTCACTTGAAACTGAAATAGTCCGATCCTAACCGGCATTCGCTACTGAGGTCAAGGCGTATTGACTCTTGACCTTACATCGTCAGTGTAATGGGAAAATGCTACTTCGGAGACGAGTCTCCAAGATCAGTTTCCGTAAGTCTTTATCGGCAATAAATGACCTGGAAACAACCTTGAGGCAGCATTTGTTAAATCTGTGAAAATACTACTAAGAGTAAAAAGGTAAAAGCTGATCATCATAAATAATGATCGCAAAACATGATCGCATAAAAAATAACGATTTCGGTGGACACCGTCAGAGGGTTGGCTTGAGAAGATAACAATCTCTATAGACGTCATAGGAAGTTGGTCTTATAAAAAAAAACCCCAAAAAACAAACAAACAAAAAAAACCCCCGATCGACACTATTCGGAGATTGGCGTAAGAAAATGCAATCTAGATAGACGCCATTAGAGGGTTACTGTAGAAATATTACAATGCTTATAGACACCATCGGGTTGGGGTAAGGGAATAACAATTTCAATAAACATAATCAGAGGGTAAGCGTTTAAAAATCTGAATAGCTATGGATGCCGTCGAAGGCTTGGTGTAAAAAAGAACAATCTCAATATGGAAAGTTTTTAGATATTTTTCTAAACAAATGGCATGAAAGCCTAGACGATTCTAGATAAAATTGCATTTGCAAAATGCAACCACCCAGTCCTTTCCCCAACTGTAAAAAAACACAATGTTGATATTTACTAAGAAATTCAAATACAAAATAAACCTCCACCTGTTCTCTGGCCTACGATCCAGGAAGATTGTGAGAGAGACAGAAATGCGCAGAAAGGTAGCTCCAAGATTAATCTTAAGATTGGTTTATGTTCCATTGGCGGCCTCATAATGCTTCCAAATTGCATGGAAAAGAGGCCCGTGTCTCAGGGGTGGGCCAAAATTAATGTATAACTATATTTCTCCCAATCACTAAATAACACCAGAAAGCTTCGCATTTTGGCTTTTATCATATATATAACCTGAAACTGGTAGTGCTATTCGATAGGAGAAGTTTGGTACCCCTGATCTAGATGAACTCCATCAGTGGGTTGGTGTAAGTTAATGATAATATTGAGGGACGCCATCTGTTGGTTTACGTATGAAAAGAACAATCTCTATAGACCCCATCAGAGGCTGTGCACAAGAGGAGACCAATCTCGATAGAGTACCATCAATATATTTTCTGGATAAATTGCATGAAAATATAAATGATATTAGAAATAATAGCATTTATGAAATACATCCCGCCTGTTGTTTGGCCTTAGATTATGTAAGTGAAAGTCTGATGGACACCAAAATGTATGGAAAATTAGCAATAGGGTCAATCTTATTTACTATAATACATTCATCTGGTCTAAGATTTCATTCATCTCAGTTACAAAAATATATTCATCACATCTATACCAACTAACAAGGTAACATGTGCAATCAGATTGTACGAATGATTCCTGCTGATGGGGTAGGTTTGTACACCTTTTTTTTTGGATTGTTTAGATTATGATGAACTTGACAAATATTTCAGATTTGAACGAGTCATCAGAAGGGAATCATTTTTCCACATAAATTGAAAACTGTTATGGGTAAGGAAAATTGACTCTGCAGTAACGCTAACTTTACAATTGAAATTATCTAACAGGAAACGGACATAAATTACATAAATGCCACATTATTTTGGAAGATTTTTAATTACAGATTTTAATGTTTTGTGTACAAAATATAAAACGTTTATCGAATCGACATAATTGTTATTTGAAGCAAAAGATATCCATGCATTAAGCACGAGAGATCAGTTTACCACTTCATAACAATAGAAAACCGACCCCCACTTTTATTGATCCTTTACTCCATATCATCATCATCATCATCATCATCATCATCATCAGTCTTTTAATGTCCGTCGTTGGACATAGACCTTCCCCAGGATTTGCCACACTTCCCTATCATGGGCGTCACGAAGCCAGTACTTCCTGAACTTATCTAGCTCGTCTCTCCATCTAACATTTTGCCGGCCCCGGTTGCGCATGTGGTCTCGGGGGATCCATGTTGTGAGTCGCGATGTCCATCGATTGTCTGCCATTCTTGTAACATGGCCGGCCCACCGCCATTTGAGATTTTTAATGGATTCTACGATGTCCCTAACTCTTGTCTTTTCTCGAATGTACTGTGCTGTCTTGTGGTCTCTCCATGTGAGGCCCAGCATTATTCTTTTATGTGCACGTTGCATGGTTCTCAATTTATGAGTCTGTCTCTTGGTTAGGTTCCATGTTTCAGCTCCATAAGTGACTATTGGGAGGATAACCAAAGATCTGTCCTAAGTGTGCACATTTTCCTTTTCCTAATACCATTATATTCCGACGTATGTTGGGGCTGAGTATGGAATATTTTACAGTTGTAACTGGTCTACAAACTGAGATATGAACATCTATTCAGTTTGACCGATTTAAAAATTGACAATTGAGCAACTTTTTTGTGTATATTTGTCCCTCTCGGATACTTACTGAGTTTAGGCGAAAAATCATGTATTTCGCAAATGAAATTTCATCTAGAACCATCATGATTTTCACGTCATTCTTCCAGAAAAAATACGTCGATATCACGTTTTAGATATTGAACTTTTTTAGTTCCCTTTGGAAATGTTATAGGCACGTCAATGGGACCTTGGTTAATCTCACGATTTACCTTAAAGGTACCTTTTTGCACATTTAAGGATCTCGTTTAGGCCAAAGATAAAGTGAATGGGTGTTTTGCAAATCGATTTTATCTAAATCTATTTAGATTTTTATGACATTTATCTAGAAAAAAAGATGGAAATCTATTTATCTAAGAACCACAAAAAAGCTGAAAAAGATTCGCCTTTCGGCTTTCCAGTTTTTTTTCTTCACTCATTGTCCTCCTGACGTCTGTTAAAACCGCAGGCACAGACAGCAGGAAATAATGCCGAGAAAATATTGTCAAATATGAAAAATCTTACATTCACCATCTAAGATACTTTAAGAAGAACAAACCCTCTCTCTCTCTCTCTCACACACACACACACACACACACACACACACATATATATATATATATATATATATATATATATATATATATATATTCTAGAAAGCTTTATAGATTTAAACGCCAGACACAATAGAAAAACTTCAAAAAATTCTTTTGTGTCACTTATTTCCCAATATCTGTTAATGTAATTTATGTAATTTTCTACCGTGTTTCTTTTTCAATGTTTTACATATTTTGTTTTTATGATACTATGTATAAATTTTCTCATGATTGGCATTGTTAGTTGTTTACCATGTAACCGTTTCGGGGATTTAAAAAACAAAACAGTTATAATAACGTGGCATCCTAGCTGTGTTGATCAAACACCACCTCCCCTTCAACGA
Organism: Thysanoteuthis rhombus; assembly: GCA_963457665.1. Lineage (NCBI taxonomy): Eukaryota > Metazoa > Mollusca > Cephalopoda > Oegopsida > Thysanoteuthidae > Thysanoteuthis > Thysanoteuthis major. The sequence goes on from OY735208.1 coordinate 16,163,255, forward strand.
TGATTTTAATATGTAGCTCATATCATACATGAAGTTTGTTATTTCATGTAGGGTATTATCATGATGTATTATACGTGTGTGTGTGTGTGTGTGTGTGTGTGAGCATGTGTGTGTGAAGGAAAATGTTACTACTGTTGGCTCTCAAGTGAACTTTTCCGCCTTTGTAAAAACCGGACCAATAGAGAATCTTTCACGTAAGTTAGAAGCAAAGTCAACTTAGTGAACCCTCTCGATGATTTCAATTAGAAAACTCCGCCATCACCCTCGGGATGAAAGAGATATATCATTAAAAACCCAAATCAGTGTCTACCGAGCGGTTGTTCTTCCCACCCTACTCTACAGATCTGAATTCTGGCCCCCATACAGGAGATATGTCCACCAACTTGACCTCTTTCATAAACACTATCTTTGTTCCATCTGCGACAACACCTTGCTGGATAAAGTTTCGAATGCAGATCTATTTACCAAATGTGATATAAAAGACATTGAATCGTAATTAATGTAATCCCGTCCCCGGTTGGTTGGTCATGTCATCAGGATGAGTGATGAGAGAGAACCAAAAGTTATCATTTACACTCAATTAAGCAGAATATAGGTAGGCCAAGCTCAAATACAACCTCAAAGCTATCAATGTCCCTCTAATATCGGTTGAAACGACTGTCACAGACTGTATAAATTGAAGGCCTGACTGCTGTAAAGGTATTGCTAACTTTGAAAAATCTCAGATTTACTATTTAGGATGAGTGCAAAATCTATATCTAGAATACCAGCAGCCACATCTAACCACCCAGTCACTTGTACTGACAGTGGACTTGTACTGACTGTGGACTTGTATGCGAATCAAAATCAGGCCTGGAGTCTGGCAAGAGACATAAACATGAAAAAATGTTTTTTAAATTCCCAATTGTAGGACCATCAACGTTGAAAATGACAGGTGAGTCTTTGTATACAGGATAGCGTAAAGGTAACGAAAGGATTTAAAACATTCACATCTTTTTAATTTTTATGAGTTTTTACAATTATTTCCAACATATGGAGTATATGAGCAAGGGGAGTTACCTACGCACAGAAAATTGTTTCTTTCAAATACCCGTTACTTAACGAGTCCTTGCTCTATCAAAAACATTCTGCACAACATTACGAAGGATCTCTGCTCACGTATACGATTTTCGACCTTTTGCACTAAAAATTGATCTCCCTATTCATGGGTGATTACTAACGGAGCCTAAATCCTCAAAAAATACACACACACAAAAATAACGTTCTTAGGTTAACGTCAAAGGTATTCAAAGTAAAACTCTATCATTTCAGTTCGTTGTTCAGTTGTGTGCCTGTCCATGATGAATTCCCAAGGGTTTCTTTGTATACCCGAGGAGAGAAAAAACGAAAAATATTGATTATCTGATTTGACTCCCGTTGTTACACAGAGAATGAGTCGCTCAGCCTAAACTTTGTAAGTAGAATATACAATCAAGAGAAAATGGGTTGCAGCAGGAATCGAACCTGCGACCGTAGTCATTCTAATGTGAGGTCTCTCTTAACCATTGAGCCAAATAGCCCGACGCAAAGGTGAAGACCCCGATAACCACAGCGTTTTTAGCCGTAGTATTCCAAAGATTTAAAAAAAAATCTTCCACTTATTTTCGGCGTACCGTGGGGAAGCAGAGACGGCGAACACGTTACTTGTCCGTCTATTTTTACAAAAACAAAACAACCCCCCCCCCAAAAAAAACCAAACAAACCACACGACAAAACCCTCTTTATTTGACTCGGGTGTTTTTTTCATAATCCATGTCCAGCTTACTAGTCCCTTCGAAGCTTCACCAGAGCTCCATTAACCGTTAATTATGGAGACATTTTCCCTACGCTGACTGTGGCCAGTTTCTCACAAAGGCCTGACAAAAGTTCGGATCGATCTGTTTCAGTGTTGTCTGTCTACAAGACTGGTTACCAACCAAGGCTGAAGGGACCGGTCTGTCCAACTATCCACCTATGGCTGAAAACAAAAAGATTGATTCGTAGCTTCCTCAGGGTCATTTGTGCAAGGTGTATGTGAACTGTTAGATGGAGTTTGAACTCAGTTCACCAATTAGACTTCCTAGGCTGCTAACTGTTAGGCTACCTTTACTTACCTTACATGGCACCTAATTAAATTCTATTTTCCCATAAATATTACAGATGAATGAGCAGAAAGATATTCATTTACATCGATGAAAGGGATTCTGGAAAGATGAGAAAAAAATGAAAATTATTTAAGATCAGCAGCTTCCATTGAATACCTTGAAAAATGTAAAGCGGCTTTCAACGTTCATTCATTACAAATTTATTCAAATGGTATGTTTCATCAGATGACTAAGACTTTCAATAGAGAATGCTTTTTCACATCTTTGTTACACTTAGCGATTCAAGCCTTATAAAATCGGTTCATTACGCGAACTTTTATTGCATTTATCTATATTAACACTTCGCACAATGAGCATCATATTAAATGAATTCACCTTAGCGGGTTATTCATTTTTTAGTTTTTCTTTTGGCAAAGCCGAAAATGTCAATTTAGTTTCAATATCATCCATTTCCAAAAATACATTGGAGAAATACATACACACACACACACACACACACATATATATATATATATATATATATATATATATATATATATATATATAATCATCAGTCTTTTATCGTCTGTCGTTGGACATAGACCTTCCCCAGGATCCCCCACATTTCTCTACCATGGACGGTGCAGAGCCAGTATTTTCTGAATTTGTCTAGTTCATCTCTCAACCTTGTATTCTGCCGCCCTCAGTTTTGCATGTGATCTCTGGGGATCCATGTTGTGAGTCGTGATGTCCATCGGTTGTATGCCATTCTTGCAACATGACCTACCCATTGCCATTTAAGTTTTCTAATAGATTCTATGATGTCTCAGACTCCCGTTTTCTTCCTGATATTCTGTGCTGTCTTGTGACATATGCTTCTCAGTATGCAGGTCTGTCTCTTGGTTATATTAGGAGATAAATTCATGAATGAAATATACTATGCAAAAGTTCAGGAAAGGAAGCGCTCTTGAAATAAATGTAACCACAACCCTTTGTGAATAGTATCTTCTGTGAGAATGCTGCATGCATATCCAAAGGGATTACTTAGAAGTAGACGGTAGCAACACAGCGTTTGGTTTGATATTCTCTCATAGACATGTTCCAAAGTTTTTTCAATACTACGAAAATTTCGCTCAGACACAGAGTACGAAATTTTATGTTACCAATATGAAAGGACATATTGAGTGTATGCATTTATACTAAAAATATATTATAAGTTATTTTCATACATTATGTATACAATTTTCATGTTCCACAAATAAAAACCAGGTAAATCGACTTCAGGAATTTGCCAGCTCCAACAACCTGATTCTGACAAACACTCTCAGCCCTCAAAGAAGATTGACATGACACTGCCTAAATAGAGAATACTGCCATCAACTTATACAGGACTGCACAAGCAGCAAACAGTGCAGAGTCTACATCATCCTAGACAAGAATGGATAAGGTCTAGCTGAAGAGCAACATATGCCGGGAATATGGATAGAATACTGCTAAGACTAATATCACCACAAGACACAGGGGGTCCTTCGATATTGTAACAGCAATGATGAGGATGAAAGCAGTTTTGTTTTTAGAGAAAAGGCTGTAAAAACTAATGAAAAAACAAATACATAGGAGTCGACAATATACCAGCAGGGGGGATGTGGTGATCACTGCTTTAACTTACACCTGCAATCCGGAATACCAGACACAATCACTCGCCCGATTTCATTAAAAAAGGTAACCTGCAACGCCCACAGCACCATCAGTCTTATCAGTCATCCCAGTTAAGTATACTAAATATACTAACATTGCAAACAGGGTTTAGAAGGAACGGAAACACCACATAGCAAATTTTCAACCTCAGAATTCTGTGTGAAAAATATCTACATCATCAGCAACACTTCTTGCACGTCTTCGTTGATTTCAAAGAGGATTTCGACAGGTTCTGGCGTGAGGCACAATGGGTTACCATAAGGAAATACGACATGTCAATGAACAATAATATGACAAAGCGCAGTATACTACAACAGCGCTATGGGAAACTGGTTCTGCACGAGAGTAGGCGTCTGTCAAGGTTTCTTTCTCTCACTCACTCCCTTCAACATTTCCCTTGGGGTGGGTATTGGCAGATACACTGGAACACCACGAAGGAACGGTCAGCATAGTGGTGGGAGAGGCTGGGAGAACAATCACCAACCTTCGTTTTGTGGAATACTTCAACGGTCTGTCATGGAACGAATAAGCACTGACAAGCCTAGTTGATCTCCTTGACAAACCATTGAAAGCCCACGACACGGAAATCAGTGCCGCAAAAAACATGATCAATAACACCGAGGGTATTACTGGTAACCTTCAGTTCAGTGACCATACACTCTCAACAGTGAGTTAATTGAAATATCTTGGGGTCATCGTCACAGACGAAGGGTCCGAAACGGGAATCCTTTCCTGCATTTCGCAAGCAACCACAGCATTCAGAACATTAAAAGAAATCTGGAAAGATGAAACCATTAGTACCAGCTCCAAAGTCACCTTGATGTGCTCACCAGTTATCTCCATCTTTCTATTCGCATGAGAGACATGGACACTCACAGACGATTTCTGATAGAGAATAGATGCAATGGAGATGAGGTTCTGCAGAAGGACCACCGGCATCTAGTATACAGACCATATTATAAATAAAGAAGTTAGAAGGAAGATCACTAAAGCCATTGGACCACGCGTGGACTTGCTGACAATTGTCAAGAGAGAAACTGAAATGGTATGGTCACATCTCCAGAGGTCCTAGCCCTGCAAAGACCATTCTACGAGGGTCGGGCCAAAACGAATAAGAATGGAGAAGCAACGGCTATATCTCATCATAAAATGGGTAGGCCTTCACTTTGCAGTCTCACAAAGGGCAATTGAAAACAAACAGAAGTGGCGGGTACTGGTTGCAAAAGCAGCAGCCGAGCCCCAACGAACTCCAAAGGTTATGGGACAGGATCAAGTTCAGTTCATATATTTAACACAGAAGTTGCAGTAATCATCTTCGGTCGGAATAGAAGTAGGAGTGGAGTTTGACCCTGCAGCACCCAGACTTCTTTTCTATTTTTTATATTATTCTTTTCATTTAATTATATACTACTTGCCATAGAAGTGAAAAAATACGATAGTAGCAAAAGTACCAATTATTATCAGACCCCTTGAGGCTGTGCCGAAGACTCTAAGAGAAAGATGGGAGAATCAGAAATCTGAGGAAGAAATGAGACTATACAGACAGTATTATTTTCGAAATTCGAAAGAATACTGCTGAAAGTGGGATTTTAAAGGAGAGTCTTTGTTATAGGATCCCGACTGATGATCAGTAGATCTCTCTCATGAAGATACTGGTATTTATTTAACATAGTCTCTTGTCTGGTACATGGCCACAAATGTGAATTCTCACCTCTTGGCCTCTGCGCCGGTGTCGTGACCATTCATTGAGCGTTGAACGCGTTCGCTCCTCTTGGGCTGCTCCCACAGAATCCCAAGTTCATAGCCCGTGCTTCCTGATCAATGGTTCTTACAAACTATTTATGTCGATGCTTTACCTACTGATTGAGTTATCTGAACACAGTATGTGGGCAGATTCCTTTGGCTGTTTTATTCACCACTGCTTTTACCTAATATTTCGACCCCATTCCATAAAGGTCGGAATGCATGCAAAAGAGACGGAGAGAAAAAGAGTGCTTCACTCTGACCTTTATGGAATTAGATCGTAATAATAGTATGAAAACAAAAAAAAAGCAGCACTTTTAACCATTTTTATTTTAATGAAGGCAAACCGAGGGAGTTTACACTGTGCAACGTTTCGAAAACTGTTCTGTTACTGGTTTATAAGCATTATCTTCTGTTTGATCATGTCTGAAAAGATAGAAATTGTCAATTAGTCCCAACAAACTTTGATTTACTAGTACAGTGAAAATTTGATATTCATCTATTTTCAATTAGCTAACAGACGAATATACTCATTTTCAATCGCATAAAAGGAATGATACCCATCTTCCATGCTTTTTACCGATAGGATATGAGAAAATAACAGTCATTACAGACGAATAAAAATTGTGTTGCACAGTGTAATACTTGAATATTCTCATCATGAAAGAACTCACTATGTTGAAACGGGCATGATACAAGTTTTTGAACCATGACTGAATTCTTAAAAATATCTGTCATAACAATTTCAATTAGTTACTGAAAGTTTGTCAAATATACCACTGATCACATGCTCGAAGTTAAAATACAGAAACGTAAATGTACTGAAACTTACTAATTCAATAGTTATGGTCAGTCACGTAATAGAAACGTCACGTGACCAACGTCTTATGACAGCAAACCATGTTTGGGGTGATCTACTGATGAAAATTGAAAACGGGGCTGATCAATACGCGAGTTAGTTTTTGGGCCTTTTGTTGGGCAGTGATCAGTAAAAAGTTCAAAATTTCCAACAAATAAGCGTGAACATTGCCTGTCAAGAAGGGACCAATTTAGCATAAACTCACATTTTGAATTTAGTGGAAAGTTATTTGAAAATGCGAATAAGATAAAAAATAACCGTTTTGTGTATATTACCATTTGATGAACTCATCCTTGGATTTTGAAATTCTTTTTCTTCTTTTTCAAGGATCAAATTCATCAGATCAGCTGTTTTCTCTTTTGATATCAATTATTATTATTATTATTATCATTATTATTATTATTATTATTATTATTATTATTATTATTATTATCATTATTATTATTTGCAATCTCTCACCAGTTGCCTGGTGGTAACCGCTGAAGTTTGAGTGACAGCAAGTCTTCTCAAGTCTCCAGCCCTTCTCTCCTAGTACTCATAAGTTGCAGTAATACTGCAGTTTACAGTTTCTCACCGATTGCCCAGTGGTCATTGCTGAAGGATGAGTGACAATGTCTCCTCAGGTTTTCAGCCAACGCCTCCTCTCTCTTTCGCCTATCATGTCAGTGCTGCGGTTTGCAATTTCGCTTTCATTTCCCTTCCTCTGTTGGGTCACTGTTGACAATTAACGTTGCAGTCTTTATATTTCTAGCACTTCTCTCAGTATCCGTGCAGTTCCTAGTAGTGCTGTGGTCTGTATAGTCTCAATCCTTCCCCTTATCCCGATCTCCTCCAATCTCAGTCTCAGTGTCTTTGGGACAGTTCCCAGTGCGCCTACTATGACCGGTACTACCCTGGCTTTTACGTTCCACATCTTCCTCAGGACTCTCACTAGGTCTTGGGATTTTTCCCGATTTATTATTATCATTAGTTGTTGTAGTAGTTGTAGTAGTTAAGAGAAATGATCGATAAGGTCTTGCTTGTTGATATTTTAAAAGGAAAAGGAAAAGAGGAAATTTTCGATATACTTTATATCTTCGTCAGTCAAGATGCAAAAGTAAAACTTTGTAAACGCAACATTAACGTGTGACTTCCAAGTTATATTTCATTTTCTTTGGCACAACACACATTGCACCTTTTCGACTTTTCGAGAAATCACTCTGGAAAAAAGGCACCACGTTACTGGAATTTCGATGTGTGACGTTCCAATTCTATTTCCTTTTTCTTTGCAGAACATGCCATTAACGTTTTCAAAGTTTTTTTTTCAATTTAAATTTGACTGACAGAGATATATAATATATCTAAGATTTACTGTTTTGTTACATCAGGTACTTGAAAATTTCAAAACATTGTTGTTGTTATTGTTGTTGTTGTTGTTGTTCTTCTTCTTCTTCTTCTTCTTATTATTATTATTATAATTATTATTATTATTATTATCAGTAGTAGTAGTAATGGTGGTAGTAGTAGTATGAGCAGCAGTAAAGGGAGCAAAAATTAATCTTGTGACTATTTTTGTTCGAAGTGAAGTAAGTCTTGGAAGCGAATTCTAAATAGAAAGCATAGCTCTTTCCATCACAAATAAAACGGTATGCTGTTCAGCATGTTCCAAAGAAACTGAATTTTTTTTTGTTTTATTTTACCTCCAGGAAGTTATCAGCCTCTAAGAACAGAAGTCAGAGATGCTGTGAGTTCAGTGCAAGGCCACGTACTGCTCACAGGACTTAGTTTTCTTGAGCAGGTTCGAGTCACTTGGTGAGTGTCCATTTTGTTGCCTTGTTCCTCTTAACTTAGATTAGTAAATACATACATGCACGCACACGCACATACACACTCATACACACATACACACACATCTATCTATCTCTCTATCTATATATTTATATGTGTGTGTGTGTGTGTGTGTGTGAGAGAGAGAGAGAGAGAGAGAGAGAGAGGGAAAGAGAGAGAGAGTTGAATCCTGTGAAAAAATTAATCACAGATTTTATTTTCTATGAGGTGATTTTTCTGAAGAAAAGAAACTGAATTCGTTCCACTGGGAGAGACAGTTGTTCAAAATGTGGATAGAAGATATTTCAATTAGCAAAATCAATGCCATTAAGCGGAAGAGATCATTGTTACGGACAGTGAAACAAAAAGTCATACTGTTCATTATATATATAGACTAGTTGATACCCGTAAAAAAATTTTGCGGGTGAATTTGAATTTCAATACAATGATTTCAAAAAAAGTGAATTCGAATAGTGGATAGGTTTTTTTTTCAAGAGAATTTTTGTTATTCCTCCAGTGGAAGAATCTAGTGTTACAGACTGAAACACAAAAAGGTTGCACGGCTCATGATATAGGTATATATCAACTGACCATGGGTTTGTAGACTTCATAAAGATCGAACTCACTGACAAAGGCCAACAAAATGTCCAGATCTATTTTTTCGTATTATATTTCAACGCAGAATTTTTGTATCAGATCATCAATAATGGGATACCCAATGAGGATCGAACCCACTAATAACGGCCAGCAGTTTCAGTTTGCTGATCATTACTTAAGAACGTGCATCTTGAACCCTTTTTGAAAAAGACTATCAATAGTGGGAGATCCAATTAGGTTCGAACCCATCATAAAGGGCCATCAGTTTCAGCTCACTGATCATCTCTCTACGACATGCGTCCTGAAGCATTATTCCATATGATCTACTCAGTAACAGCAGCGAAAAGACTTCGAGTATATATTTTGGTTGGGATGATTATTTTTGTTTTTGTTATATTTTTAGAAAATTTTGTTTACGTACATTCATACATACCAACTCACTAGCAACAGAAACACTTCAAACTTTCTTCATTTGAACTGCCAAAAAACAAAAAGAAAAATTGTAATTGGAACCTTAACAAATTTCCGTGCCAAAAAGCCCATTGTCCATTGACTCAATTTAAAAAAAAAGGCCAAAAGAAACCTCAAGCCATCACCCAGGATAAAAGTCTGCCTAAAAAAACAAGAGAAACTAACGTGAAATAAAGCCCAAGCAGTACATTTCAGGCGGAGAACAATGGTCAGAAATTACTCTCCCCCGACTATAAAGATTTAATACTTTTTCTATTTCGATTGTCCTGAGCCTGGAGATTTTATAACGCCTAGCCATGGGGTTATAAAAGAGCTGCCAACAGTCTAGATTATCTTTCATTGGTTCAATTCTGATCAATTGAAAAATCTGATATCTATGATACAGATAAAAATCCCCATTGAACAAAAGTTATCAGGTCGTAACGAAAGTTCTGTATGATGTTTCAATTTGTGGGGAAATGCAAACATAGCGGTGATTAAAGATACACTTTCCCGTAAAGATACTCTCTCTCTCTCTCTCTCTCGCTCGATAGCCTTATTCTATGTACCAATTCTTTTAATACCAGATTTGGGAAATTCCTTCGATTTTGACCTGAAATGAGAAAGTAACTGATTTTTAACTCTTCTCTTGAAATGAGTTTTAGACCATCAAAATGTTTTGGCAAACACTAATTTGTCGTTGAATTATCGTGAAAAATTGGGGTCAATCAATAGTTGAAATACGGGGGGGGGGTTGCTGAAATATTCTTGGGCCGAGTAGGAAGGGAATGGCACTATTTCGACCCGCTTCTGACCGCCATTTTGTGACAGTAGCTGGAAAGCGTGTCCTTTTATATCGCAAAGTGCCAATTTTCAGGTTTTTCTGTGCTTATTTTCAAATCTGTTTCAAATCATTGAATAAACAAGTTGGGCTGAGAACTTTTCAGCACCACTTGTATATCAGGAATTGAAGATTTATTGGTCCCGGAAACTACGATCGATCTATACTCTAGTTTTTACCTTTTTTTTTCTATAAGTATCTACGGTATTCCTATGAATCATTCACCTCCACCTATCCCCTTGATTCGTGCTTTTTTTTATTCACTTTTACTCTTCTCTACCCCTTTATATATATATATATATATATATATATATATATATATATATATATATATATATATATATATATACGTATGTTATTCAAGTAGGAAACACACACATATATACACATATATGTCGTTCAAGTAGGACATCAATTCCGATATTTCTGATTGCGCATGCGTATGTCAGGTTGATTACTTTTTGTGAAGGCTATTCTCTTTTGCTTCTCTTTCATGTCAACAACACTCAAGAAATCTGCCTTCTGCTTTCCTAGGACCCAATTAATTTTATTCGAAACACTTCAGTTGATATTCTGGATTTTCTTCTGAGAGCATGCATGACATTTTATCGTGGGTCGAGGAGATTCGGGATCCAGGGGAAGATGTCGGAAAAGAAAACCAATGAAGAACAGTTGAATATGGATTATTGGGAGAGTCACTAAGACATTTTTAGATTTTACAATTTGAAAGCAATAATCAGCGGGAGGTAACTTTGGGCTTAAAGTCCTCGGGAAAGGCTTGCATTCAGCCATATTGTGTGCTCTGGAGCATCCCCAGCTGATTTTGACCTTGTTCATGTTGCTAATTTAGTAAAAGAAAGAAAGAAAGGCAGAGAGGAAGAAAGATTAAGGCCTAATTATGAAGAAAAGGGAACGGAGAAAGAAAGAAAGAAAGAAAGAAAGAATGACATCCGAGAAAAAAAGACACCGAAAAGAAAGAAAGGAAGGAAGAAAGAAAGAAAGAAAGAAAGAAAGAAAGAAAGAAAGACACCAGAAAGAGAGAAAAAAGAAAGAAAGAGATACCGACATAAAAAAAGAAAGAAATAGAGAAGGAAAGAGAGACAGACAGGAAGAAAGGTAAACAGAAAGAAAGGAAAATAAATCGGAAAGAAAGAATTTTAATATTGCAGCAAAAAAGAAAAAGAAGAAAAAGGAAATCAAGAAATGAAGCGTAGATAGAAAGAAAAAGAAAGAAACTTAATGTTGAACAATATGTAAATCTCTTTTGTTCTTATCTTATCCACACGCAAATATCTTTCCACAAATCAAGCTAACTTCATCCTCTGAACGAAAAGCTCTGATTCCCATGACATACGTGCAGACAACATTGCTTCCGCCGTGCCGCAGGTTTTAGTTGAACAAAGGAACTGATTATAGAGAGCTTTGGATTTGAAAGACTTGCTCAAAGCCTCTTTCTTTTCCAATAACCTTGAACACGAACAAACTATTTTTATACCGCCTAAACAATTAAGCTCTTTATAAAATAAGCCTCGACGACCGTACATTTTAACTTCCCATCAGATGGAGTGGTGAAGAATCAGACTGAATTTGACAAGCCTGTGTGCTGCTGGGTCAAACTCCACTTCAACTTGCTTACGTATGTGTAACGTAGACCTTCTTTGATATGCAATATTTGTAAGTTTGGCTCAGTCGGTAAGAGAGCTGCCTACCGCTCACTTGGGCAGGATTTTTAAATCACAGAATGGAAATGCTAATTTTATACATCGCTTTGGCTTGGATAGATAAATAGCGAATAATTCATCCCTGCTTCGCTAAATTAAGCGAGGATTTTTTGTTGTTATAGTTGTTACGGTAAAAAATGAAAATCAAATCCAGACTCTGACGTGGAATGGCTGCTGAAAAAAATCCAGCCCCCAACTTTGATTAGGGTTTGATAATCATATATACACGGAGTATATGGGAAACGGAAGATTTCATTAATTTGACTTTTGTTACCAGAATAATTTTTGTATGACGTATCTAATAGGCCCAATTCTGTCTCAATGGACAATGGAGACGCACTGAAGTAACCTCACCAGGATGTAAGCCTAGGCGAAACGTCTGGAGATCGTAGGATGTCCAGTACACAGAATCCTTTTCTCGTTCTCACAGATGCAGTCCAAATGAGAGAGGATAGTAATACGTTTAACATCAGCCTAGCTAAAGAAACTGCCAAAATAACGTTAGGATTGGCATGTAACCACCTTAAGAGGGATCAACTCCCTGATTTAGAATCAGAATCGTTCTTTGCATTGATTGGTAGGCTCCTGAAGGCTAGAGAGCATTTCTGCCCTGAAAATTTCACCAATAGCTGTAAGAAGAGATGGGGTCATGCTTTTCCAAATACCATTAGCGCGAAGTGAACGTAAACGGCCTACTGCGTATATTGGTGAATTATCTCGCCAGCCGCTCCAGGATACTCATTCGTTTCCTAGTCTTCATTACCATTTGAGCATTGTCTTGAATCACGCCCAATTCACTGTCCAAAGATCAAGAATAATAAAAGAATAATTCTTGCGAAGTATCTAGTCGGTTGCTCCGGAACAATAATTGTTTACATTGTTTCATCTACACCGTGTCTCATACCACTATTCGATTCATTGCAAGGATAAAAGGACACAGGACGAAGATAATTCTTGCAAGATATCTCATCAGCTGCTCCCAATATGTTGATACATCAGAAATGCATCGCAAGGGGAATGCAAATATTTTTTTCACATTATATACATATACACAAATCGATTTAGTCTACACGGAAACCTTTGATTTTAGCGGGAAAGTCACTTATTTATGACACAAATAAGTAATTTACGCCTCTGCTTTTTAGGTTAATTCAATGACAAATTAAGACAATGAAGCGACATACATTTGGCTAATTTGGTTTTACGGAACCAGGTATGTCATTGTGCCAAAATTCAACAGCCGCTTGGGCGTCGTAAGTCGTCATATTATGATGCTGTTGAATGTAAATGTGTTAAATTTTAGTTATTGTCTGTAAATCTATGGGTACTTTAATACCTTATATAACATAAGTGAGCCTACACCAAAAACTTAAATACAGACTGCTGGTGGGTTAATATATCGTAAATTGGTGACTTCCATCTGCTGAAGGCACTGGACACCTTTTCATTATTATTTGGTGCATATTTGATGTCTCCATCGTTTATCGGCGATGATTGGTGAATATTTATTTTGTCTGTAGCTCAGAGCAGTTCGTATTGCATGCAATCATGCTAGGATTTCATACACACACACATACACTCACACACACACGCGCGCACACACACACACACACACACACATGCGCATACACACACACACACGCGCGCGCACACACACACACACACACATATATGTGTATTCCTGCTGCAGCCCCATTTTCTTTAATTGTTTATTCTATTTATGTTGTCTACGCCAATTGATATATTAATCATGAGATAATTTCTGTGTGATATAACACAATTTATAATCATTCCGTCGGATCATAAATACATTTCTCAATATATATATATATATATATATATATATATATATATATATATATATATATATATATATTCAACCGAATATATGATTTCAACCTAACAGGTATATATATATATATACACACGCACACACTCCCCATTATATATCTCTCTCTATATATATATACTCCTCATGATATATATATATATATATATATATATATATATATATATATAGAGAGAGAGAGAGAGAGAGAGAGGTACACCAATAAGTGTGCAGCCACAAATCAATTTTTTTCCTCAGCAAATACTTATTTGTCAACATAATTTCCTCCCTAGACAATGTACTTAATATGGATGTGTGGAATATTGATCTCATAGATCGAACATTATACAGCGAAAATTTCGGATCAAAATTCAATGAATATCCCCGTTCCAGTCTATGGGCTACATATTGACAGTTATACTCAAAATCAAAATATTTCATTCCTTATCCTCATGCACTGTCATAATATATCCGGCTCCCACCCTCATCTGATCTATCTCCACATGTCTGATATGAATCAATGCCACTGAGATTTATATCGACATAAATGTCGTCTGCAGTTTCACTCTCATTAAAATCTACTCACATAAAAAGTTTCTAACATTCATCTTGCCTCCTGCTTGAAACAACGATGCAGATACCATGCATCAGCCTCGACTGCAACATGCCTCGGTCGACACTTGGATTCCTTTGCTTCTTTGCCCTTTCTATCATTGGGACTAATCAACCAAAACTCACCAACACTGTCAACATAGGTTTCTGAAGCTTTCAAGTTAGGCAGTCAACAAGCTTGTTATTTATGTATTAAGCCTTCAGTCCGTATCAATGGAGCTGGAAATGTGAAAAAGAATATACTCATTATATCTAGAAAAAACGTTTTCTTCTTAAGTAACCCTAAATAGATTTCTAGTGTATGTGGATGTGGCAAAATGTAAGTTTATGCTAAATCAGTCCCTTAGCTTGTGTCTAGGCTTTTGTGGTAGCATTTACGCTTTTTTGTTGTTGAAAATGCGGACTTTTTTGTGGTCACTCCCAAACAAAAGATGGGGGAACATATTTCCTGCATATATTCCTTTCAGGCTGACATTTTAATATTCGTCCTGGAACTAAAGAAAATTTCTTATCTACATAAAAAATAGATTTGGGGAGAAAATTAACCGAATTCGCTACTAGACCAGAGCCAAGATGTTTAAAAAAATGGCATGAATTAAATTTGCCAAAAAAAAAAAAAAAAAGATGCTAGTTTCTCGGTCTATAGACGAACGGGCCTGGTCTCCCAAAAGAAAACATCATGTGATCAACATCTTTTGGTGGCATATCAATTGGGGGTGATCAATTAAAAAGTCAGAAAAATAAAGGTGATCAATGAATAAGTCATTTCTTCTGCCATTTGTTGGGCTGTAGTCACCAAAAAGACTGATATTTCAATAAACAACGTGAACACTGCCGGACGAAGACTAGGGAGAAAATTAGCCAAAAATTATTTTGTAAATTGAATCTACACCGACCCACTGAGACCCTATTTTGGAAGGAATTGAAACAAGTTGTTTTTTACAATATGCAGTAAATGATCAAATTTTCATTCCTCTAGCTCCATTGGTGCGGCTAGTAGGCGTGAAACAGACATAACCAGCCAGCCAGCCAGCCAGCCAGACTCGCTTAAAACTGAAAAAAAAACCCTTGTTAACTATTGTGACAGTATTGGTTGACAGTTTCGAATACCTTTGTTAGAACCTCAAAACCTCCGTGAATAATGCTACTGAACCTCCAGCCAAACAATCTTTTGTACCTAACAATCCAGTTATCCTTCAATGGTTCATTCGATTCAAAGATATGTTCAACATTTAAAGACTTTTAATAAGAAGTACATTTTCAATAATGAATATTCAAGTAAACGAGACTGGTTAGTCACGCAATAGAAACAGTCATGTCACAAACTTAAAAAAAAATTAATGCCGTGTTAGGGGCGATCGATTGAACAAATGAAAAAGAGATGATCGATAAATAAATTTTTTCTCTCGCCTTTTGTTGGACAGTAATCACTAATAAAGTCTGAATTAAAAAAAACGGCCCCAAAACTCTTTCCCAACAATCTAAAGTGCAGTTATCTTTCTTATCGGTCTTTTAAGGTTCATTGTTGGACATTCGTCGAGTTAGTAGAATACATATAGTTGGGGGTCATTGGTCTTGCCAAGTCACGCTGGTCCATGAACTGGTTGCAGGGGTTGAGTAACCTTAATATCTAAAGAATACATTGGGAATTAGAAGAATATAATTGCCCGTTGTCAGGAATTGAGACACGCGTTACTGGCAGAATTGGACCATTACATACATGATATAATGCATTGCTTATGATCTTACAATAGATATGCTTTAAAAATCAGAAATAAACGGAATCTCAAGTTGAATCAAGGTAAGCGTTACTGACAATATGGTTATCATATGTATTCTTTAAGTACAGTGCTAGAGATCTTAATATAGAAATATTTTTTTACAGTATAAAGGCATTACAAATCTCAAGAAAGGAATTACCAGTAGTCATGAATTAAGGAAAGAGTTACTGACATAATAAGGTTATTATATGAATAGTTCAAATCATTTGCTGTTCTATTCCTCAATTGTAAAATGTGCTGTGGGATTTCTTTATAATCTACCTGTAATAAGTGTGTGCAAGAGTTTCCAGCGGAAACCCGGTTTGAAACCGTGGATTTAGTCTCTTGTTTGAAAAAAAGGTTTTAAGAACATTTTCACTCATATAATATATACTTGATCCAAAATATTTCTAACCAACTTTTTCCACAACTAGTTTTTCTTCCTTTTTCATTCACCTGGTTTGTTATTCTTTTTTTTTTCCTGGATCTCATACAGTGGCCATTATTTTGTCTTTGGCCTCCGTCTGAATCCCTGCTTCCAAAAGCTACTCCAGTGTCATTCACCATGTAGTAATTGTCACAGTATTTTTCACATTTTCATTTTATTCTCTCTTGAATGTAATTTTATACATGATGCATTTTGTATCACCAGAAAAAATAATGATAATTAACTCATTTCTCAAGTATTTATTTCATTGAAGTTTTTGAACATTTTACAAATAAGTGAAGAAAACTAGGAGTAACAGTCAACCCAATAAAGTTATAGGAATCTTTCTACTTTACATGAAGTTTGCAAACATCAGTCTTAGAATTCAGAATTTGATTATCACGTATGTTTATCACAAATGAAAAGAAACATGAATGTCGAAAACGTATAAATACCTGAGCAAATTAAGTCATTCACCATTCCTTCACCGCTCTGGATTCATTCATCCCATAGGCGTCTGCTGGGGGTTGGGGCAAATGGTACATTTGACTTCACACCTAGGGCGGGGAGATTTGAAAATTGGTACCTTAGAGTTTATCAAAGGCAATGGTGCTGTACAAATATTTTATGTAACCCTAACTTGATGTACCCATATAAAAAGATGGTATTATTCTTCGCTGTTATCAGGATTGTCACTAATATACTTTCCAATTATATTCCTTCGCCACACCCTCGAAATATACTCCCTGTCGGAAAAGTGACACTCCCGGAATGATTTTATTCACTTTTGGCTGAATCATTTACCATTTCAAGAAGCACTTCTTTGCATCTTATCATTTACTGGAATTTTCGTATTCTTCAATGTTCAGTGTCTTTTTCTCACACCTGATATCTGCATCAATAACCTTATTTTGTATTGCTTGATCTGTTCATATCATATTTTCTCAGGGAATATCATCAAGAAGAAATAATAAAAACAAAACAAAAGGGCATAATAACTAAATAAGAGAAAGTGCCAGAAGATTAACTGTTGTCTGCCGATAAGAACTGATGGTCGTCTGCTCTCTTTGATTTCATCTAAACAATAAGCCACTCTTTCGAAACATTTAACATGTTGCTGAGAAATTATTTGCCACTGGCCAACATAG
This sequence comes from Thysanoteuthis rhombus, assembly GCA_963457665.1. Lineage (NCBI taxonomy): Eukaryota > Metazoa > Mollusca > Cephalopoda > Oegopsida > Thysanoteuthidae > Thysanoteuthis > Thysanoteuthis major. The sequence goes on from OY735208.1 coordinate 16,180,847, forward strand.
AAAACCAAGGCATGCATGGAGTCTGTTGGCAGACGATACGCTCAGGGATGCTACTTTTCTTCTATTTTTTCTTTCATTCTCTACTCTACGATAAAAAAAAGTAAAGTCCTATGATATTTCCAGGACATCTCCTTCACAAACATCTGAAGTAGATGCCTTCGTTTGCAGTCGATGTAAGGCACTAAGATAGAGAGAGGAAAAAATATGGAATAAAGATGACAAGGAAAGGAACAAAGATAAAGAGAGAGAAAATCGAAGGTAAATCGAGTCATAAAATAAATGCCATAACTAGGAAAGAATGCAGAGAAACCCACAAAAAAAATGAAATGTAAAAAAGTATAAAAAAGGAATACGCTTTCAGTGCTTTCTATTAGATCTTGCCATATCGTAAAAGCGATGAGAATTTTTTTTTTCAAAAATTTGCATTGGAGAAACGATAGAGAGAAAAATAAGTGTTAACAACAACAACAACAACAGCAACAACAACAACGACAACAAAAACAATAATGATAATAATGATAATAATAATATAGAAATATATTTTTATTTGTGCTCCTCCATTAAATCAGTCGGGCGTGGTTTAAAGACATTTTCCCGATAATGTCAGTTGGCTGAATGAATTTGGAAGCTCTAAGAAATAACTGGATGTTTGTAGTTGATCGTTTGCCGGAAGTGTTACAGAACGGAAGTGAACAAGTCGGAAACACACGTGATTGGCTGGTTCTCGACTTTTCGGTCTTTGCTTTGCGATCATGCGTCCAGTACAGAGCAGTGAACCGTGACGTCTTTGTGAGCGTATTATACATAATATGGTGCACTCGTGTGATAGTGTTAGAAATTGCACATAGTTTAGTCCGAGTGTTCAAAGCCATCCCAATCAACATATGTCACTTCCCAGGCAATAAACCGTGAACTCTCAAACGTCTACTACATTGATTTATTTGATCCCACGCTGAAATCAATCATTCAAACACCAGATATCAAACGTCACCCAACCCCTGACAGGAGTCACCCTCTTCTCAGAGGTAAATCATTCAAACCCATACTAAGCCCAGTGTAGATATTAACAGAATATATTTAGTTGATGCCAAAATAATTGCGATTTTTGTTATTTCAAACTTTGGTGCTCGTTTTGGAACAAAATATTATCTAACTATATTTATGGAATATACCATTTTCGAGTTTGAGTTTCACTCTATTCATTTAAGCGTATACTTTTCAATATTCAATCTAGTTTATCTGAGGCTGTTAAATCAAAGATGGAAAAAAGCAAATTCTAGCAATTTTGTTGTGTGGGTTCAAGATGGTTCGTGAACAGGGGAAACTTCTTGCAATATAAAAACAAATATTTGGCCATGGGAACGTATAGATCTCGAAATATCGAAACGGAGATAAGAGCTATGAAGACGTGAACGTCCTCTCATTGACAACTTCCAATTGAGGGCCATATGGTAGGAGAACTAAACGTTGACCATCCAACAGTTTTTTCGACATTTTTACCAAATTGGAAAAGCAGAAATGCTCGATTCGTCGCACGAATGACAGGGCAGAAATTGAACAATATAGGCCAAGAAATTTTACATCTAGCTTATTCACTAGAAGTCTCACCGACAGACTGCTACTTTTTCAAGAATTTGGATCATTTCCTGTAAGGTGAGGTCTTCAAAAAACAAGTAACAGCTCAAAACTCCTTTGAAAATTTTTTTTTGGTTCTAGGATCCCAGAATTCTATGCTTTCGGAATAAATGTTTGTAGTTATCAAAAATGTATAGATTCTGAAGGTTCTTATTTCTGTGAATGACTTTTATTGTAAGTTGAGATATGCTGCTTCATGGTAGATAGTAAAAGGCTGCATTTGTGTTTGAACCAACCCCATTACACTACACAAACAATTTTTTTCTCATTGAATATGTCTAAAAAGTTTAGAAAATGTCAATTATTCCCTTCTAACTTTGCTATTGTGAACAAAAAAGTGATGATTTGAAATGTACTCATGTACATGAAAGAATTATGCTAGGCGTCACATGGAGAGACTAAATCTGGGAAAAGACAAAAGCCAGGGACATCATAGAATCCATTAAAAATCTCAAATGGCAGTTAGCTGGCCATGTTGCAAGAAAGGCAGACAACCGATGGGCATCCCGACTCACGACATTGATCCCCCGAGATCACATGCACAACCGAGGCCGGCAGAATATTGGATGGAGGGACGAGCTAGACAAATTCAGAAATTACTGGCTCTGCAACGCCCATGATAGAGAAGTGTGGCAAATCCCGAGGAAGGTCTATGTCCAACGACGGACGTTGGAAGACTGATGATGATGATGATGATGATGATGATGATGATGATGATGATGATGATGATGATTTTCTCTTGAACAACGGACAAATCTGCACATTTTTTAATCACATGAAGTAAGAATAGCAAATACTGATGAATATCACTGTCTTGGTCACAAAAGCAAAGTTTGAAAGGAATAACAGTCATTTCATGATTTTTTTGAAAACATATATATAATTAGAAAATAACACTCATTACCCTGGAATAAAATTGCATTGTAGGTGTAAGCAGTGGTCACAGATTACTCGGTAAGATACACTCATACGTGGAACTTGTTGAAAGAAGTATAGATATACCACGCTTTACGAAACTCTGCTTCATGCTACTTCTACTCAATAGAATGACTCCAAACATCACAGCTGAGGACATTCGGGCTTTATTTTTCATGCATCGATTAGCGAAATGTGGGGTTGCAAATAAATACCAACGCTACTTGAAATTAGTGTTCACCGCATAAAATACTATTAATTCAGTTCTCATTTCTCATTCAATACAGGGAGAGGTCCAATCAAAAAAATCATTGATTAACAGCGAAGGTTGGGATCATGTCTTTCTAAGAATCGAACCGAAATTATTTTCCAAGCTAATTAATTATGGTCCATGGAATTCAATTATAACAGCGGAGAATCACGAAGGATAGGCTATTCTGTCATTTTTATTTATCTGTTTTTTTTTTTTCATTTCTTAGCGGTAATTGAAATGACAAATGATCGACAGGTAGGTTTGCGTCCATGCCTTCACAAAAAAAGCAATAAAGAACAATGTAGTTGTATGAAACCAGCATCCTTAGAACTTGAAATATTTTTTATGGGGTTGTTTTACGCCGCTAGGGATATGTACGCGTTTCTCTAACCATATATTATTTAGTTATTTTCTATATATCGTTTCAGACATTCATGTATTCCTTGTTCGATAAATATATTAAGAAATAGGGATGTGCTGTTTGATACGCTACCATGCAAAAACAACACGACTACACGCACTGAAATATTTGTAAGTACGTTGGTAAGTAAATAGGACCGTGGTCTAATGATAGAAAAACATTTATAATAAACAACAATTATTTCTTTCAGTTTTGGCTATTTCTTTTTGCTCCCATCCTAGTTTTTAGCTATCAAATTGTTATAGTTATAAAAATTCAATAAAAGATTAAGATGGGTGTAAATATTTTGTCAAATTTATAAAAAAACGGGTTACTTCATCGAATATAGTAATAATAAACAATTATTTATTTTTCAGTATATTCTTCTTCCCAGTGAATACACTTGACCAACGCCTCTACCCCAACCGTATTGATCGAACATTATAGAGTGAAAATTTCCGATCAAAATTTTGCACACGACTCTGTTAAGCTACAGACTGATTGATTCACCCTGCTATCCTTGCAAATGCTGCCAAATGTATACAATGTTTTCCTCCACTCCTGAAATCACATACGTCTCTTTCTTGCAAGTTCTGTTTACAAACCTCGGCATTTTCAAATGCGTCCCCCTCTCCCAGGGCCGCACACGAAGGAGACGAGATGCTCACAATCCCAGCAATTAATTCTCTTGTTTAGGTTCGTGATAACAAAATCTGTGGAGGGGGCCACTGCCTAGGGAAGTATGGCAGACACTGTGCGTCATCTGGAAATGATATTTGGCGCTCCCTTCAAGAAACTATCGTGTCTGGACTGGAGCCCCTACCCTCGCCCCCGAAAAAATTCCAAGAAATGAGATTGCAGATATAAAAAAAAGTTGGATACATTTTGTAAAACCCCAATCCAAGTTGGAAGATGAAGTTGATTTTGTTCTTCTATCGTTGTGCTGCAACAATAACATCAACAATCCTCATCTGATTCAGGGGGAGTAAACTCTTCACTGTTTGTCCGTTCTGTCACGTTAAACCAAACCAATTCAATTTCGTATCGATAACATTCAGGCAAACAAATGCAGCAGTAATATATGAATAAAAAATTTTTAATCTGAGTCATAGATAGATAGATAAATATGTATGAATATACAAAAATTGATTTGAATATCTTGTGATAGGTAGATACGAATACACTGAGTTAAATGAACAGGGAAGGAGATTGGTGTATAATTAGAGACGCTTAGAAATGAAATGATAAAATTTGAGTGTGAATTTATTCCCGTCATGAATATTTGAAAAAAAAAAGAAGAAAATACTTTACAAATCACATTATCAACAGATCGATACTTAGAAAACTGATATATCTTTTATCATCAGATACATTTTCGATTTAAAGAAAAAGCGAAGACTGAAAAAAATTCTATATCCGTGAGAAAACTAAAAAAAAGATACAGGTCTGGTTAGTCACTCAAAAGAAACCATCCCGTTTTTGAGAACATGTCATGTTGGGGTGATCGATTAGAAAATTGAAAAAATGAGCGAGATCAATGGTCAAGTTATCTCCTACGCTTATTGTGATCTATAAAGAAATCAGAATTAAAAAAAAACAAAACAAACAAAGGCAATGGGACCAATTTAGCATGAATTTACCTCGCAAATCCAACCTTCCATGAAAAACCTATTTTTTCGAGGTATGGGATTTGAAAAAAATTTAAGCCCTCTTGCTTCATTTGGGGAGGTCTTTACTTGCGATACATAAAGAGCCAACCAGCCAGACAGACAGGCTATCTTAAAAACTGAAGAAACCAATGTTGGCAGGTTTTGTTGACGGTTTCGAAAAGATATATGCCGAAGATAAGAAAGATAATAATGTACACCAACCAAATCGCATAACGTTTTAAAAAGACACTCCAATCCCCCGGTAAAGAAAACAAACAAACAAGAAAAACAAAAAACAATAACTTAAAATATTCACAATGGCGTCTGAATAAATTTCAAAACCGAAGTGATTGTTTTAAGCCATCGAAGAAAGACATTGGATGTGAGAGGGAAGGCTGGGTAGAAAGCATCGTAAATATGTCTATGTATGCAAAACATCATTTGTGAGATCGGAGAGACGAAGATGAAAGAAATCTTTGGATATCACTAATAAAACGGATTGGTTCCTCTGATAAAAGTTATTTTTTGGCTTTCTTTTACTAATTTTTAAATAAAACACAAATCTGCGGATCTAAACCACTTCAAAGGAAGATATTCACGTTGCATTTTATTGGTTTATATCGATGTATGGAAAAGATATCTTTGAAGTAAGCAGCAAAGCCGCTGATGATAAGAGCATTGATACCAATCACCTTTTAAAAAAGAGAAAGCTAGAATCTCAGCGATCGCAACTAGTTAAAAAAACTGATTTTAACAGCTGTATAGCGGGACTTAGCGTTGCGGTTCATCGGAAGAAGGTCTAGTTTTAACCAGGATTTCTTTCATGTTAATTTTAGTTGCTTTTAACCACAACTTCAGTCTATAGTAATGACTACAACTGCACAAATAAGGAATAAGATATGGAACTTTTCACTCGATCGCTTGGCATCGAATTTTGTTATTACTTTGTCGTTAGTTGTATCATTAGTAGCAGCATTATCTTGATTCATTGTTTTATTAGATTAAGCACTTTTTTATTGAACAAATGAAGAAACTATAAATAGGGAAAAATTCTATTGTTTTCCTAAATGTATGTTTGTTCGTGTGTTTGTTTGTGTGTTTGTGTGTTCCAGCACTCCTGGTCATACCGTTTTGTCAAGAGACTTGAAAATTAGCAATAGTACTGCGCTAGACCTCTACCAAAAATGTTTTTCTTGAATTTTGGAGATTTTTAAAAACTTTTTGGCGGCTTTATTTTGACTGGTTTATAAATAACGTCTAGATTCTCTGGAATCTAGATGTCTCTAGATGTTTTTAACCCCTATTTCAGATATTTTCTAGTGGAAATCGTTACTGATGTCATAAATATAATTTGTACTGATCATATTCATTCTTCGATGGAATCTGTAATGGCGTGTCTTAATTTCAGTTGCTTTTCAGCGCGATTTATATCTTCATCCATGCGCGTGCAGATAAACACTTACACATAAATATAAGAGCAATACATATATATTTTTTGCATGATATTATCATACATACACATATTCTTCACACATCCTCTCTCCAGCGTCGAACATGTAAACAGTAAATTTTTTTCTGTGAGCCGTTGCAAATTTTTTTTCTGAAAAAGATGGCTGGCCCCCGTCCAAATGCATTGAAATATGTTCACAGCATGATGATAGAAAATAAGATTTAACACCTTTCTCTCGAGTTTTTTCTCTTGAACTTCCAATTTTCATTTTCATTAACACACACACACACACATGTATGTGTATGCATAATATATATATATATGTATACTATAATATGAATATGCATTTATATTACCATACATACACACATGCCTTCATACTCCCTCAAATACACGCATCCTTAATCTACTCTTTCTCTGAGACGGCTAGGCGTCAATATAATGCACTTCAACGCACCTATACTGAAGCATACATATTTTCTTTACACGAGCATACTTACACAGGCACCATTTATACGTACGTACCCCAGAGACTAAAATACGCGTACAATAACACAAACATACTGTCTGAAGTTCTGAGATGAACCATTATTAGGTTTTGAATACAGGAATACCTTGATTTGTGCGTTTTCGATGATTGCAGGTTTCGATGTAATTCGGTTGAGATAAAATATTAATGAAACTAAGTATAAGCTAAAAATAAGACATTGAATTATGATACGACTTTGAACAGTTTTGTATTGAACGAATCGACGAATCAAAATCACAAATCAAGGTATGCAATCTCTTATTTCATCCTAACTTCTTTTAGTTGCTTTTTATCACAATTCACTCATGCCAGTCTCCGACTGTGAGTAAACACCTCTCGCTGAGACTCGTACTCGCATCCTTTTTGTTCCAACTGCACCAACTGTTCTTACCAACTGAGCTCCGAGAATTCTACGTGTAGCAGAAAATTAGATCTAACCTTTAACCCTCTCTTTATGTTTCCTAATTTCTCTAGGTGCCATATTAGACACTGTCAACTAAAACTGTCCCCAAAACGGTCAACATGGATTACTCCGTTTCTAAGATGGTCTGGCTGACCGTCACGCATACAGGTCGCATCAATGGAGTTAGTAGACTGAAAATTCAAACATTTACTGATAATGTGTACAGAAAAAAAAATTCTTTTGACCCTTTCCCCCACTAAATTTTCTTTTAGTGGGGGTTTTATGCTATCTTTGTTTGTTCTTGCTCGTTTTTTTCGAAAATGCAGATTTTTTTGTGATCATTGCCAAAACAAAGGGGGATAAAAGTAACTTATTCGTTGATCAACCATACTACCATTTTTTTTCTTGTTGATCCCCCCCCTAAAAGTCACGCTGCCAAAAGATATTGATCACGTGACGGTTCCTGATAAGCGACTAGCCAGACGTGTCACTTATTGATTTTTTACACTATTAGTTGCAGTATCAAATTTTTACAATAATGGCTGACAATACTTCATCTAATAAAACTAATCAAGATAATTTCGGTTCTAACAATCCTAATAAGTATTGGCTGGCATTATTCCATGGATCATCTTAACTAGAAAGCAATCTCATCATTGTTCTTCTGATAACTGCCTTTTCGCCAGTGCTATCCCAGCCTTCCGTCATTGGCAGAAGTTTACAGGTGGAACATAATCAATATTTAATGTATTTTTATGATTACTATCCTCATTGTTATTGTTTTGATATCTGCGTTTTGACTGATTCAAAAAAAGTGCAATTGTTGTGGTTCTGCGCTAGATTGAGTGAAACCTAATAAATATCAACATATTAACCTCATAGTAATAGTTTCAAAGCTTGTCTCATGTACGAGCTTACAAGAGCAGAGTTCTCGATATTCGTTGGGTACCACACACAGGTCACCCTGTGTCTGGCTAGGCTTATTAAATATCTGCACAAAAAAAAAAAAAAAAGAATTTAAATGATTTTTTCAAAAATAGAACTACTGAACTCATTCCACTAGAAGACTCCATTGTTTCAATTGGTGGTAAGATGATATTTTTCATCAGCGAAATTTAACAGTTTATAGCCACGGACTGAGAAGCAGGAAAAGTCATAATGTCCATTATATAAGTGGATGCACTAGTATCCTGATACTCATATACCTAGAAACGCACATATACATAAAGAAGGCAAATCTGCCTGGGTAAACACACACACATACATATATACACACATGTGCGTACGCACACACACACACACACATGCACACAGTGCCAAGAAGAACTGGCTAGCGTCCCGCCAAAAAGGTCGTGTCAACCTCTGATTGGTTGTAATTGGAAGTGAGTCTGGAGCGTTGTCACTTTGGTCCAAAAGGAATTCATGTCAACACATTATGAAGAGTTCTCAGCTGCTGTGTTGAAAGTCACGCTGTCGACAAAACAAGAAAACTGCCATCTTACAAACAATATGGCGAAAAAGAAAAAAAATAGATTGCTTCCTACACATTTTTCCCACACAAAGAATAACCAAAAACTATCAAAATCTAAATAAATGTTTAAAAAAAAAAAGTCGCATCATGCTCATTTCCATGATGCTGATTATTCCATGTATAACATCTTCAAAAAATGATAACCGACATGACTCGAGTCAGATTTTATCGATAAAATTCCTTATCATGCCTAACAGAACATGGCTTTTACCATGCAAGAGATATCCTGTGTCTTAATTACATGGTAGAGGCTTTTGGCAGTGGCATATGGTGGTTATTGTCACGGGCTATGCTACCATGCTGAACAAAGTACTGCTTCCTCAAGGAGTCGTCCCCTCCCAGGCTCTCAAATCCCCCTAAATTTATAGCTATACTTCAGTTGCAATTTATAATCTGCTCTATTGATGAATAGTTCATTTTTTTTAGTCATATTCAGTATCAATAAACAAAAATAACCAGCAATCCAATCATAGCACAGATTACAAATTGAAGTTTCGATTTATTTTCTTGTAATACTAATTGGTTCGCCCACTTAAAGCCGACTTCTCGGTACGCGACCAGGCGAGCATAACCCGGCACACAATAACAATAAATGAACGCATCTTAGTTCAAGGATCAACAAAAACAAATTGTGGAATTAAAACTATTTATTGAGATGTACAAATTATCATTTTACTTGAATCATTTTAGTGAATTAAATTTCTTCTATAGTTCAATTTGATAAGTTATAGTTCGCAGAACAAAGTATCAAACTATTTACGGCATTGTATTATTTTTAAGTTGCTGTAATCGACTGAGAAAGGAAAGTTAATATAATGGTCTTCGCAATCATCATCATCATCATCATCATCATCATCATCATCAGCAGCAGCAGCAGCAGCAGCAGTCTTTTAACGTCCGTCGTTGGACATAGACCTTCCGCAGGATTCACCAAACTTCTTTATCATGACCGTTGTAGAGCCAGTACTTTCTGAATTTGTCTAGCTCACCCCACCATATTGTATTTTGCTAGCCTCAGTTGCGCTTATAATCTCTGGTGATGTCGATGTTTGCCATTCTTGCAAAATGACCAGCCCATTGCCATTTTCTAAATGATTCTATGATGTCTTGGACTCCTGGTCTTCCCCTGATATACTGTGCTGTCTTGTGATCTCTCCATATGATTAATTCGTGTGCACGCTACATGCTTCTCAGTTTGCTGGTCAGTCTCTCGGTTAGCTTCTGTGCTTCAGCTCCATAGGTGACTATCAGGAGGATGCTTTGGTTGTACATCCTTGTTTTTAAAATTAATGGGATCTTCTTGTTCTTGAAGGTTGAGCATGCTCTGTCGAAAGCTTGCCATTGTAGATAGATTCTTCACAATTTCTTATTTTGAGGATTTCATGTCCTTGATAGATGTTGTGGTTTACTTCTTCAAGTCCAACGTTTTCCATTTTGAATGTTGTGTGTTTATATCTGACGTAATTGTTGCACATGACCTTTGTTTTATTAAAGTTCATGTAAAAGCTGATTTTTTTGCTTTCTCATTTCATCTAGCATCAATCGGGGGTCATTGAGGTTCTCTACAAAAAAGACAATGTCGACTGCAAATCTGAGGTTGGTCATATATTCACCGTATGTTTTGATTACTTTATTTTTCTAGTCTAGGACTAGTCTAGATCATCTCAACCATTCATCAAGTTTAGTTTTCATTTGCTCTTATTGTTTTCATTTTCACTTTTTTTTATTCGTTTGCTTGGTAATCTTCGTTTTAATGTACATAAACCCATGGAAGTGTTCAAATAACAAACAAAAGCTGAAAAAGTCATAAGGAGGAACAAATAGTTTTTTTTCATTACAAAGTATGATTAGGCATCAAATCAGAAATCAACGGAATAGTGAAATGAAAAACCTCTTTTTTTTTCTTTATCAAATGTTTGGCCCGTCAGATTCACTTTTTTACAATCCGTTAGTTGAACAGAAGAAAAAGAATTTTGTATCAGATATTCTTTCGGATCATTCCCCTCATTTTTTTTCACAACAAAAACAAAGGTGGATATTTTGACTCAGGGACGAAATTCTATTGAACATCGTTTTAAATCAGGATATTTTTAGCCCACACTCTTTCAGTGTTTTTTAAAAATGTATTTCAGAATTCAAATGTATCCTTTGGAGGTTTAATTTTGGTCATAGTTGCGAGGATATAGCATTAGATTAATCCTGAAAAAAAAGAAAATAATACTTTTGTTTTCTACTGACAGAGGATTTTCAAGTATTTTAGATTGTTTATTGTTCGTTCAATTTTTTGACTCAAGTATAAATCATCATCAAAAATATTGAATAAACATTACATATCTCAGAAAAAAAAGTAATAATGAAATCAAAGCCTTTCTTTTGTTCTTTATCAATGTATGCACAAGAGATACAGCGTACCTCTACTCCCAATTCTTATTACTTTCTCTCTACCCCACCCTTAACATAGAGCTATATCCTGATACAACAAGCTGCAAAATGTGCGATCCGATCTCAGCACACCTGCCAAAACATTTCATTACTTGTGAGAGAAAAATTAGTTTCTCTTTATGATCAATGATTGCATTATTGAGTAAACGTTGATATCAAATTAATATCCAGGTTGGATTCATTGATGGGTGAGCACTGCATATCTTGCACAACTAGAATATAAGCCCTTTTATTGAAGCACATATCCTATCTGGATATATTTTTGTTATTCGATTGCAGCTTGAATATATATTTTTATGACCGAGAAACGGGTATGTTCATGCAACTAATAATCAATCTTTCTTTTCCCCTTTCCCCTCCCCTCTCTTCATCTTATCTTTGCACACACACACACACACACCTTTTTCATTCATGTGTGAGGTGCTATCCAATTTTCAGAAAATGTCATCATGGAAAAATAATACTTACCCTAAGGCTTAGTCTCCACCAGCTCTATTTTCAAGTCGCTCATTTTAGCTTGTAAAGAGAGATATCGCAAAAGGTACTGCTCATAGATGGTTGCAGCAGATGTCTGTAATATATTTGGTTTGAGGGTGCTGGTCAACTTCTTCAAATCTTTGTGTAGCATTTCACATTTTTTAAAAGGCTCTATTTCTAGTGAACCACCCCCCATCCGAAAATAGGGAGTAGTCTGTCAGTGGGGGAGATAAAAGGGGGAACTTTGTTGGCTTTGTGATACGATACATGGTGAAATCCCAGCCTTATTCATTTATGTATATATTTATGCTATAGGTAAAATTCTATTTTACTATTTTCCTCTTATGGCATGTGGGGATAAGCTTCGACTTTCAATTTGAAAACACGCCACAGTGGGTCAGTGTGGAATTTCCCAATTTACGATTGTTGGCTTTCAAAGAATTTCGGATGATAAAGCACACTCATCTAAAACACACACCAATATATGCATATATATATAGAGATAGATAGATAGATAGATAGAGAGAGAGAGAGAGGGGGGGGAGAGAGAAAGAGAGAGAGAGTGATAACTAATTGAACAAAGAGATATTTTTCTTCTAATCTCTTGGGTTTGAGAGTCAAAAACTGGAATTTTCGACCAGAAGAACTACATTTTTGCAATCAACATAACAAGGTAAGACTTCAGAGGTTCTCAATGATCAATTACTGGAAAACGTTTTTAATAGAATTGTTATATATATATATATATATATATATATATATATATATATATATATATATATATATATATATATATATATATATATATATATATATATATATATATATATATATATATATATATATATATATATATATATATAACGATATTCTAAGCAATACATACATTGATGAAGCTATTAAACAGAGGGGAAAACCTGATTTGTGATGATTTCTTGAGGCTCAAAGCCTAGGGCCTAAATACAGAACTGAACGACCCATAGGATACAATAGGCATTCTTTGAGCAAACAGAACTCGTAACCCACACTTTAACTTCTCTATTACTTGGTTCTAGAATTGATTTCCTCCAGTCAAATTATAAATGAATTATAATCCGTTTTATAACTAAGCTTTTTTTTAAAAAAATCTCATTTTTTCCTTTATGGAAGGTCACGTAGTCATCAGAATTAGTTTGGAAGTTTTTCAGTGGAAATCGATCTACCTTTGGTATTCTATCTTTGGTACAAGGATACACACACACACACACACACACACACACACACACACACATATATATGTGTGTGTGTGCATTAGTCTGTATGTACTGATCAATGTCTCTCTAAATACATTCATGTATCTGTGTCTTTCTTTTTTTGTATATAGAATACATTGCAAATATATATATATGTATATATGTATGTATATATTCCATGGTAGTTATCTCAGTCACTGTGTTCTCTTTTGTTCTTGTAAAGCGTGCTGATGTTAGCAACACGCATGTCCGGAGGCACTATCTCTTTTCCCCCCAGCACTGCAGCAGAAGCTCATGCAAGCGGTTGACAAGTATACCCTTAGGCGAAGTGTGAATTTAAATCGAGAAAAACAATGGACATGATCTTCTCACTAGGGTACTTGCAGGAGAAATGCCGCGAGCAAAGACTACCTGTATATTGCCTTCATTGACTTGACCATGGCTTGACCATGGCAGGACAGGCCTCTTTACTCTACTGCAGAGGATTGGTTGCCGCCCACAGCAACTGAGGGTGGTCACATCCTTCCATTAAGACATTCAGAGGGTCGTCTAATACGATGTTCCTTGTTCTAGGCCACTCCAAATCAAAATTGAATTGAAAGAGGGTTGTGCATTTACCTCAACAACATTCTCGGCCCGATTAACTTCCCCAAATCTGACTATCTCGTGAACACGTTACACGGGATTAGTGTTACTTAGCAACCCATTAAAGGGACTTACTGCAAATGAGTGAACAGACATTTTGTTGTTAGGTTACTCTATCGAGACATGCCATTGAGTGAGTCAACTGGGACGTGAACTTTTGAGCACAACTTCGTGTATATATATATATATATATATATATATATATATATATATATATATATATATATCAAAGTATGGATCAGTGATTCAATATCCACTGTGTGATGGGCTTATTTCATAAAGCGCTCAATGCATTCAACAATACAGTTAAGCTTTAAATATGAAATAATAGATTCACTGCACAAACACATTTATGTTTCTGCCCTGTCTGAGCTTCTTTAGGCAAATGATTCAGTTCATTTTCTATCCCTATTTAGAATGTTATTACTTCTTTCCCTTCTTTTATCTGTCGCCACCTCAATGTTAGGGTTCACTATCATATTACTTTTACTTTACATCGACAAAAATGAAATTGAAATGATTAAACACTGTGGATGGACAGACCGGTACAGTAATCAAGAACAATGTCCTGAAAAAAAAACGAGGTTTACCGCTTTGATATGTCAATGGGAAGTCTTAATTCAGCTGAGATGTCGGACTTGATTACTTTGCATAGTTTATACAACCTCACTAAAGATATAGGACCTTACAAGGCCCACATTTCATCAATTGTAGAAAAAAGCTGCGCACAGGGATGCAGAATAAGAAATACATTATTAAAGAAATGAAAAAAAAATGAACTTTAAAGTTGAAACATTAAAATTTACTACATCTCTGAACTTTTGAGATGAGGTGTTATTATTATTTCTATCAATATTCGGACTATCCTCATCTTGGTTATTTTTCATACAATGTTTCAGCCGTTGCACTCTACGGCCTTCATCAGGTATCATCTGGTAGGTGTGGGGAAGTAATGAACCAAACCCTTTATTTATCCGACGGGGGTATATTGACCGCACTCCCCTCTTGGCATTAGAGGTATTATTATTGTCTCACACTAGGATTGAACACAGCAACAGCAAAATAAGTGGAGTTAGAAAAATCATCTGGTATACAACGCCATTTAATTGATAATGAAAAAAACTAACATTGGGAAAATATTCTGCAAATTAATAAAAAACGCTCACAGAACAACCCACTGAGTAAAATATTTAACGAAGTCACACCCAAAGTTAGTTATAGTCGTATGGATAACTTTCAAAGGTTCATAACAAAGCATAACGATAAAGTAATAACACTTATAGAGATAATATAAATGTACCAAACTGCTGCCCCGAATGCAATATCGTACATAAAGCTTAATTATCAACTCTACAGAAACCCTTGGTAGCGAAATATTATATAAATATATAAGAACACCCTCAAATTAAGATTAGCCAACTGCACAGGATCCTTTACAAATCCAATACAAAAGCAATACATCACTATGCACATATTACAGGGACAGCAACCTCACACCTACAGTAAAAATTAAGATATTGGATTTCAACACACATGGCAAAACGTTGAAAACCCAGGCTACCTATGCCCTAATGAAAAATTTGAAATCCTCACCTTAACGAAAAGAACAGACTTGCGAAATAGAAAGAAAATGATATGGCTGTAAAATGTCGGCGCTGCTCAAAATTTCTATTAAAAACATGATTTACATCTCTTACAGGTATACAAAAATCAATCACCATAGCTCTTCATTCCTCTCGTTATTATTAATAATTGTTGCACAGAATTCCAACTGATATCATTGTTAGTATTATCAAACCTTAGCCTTTGTAAGAAAAACCTTCTCACCTTAGTTATATGGATGCGAAACCACCGTAAATCAAAAAAAGAATTAAACTTTAACTACTAGAGTTATGTAAAGTGAACACTTACACTGAGGGGCAGATGAAAGTAGAAAAAATATACTCTGAGGGAAACATATTATAAAGAGCTGATGGATTAACAACACACTTATAAAGAAAATGCCAGAAACATCCCAAGTAATTCATACCTTCTTCTCTTATGGAAGATAAAATATATACAGAGAACAACTAAACGAGGAAAAGAAAAGAAAGAAAAGAAATATAAATAAGATAAAAGGAAGGTTTTCTACCCGAGGAAAATAGACCCTCCAATAACATCCTAAATAGAGATCCAAAATAAATCGAATCATTCGCCCCAAGAAACCCAAACAAGGCAGAAAAATAAACGTGTTTGTTCAGCGGATCCATTATTTCATAATATATATAATGAAATAAAGAATTTACTACACAAATGCAATTATGATTCTGCCCGGTTTGGGCTTTTTCAGGCGGATGATTTGATTTATTTTGGAGCCCTTATTTAGGATGTTATTGGAGGTTGGGGGTCTGTAGAAGCCCAAACAGGTCAGAAACATAAATGTGTTAGTGTAACGAATCCATAATTTCATCATATATATAATGAAATGAAGGTTTCGCTACACGAACACGTTCATGTTTTTGCTTCGTTTTGGCACTTTTAGGCGAACGATTCGATTTATATTAGATCCTTATTTGGGATGTTTCTTGGGGAGGGTTACTTTTTTTAGGGCAGAGAACCTTCCTCTTATCATATTCATAAATCTTTTCTTTTTCTATTTTTATTCCTTGTTTGGTTGTTGGTCACTACTTGTTATATTTTTTTGTTTTACATAGTAGAGATACTTTACAGTCAAGTAATTATGAATCATGAATTAACCGAAGGAACCTTCTTTATCATAATGTTATTAAAACATCAGCTTTTGTGATATGTTTCCTCTCTTAGAATAGTTTATTCTTACTTAAAGCTGTTTCCCAGTGCTGGGTTCACTTTAACATGACCTTAGTTATCAGGTTAATCATTTTAGGTTTAGTATGTTTCTAATGGAAATATTGAAACAAACATACCTATGCCAGAACACTGAAACTCCGTGTTACCTATGCCTAAATAAGAAATCTGAAATACTCACCTTTGTCAATAAAAAACAAAACAAAAAGCAGAATTATAAAATAGAAAGAAATTAATCAAGCCATGGTCAGACATCCTGATTCCTTAAAAACCTGTTAGCTAGACCAAAGTGAAATAATGACGAAAATCAGAGGATATGTTAACGAGTGTGAAAAAAAAAAGAATGAATGAATAGTGTTTATAAAATGTTAAAGGAATTAGGTAACCGAGATGGATGGATCCAGTCTTTGTCAGTGTGAAAGATCATTGTATTAACCGGAACCTGGGAAAGAGGAGAACATTTGTTTCTGGTCCATTTGTCGGACTGATAAGTAGTTAGGTGGTGTTTGAAATCGAACATTGAATGATGTTCAACAAATTATCTGAGTATATTAATGTGATCGCCTATTGAGGTGTTACTACCCGCTAGAAAGTGGTTTCATTTGTTTCAACCATTTATATAAGGATACTTTATCAAGTTAAAAAAACAAACAACAGAAGCTTGATTGTATAATATGAGGAAAAATCAACTTTCTTTCTAAGTGGACTGGCTTTCTAGCTGTGAAAAATTTATATATATATATATATATATATATATATGTGTGTGTGTGTGTGTGTGTGTATATATATATATATATATATATATATATATATTTGATGTTACTTAAATGCCATAATTTCACGTAACTATTTTCAGATTACTATTTGACAAAGATCTTTCTCCTACTTATAAAATCAACACAAAAAGGTATTTTTACCCATAATCAAT
This sequence comes from Thysanoteuthis rhombus, assembly GCA_963457665.1. Classification (NCBI taxonomy): domain Eukaryota; kingdom Metazoa; phylum Mollusca; class Cephalopoda; order Oegopsida; family Thysanoteuthidae; genus Thysanoteuthis; species Thysanoteuthis major. Next base: position 16,198,141 of record OY735208.1, read on the forward strand.
CAATGCATTCATTTTGAAATCAGAACAACTTACAGTCTATCTATCGATTCATCTATCCATCCATTGGGAAAGTGTAAAGTTGACCTCGAACGAAAAGTCCACAATATTGTGTATGTCCAACGGACACGAGACTATATTTGTTATCAAACAGGCTAGACGTAAACCAATAACACTGGTCAATAATACATTTCTATCAGATATGTATTGTGGTGCACTTTACATTGTTCTTGATGCTGTATTGTATTGTATCTTGTTTCTGTGATGAGATAAAAGCAGTATTTTATCATATGATCCCTATAAAGCACTACGTGGGATTCCAAATCTCAACATTTTTAATCTGTCCTTCTGCACAGTACCTTTTTTTGTATATCTTATGCATCGTTATATTGATATTCTGCATTGAAAAGCTTTGCTTGATACAAACCTTGTTTATATTTGACCTTCGCTTTTAATGCCTTATGTAGAGTAGAACTGAAAACAGAACGTGTCCGTAGCGAATAAATGAGATGCACTAGAGCGAAACTGTTTCGGAATTCGTAATCTGCGTCGAAATTTAGTACAAGTTGTACTACAACTTTTATGAAAAATGACGGTCAATTTTGTTGACTGGCGTTATCGCTGCCCTTCGAGACCCGAATGCTCAAGTGGGGACGTTCGCGAAGATTCCTTCTCTATTAGCAGCTGTCAACCAAAGCTGTCACCAAAACTGTCAACATAGGTTTCTTCAGTTTTCAAGTGAATATGGCTATTTTTTTTAATGTGTGTGTCATCCATACAGGTCGCACCAATCGAACCGAATGGCTGAAAAAGCAAATATTTACTCGTTATCATACCAGATAGAAAGAGTTCTCTCGACCAAATCCATGGGATTATAGTGATGGAATTCAATTGACAATTCAAGTTTTTGCTAAATAGGTCCCCAAGTTTGTGTCCTGCTGCAATCACACTTTTTTTCCCAATCTTTTTGGTCATCTTACAAAAGGAGAAAAAATTAACTTATTTATTGATCACCCCTTTTCCCACTCTTTTAATTTATCACCCCCAGCATAACATGCTGCCAAAATACTGATAGTTCCTATTGAGTGACTAACCATACACGTGTTTAATAGAAAATGGACGTTTATCTCAGAATGAATTGTTTTTCTCGCGTTACTTCTACAATGTTCGAAGACAGACTTTTCTTTTTTTGGGATGCCAAGCAGAAATCAGTTGTAAAATCTAGAAGATTCGATTTACAATTTAGCGAAGATGTCTCCCTCCAGGAAGGCACAATTCACTCCTAGAGAAGCCGCACAAGCCACTGGAAATTGGCTGCGTTTTTTTGTGTTGTTCCCCGGTGGTGAGGGATGATGGGAAATTTATTTCGTTAGATTTCCTCCATTTTGATCATTTCTCTTTGTTCGATTAATTTCTCGTCCAATTCTTTCGTTTTTTGGTCTCTCTTGTGACCATCATTTCATTATATTATTCCATCCATTTTTTAAATTTACTTTCCCAGTCACTGATCGGCTTTCTGTCTTTATTTATCAAAATATTTTTTACCTCCCCTTTCCAATTCTTTCTTTCACTCTTTCATCTCCCTTACTTCGTTTCTTTCTTTCTCCAATCAATTTTCTACCTTCTGCGTTTTTTCTCTTGTTAGTTTTTATTTCTTTCTCTAAATAATTTTGTTGTTTTTTCTTCCTCCACCCTTTCCATTTTCTTTCATTCTTTCATTCACTTATTCATTCATTCTTTCTTTCTTTAATTGATTTATTGATTTCTCTCTATAATAATCCCTTTTCCTTTTCTGTCTTTCTTCTTTCACCGTCTCCCCCTATCAATTAGCTTTTATTTTTCTCTCTCCAAATCTTTTTCGTTCCATTTTCTTCCGAGCTGTAGACGTAATTTCATTTCGACTCTTCCATACATTCGACAACACGAACCATCAGGGCAGATCGTTTGAGATTTGAGTTATCAAAATAACAAGGACTTCAACGCATGTCCAAATCTACTTGTTAAAAGCAGGTTCACATTTGATAATCTCTCGGTTAACTTGGGCTACCAAGTAATTGAAATGTTGGCGACTATGAAATGTATAGCAGCAGTCCAAATTCGACTTTCGGAAAATTAGTTTGCATCCCTACTAAATGGCCTTTGAAAGCTTAGGCGATAAATTGTGTGCTTGCTCAAATACTTTTGAGTTGTACCTTTTATGGGAAGAAAACATCGTAGATTTTAATTCTGCCATCGTTTCTCGGACAAGCTAATAACTTCTGACATTGTGTTATTTTTATCTTTCCTTCACTCTGTGACACTGGTCATTCTCATGAGAACTTTGTCTGAGCAGCCGTATGTTTAACGATTTTCGATGTCCTTCGGGACATTAAAAAATGACGAATATTTGCCATCTTTTTTTTTTTTTTGTAATCACTGTCAATAACTCTTTTAATGCATCAATGATTCCCCGTGTTTATTTTTTCCGTGATAATAACTTTTTGTTTTCAAGTCGGTGAGTTCGGTACAAAACATTACAGAATATGCCAAAAGCAGACAATCGATATTCGATAGCCGGTGCCTGTGTAACAATATAAACAAAAAAATCCTGTATGGCCAGTATGTTTATTAACATTCATGACAAAGGACAGTTTCTTCTATATTGAGAACTCTGTCTGTTAACCAGTTATTGTAAAAAAAAGTCTGGTTAGTCACTAAATAGGAACCGTTACAAGACAAATGTCTTTTGGCAGCATGTTGTGTATGGGTGATCAATCAAAAATTGGAATAAGGCGTAATCTATGAAAATATTATCCCTCTCTCGCCTAAAAGTGAGAAAAACGTGAACGTCACTGGACACAAACCAAGAGGCTTATGTGGCATAAATTCATTGGTGTGAGAGAACTAAATAAAAACATCTTCCAAACAAAATAAGATGTATGTTTCAGCCATCTAGCTCCATTGGTGCAGCTTGTATGTACGACACACATGAAAACTGAAGAAACGTATGTTGATAGTTTTGGTGACAGTACAGGTTGAGTGTCAATATATGTAAAACCCGGTCCATATCGATTGAACATATTGTTGAACACGGTGCCACACTGTTGAGTAGTGGTTAGCAGGTAGACGAATCTGCCAGCGTAAGTTCAATCCTAACCGTGAGACCCACTCTTGTAAATCTAAATTTAAAAAAAGATAGCGGTCATGTTTGTCACTTGATAGAAACCGTCTCGTGTATAACGTCTTTTCGTAGCATACCGTTATCGGCAGTAAATGTAAAAAGGTTGAACTGGGCGCTAAGGCGTTGAGTGATGGTTAACGAGCTAGTATCGAAGACCATTACTACCTCGGTAAATTCAATGTTCACTGGGAACACCACCGTTGTATCATTGTGCCAGACTAAGCTTAGCTTAGTAAGTAACTATTATAACCTGCCTAGAGGCTGAGGTAATTGCACATTTTCTACTGGCATTACAAGTTAATGTTCGATCCCAGCTAAAAACCAGGAATTCGAATGCTAATTTTCCAGATAAATTTAGTGTAATATAGGTATGAACTAAGCTCATCTTAGTTAGGCTATGTTGTGAAGCTATCTGTTGTCTAGTATCCTTGCAATATGTCTTGCCCATTGCTATTTTAATTTAATAATGGCTTTCGGAATATCTTTGGTGCCTGTTTTCTCCCGATTTTGTGCTATTTTCTTATGTTTGCATGTGATCATAGAATCTACCCGAAAACTTGAATGGCAATGTGCTGGTCATGTTGCAAGAATGACAGATAACCGATGGACATCACAACTTACCACACGGATCCCCAGAGATCACATGCGAAACCAAGGCCGGCAGAATGCAAATTCATTAAATATTGGCTACGCAACGCCCACGAGTGACGAATCGTGGGTAAGGTCTATATCCGACAACAGACGTTGAAAGACAGATAACGATGATGTTGCAAGGTTGTTAGTTTGCCATTGTCTTGGTTAAGTTCCATGTTTCAGCTCCATAGGTGACTTTAGGGAGGATGTAGACCCTTACTAAGCTTAATGAACATTATTTTATAGCAGTTTTGATTTTTCACTTTATAGAAACCGTCACGTGACCAAGGTCTTTTGACAGCATGCCATGTTGTGGGTGATCAATTGAAAAATCAGTGACCAATGAATTAGATACTTCTCCCGAATTGTGTTGGGTGGTGATCACTTAAACATTCTGAAATAAAAACGTGCGGGGATGCTGTTGGACACAAACTAAGGAATCAATTAAGCATAAACTTACATTGCAAATTGAACCACTCACGAAAAACGTTTGGCCCCCAAATTCAAAGGTACCCCCAAAGTAAAACAGCTTTGGTTGTCGATTTCTGATAAGCATCGAAAAAAAAACCAACATCAACAAAGGAACTGTTTTGTATAGACATAATATGGAGTAAATGTTTACATTTTCAGCCCTCTATCTCTATTGATGCAGCCTGTACGCACGATACATATGTAGCCAGTCACAGTGCCAGGCAAATGCACGTAAAAACTGGAAAAATCCGTGTTAACTGTTTTAGCTGACGATTTATAATAAACATCATCTTTATATTATTGATTGCAACAATCTCGGCTACACAAGCAGTTGCTGAGGGTATGCTCTCTTGTCGAAGTTTGGCACTGTATTCGACGGCAAGCTCAGTTTAGATTTTAAAACATGAGGCTTCGTAGGCCTAATTTTCATTTGGATTAGCCTGATAAACTGTTTTCGACTTGAATGCAAGGCAGATATCATTAAAGGTATTTCTTATTACAGTTGAAATATATACGAGATTGACGTGTACAAGTGTCTGCAGCAAGTTTTGGCAGTTCTATCCAAGCATATGTTTGTAGCATAAGCTCATGTTACTTTGACTGTCGTAAAATGAAGGCTATAATTGGTCTTACGGGTGTAAAATGTGGTAGTTAAATATAGCACACACAGTCTTGGAAAAGTCATTCAAAGGCTCCAAAATGTATAACTATACATACAACGTATTGATCAGATATTGAGACAACAATGAAGTCAAAAGCCATTAATCTGCTCTTTATCAGTCAACCAGACTGTTTAAAATCTCTGTATGCGCCTGAAAAAGAAATTACGACGATACTTTTGCACGTCAATGCTCTATTTCTGTTTTGCCCAAACGAATTCATGATGTGCGATAATCTGATAATAGACATATTCTTGGTTTTCAAGTTATCATTACGTTGATATCTGACCAATACTTTTTGGAGCCTTTGGATACTGTGTTTAACTACCATATTTTACATCTGTAATACCAAGGATCACTTTTACCTCCAATTTACGAGACTTTAAGTAGCATTAACCAGTATCATGACTATGTACGCGGATGTAGACAGAGGCCAAAAGATGTGAAGTAAACACATGACTATATACAAACGTACATACGAAAATATAATGGTGCGAGCCGATGATGAATTACTTATAACATAAATGACGGAAAACATCGTAAATAACTTAATTAAGACCAGGAGAGCGTTGCGAAAGTTTTCATAATTAGGCAAAAGAAAAATTCGGAAGGACTCAATTACCACTAATGATTTCTCCATGAATATTTTATGGGCAATTTCATTGGTAATTTATATATATATATGTATATATATGTATGTATCTTTATTTGCATGGATCTTTTCACACTGGTTTATGATCTTCAGACGAATGATGTACTTTTAAGCGTTCTAAACATAAATTATCTTATGAACAAATTAAATAAAACAGTTGAGTGTATCCTTAAGACCTAATATAACTATTGGCTCGAATTTACGATGATACACACGGTCAAAATATACTGTGCAAGCAGATGAGTTAACGTGCACGCATATGCAAACATACTCATACACACACTCATACATGTATATATCAAAGCCATATATGCAAATTAGTATGTTTATTTGCATAATTGTCTATTGTGTCAGAATCCAGTTATAATCTGTTGTTATAAGAACGACAAATACGTCACAGAAACGCTGATCGTTTGAAAGAACAAAAAAGAAAAATGAGTGTTTAAGTGACTGGAAGAAGTTTAATGTTTGTTTAATGTTATACTCAAGACTTAAGACTTTATGTCTGATCATCTTTTGAAACCGCTAGAGTTCAGATGAAACTTATAATATTTCAAATAAGGATGCTTGAATTATTAAAACTAAATTACCTGATAAAATAGCTTGAAAAATTTATTTCTTTTTATTAATAGCTCAATTTACTTTAATCAATATTGAGCACTGTGATTAAATATCATGAACAACGGAAAAGATATGTTTTTCTTTGTAATTTATGAACTATATATGTGTGTGTATTTGTGTATTTATGTGTGTGCGTGTGCATAGTGGCTCATCAAATAACAGCAAATCAAGAGCTTATTTTGATAATTGCTTGTTTTAGCATAAAACTTCATTACATCATTTATTCTCAATTGTAATTGAGAGACAAACAAAACGACAACATCTTCTGATTACTCAATCGCGTCCACGAAAGATAAAAATACACACAAACTGAATTAACCGAGCTTCCCATATCTAATTATTTCGATATATTTTTCACAATTAATTATTAGCTAAGAAAAAATGACTCCGATTAAACTCCTATCAAAGTTGGAGCGAAATATGAGGAGAGCAATGGGGAAGGGGAAGTAATTGTAGCTAAATCTGATATGTTTATAATTTGTTCATTTTACTAACCTAAAAAAGATGTCATCAGAAGATTGGCTAAGAATAGATATTTAAAAAAAACTCATACATCCTTCCAGTTCAGAGGAAGAGTGCAGAGTTTGCTCGAAGCATTTGACCTTCTATTCCCACGAAACACACTTTCTGATAGACTAGTTCATCATTTTGATATATTTTGATGACATTACTATGCAAACCTTGAGAACATCGGTATATGAGGAAAAACCAAAGTACGGATGTGACAACGATTTCAATGAATTACTTTGTATCAGAATCGAAATAAAATTGAGGAACCAATGTTGGCATATTTTGCAAAGTCGTTTCAAAATTTGAACACCTGCCGCCTGACTATTCAAGATTGCTGACTGAAATAGAAGTATTGGAAAGCTGTCCTAGAATTGGCGAAGAATATAGACAATATTGAGAAGTTTACGGGTGTCATATTTTTTAAAGAATGTTTTTTAAAAAATACTTCCTATTTTTTAAAAGGCATGTGAATGTCTGCCTATCGATCCACTCGAGTCTCTCCATATCTGTCGATTAATCTATTTCAGTATTCGTCGATCGATATATATATATATATATATATATATAATTTCATTTCATATCATTTGTTCAACTTGATAGATCGATACTGACAAACTTAGATGGATGAAAGTGTCGATATATGTATATACACACACACACACACACACACATATATATATATGTATATATATATATATATATATATATATATATATATATATATATATATATTACCCTACTCCCTACGGATGGAAGTTTAAGATCTTGGGCTGGTCGATTTGCTACTGGGTAACATCTTGCCGAACAAAATATAGCTGTGTGTATAATTATCTGTGTTTATAATTATCATATATGTATGTAATATGTGTGTGTGTGTGTGTGTGTGTGTGTGTGTGTGTGTGTGTGTGTGCGCGTTTATAAGTTATAGTATATACTTGGACATGAAAAAAAAACACGTTCAAATGCAACTGAAATTAGATTTGATTGTCAAGAACATACTTATTATCATTAACAATGACAAAATCCTACTTTTATTGCTCGTTAAAAGACTCGGGGATTCGGGATTAAAAACTCCTGTCAACTTCTAAATCCATGCTTCATCCGTGTAAGGTCTTTGTGATGAGTCACTGTCAATTAAGACTAACGCTCTTCAAGTTTGTGAGACATAAAAACTGTTTTAGAGAAAGTTTATATCCTTTTCTGTGTCCTCCGACCTTTGTCATAATTGATCATTTGCATACAGATGTCCCTCGTTATAACGCGGATGTTGTGGTCTAAGAATGCCCACCACGTTACAATTGGGACGCAATAAAATATGCAATAGTCACCTTTTAGTTAGATATAGCTAGAGTAATATTTTTGGGTCCACCATTCATTCACGTCATAACACGAACTGCACTATAACGATCTGTGTTGTAGTAAAGCGGAGTTGTTTTCTGAACAGCTGCTCTTTGATAATTTTCCAAGTCTTTTGGGACGACAGAACTTTCGTTCCTTACATATATGACATTGTGAGATAAAATTCCTTTGTAGAACGTTTGTTCTCACATTCCCTTGGACTTAGTATGAGAAGTCAACTCACTTTTTCTATCAGTTATTTGGTAAATCCTTCAATACTGTTTGATATAATTTATATTGTGTGTAAAGCAATGTTTATTTAGATATTCTCAGTAATACGGTTGTTGAAGAAATACCCGGACTGCGTGTGTAGCGGAAATCTGCTCAGGCAATGGTATGAATGGATACATGAAATCCTGTTGGTAGCATTCGTGAATTGAATGTGTTTGATTTCATATAAATATCCCGATTGTATCGAATTTTATTGTTTTTATACTTTGACTCTTTGTACTCTGCTTTATCACAGAAGGATCGGATTGAAGAGCAGAGCGTCCATGTAAAATTTTGTTTCAAACTTGGAAAAAACAATGTGTTCTAATTAAACTGTGTATTTCTGTTGATGATTGTTATATCAAGTGGTGCTACGTATTCCTTCGTAAGTGATTTACACGATGGTGTACGTATTGCTACATGCTTTTACCCCTACGTCTTTAAATGCTTTATAAGCATTCTCTTACTTGAATTTATTTTCATGATTCAATCTTTTGTTATTAGATATTTGTAATGTTGAAAAAAATGGATATTGTTCCTAGTGAATTCTTCATTGTTTCACCTCCTCGTCTTCTGTAAATACGGGAAGAGGACAGATATTTGAAAAGGCAGAGGAAACGAAACAAATTTAATCTTCCTTATTTCAGGACTCTTTCGACGTTGACCTTTTTGAACCAAAAACATCACAATGAAACAACATTGTGTTTGGAATTCAAGAAGTCAGTTTACACAAACACATCACAGTGCACCATAACATTTGTTGAAATTACAACCTAAGTAAAAACATCACATTTTCACACTTGTTTTTATTTACCATCTTCCTGAATCTAGACGCAAACAGTCCTGGATTTGGGCCAGTTTTGCTAAGTATGGTTGGGTATCTATAGCTAAAACTGTCTTTAAAATGACTAAAATCGGCTAAATCTTTCTATTTACAGCTAAGTTGATAGCTAAGAATGTTATATCATACACATTTCGAGCCTACTTATCAAAGTTATCTTATAACTATTAAATTCCAGAAGAAATAATTGGAGTGAATTTGCTTTTATTGAACTAGCTAATAATTTTTTTAATATTTAGAATTTCGGTTATCGCAGAGTTTTATCGACTTAACAGGGGTAAAATAACCCAGATGTAGCTGAAAACGGCTGATTTGGCGACCCTGAATTGAGCACATACATAACAAACTCTCTATCACATATGTTCACGCATTTTTTGTTTGGGCGTCCCCCGATAATATTTCGCATGCATTCAAGTCAAACGAGTTTGCCCTTTCTACTCTTACTTCTCTCTTTCCGTCCCTCTATCTGTCCCTCTGTCTGTCTGTCTGTCTGTCTCTTTTTCTTGTTATCTCTTCTTTTTCCTGTCATTGCAATTGTCTTTCTATTTCTTTCCTTCTGAATTTTTCTCTGTTTTGTTACGTATGCACTGATACCCCCGGTTGCAAAGCAAATTATTTTTCTTTCGTTTTCCACCTTTTAATTCATTTAAAAAAACTATCCACCTACGGTCAATTGTCTTTATATTTATTCTATGTTAATTCCTTTTGTTGTTCGCTTCTTGATAACTTTACAAACTATCTGTCACGCCTATGTGTTTCAAGTTCATTCTATTTCAAAGCGAAATTATCATTTAATAATTGTTTTCCCCACAAGGCCCGCTTCCAACGAAGGAATCGTCACAAGTGGAAAAAATATGGCCGTCAAAATCAGGGTTGTCTGATAGTTGGAGACGTTTCTGGACTCCAAATCATGAAGGAAGGGTTTAATGCTAAAACATTTCATAAAACCAATTATTCTATGTTTTTTTCAACGATGAAGAATCAAAAATCAATAGTATTGATTTACAAACAATACTACTATTTATCCTCATCTTTACTTATCAGGATTTTTCCATCTTTACAGTGACAGCCTGAGGATTGGGGGTGCTATTATGAAAAAAAAAAACAAAACCCAAAACAACTGGTGAATCAAGATGAAAGTGGATAGTGGTATTAAGAAAAATAATCTTAACGACTTTTTAACCTAGCAATACCGAAATACACACCAAAAATATGGATTTATCAAGAATACACCTGCAACAAAACCAAAATGGTCAAAAGTTTAAATAAGACAAAACCAAAAAATTCATGACCAAATACAATTTAAAATGCCAGATTTGTAAAATTTGGCCATAAAATGGCCAAAATGCCCGCGCAAGTCAAAACGCAACTTCGCTTCTTGTTGTTTTTTCCCCTTTTCTGTCCGTCTATTATCCTTCTGACATGAATGAATTTGCTGAATCGAACTAACTTGGTTTGAAAGTCCGTGCAGCAAGGAAAATTTGACAATTTCAGTGTATCTGATAATGGGACGGCAAAATTTATTTGCTGCAACGGGGAAAATGATTTTTTTTAGAAATCCCTTTTACAGATACTCTCATAACCACTCCCAACCTATAATGCATTCGGCATGTCATAGATATAATACCCATATTCCGTTGATAAGTTTTTTCTCTTAAATTCCTGGTGATCACATTTTTCCTGATTCTCGATACATTCTTATTGTCAAATCATTTACACTGCATTTATTCTGTCAAACCATTAGCAATGCATTTCTGTAGGAAAAAAAAATTCTCACTTGAACACCAATATCTTGCGCCACAAGAAGCACATGAACTTATTCATCCCGCTTGGGCAAGGCATGGAATTTTTTTTTAGTTGTAAGATTACACCATCCCATGGCTGCACTCAGAAGAATTTTAACACTCCAGAAACAGTTAAAATGGCAAACCCCCGCCAAAAATAAAAAAACAAAAAAAAAGAAAAGAACCAACAATAAACTAGCTGATGGAGTGGTCAATAGTATGCCTTCTCAGGTGAACAGCTCTTGTCTCACATCTGCTTTGGTGTAAAGTCTGGGCTTTTCAGTCCGTCAGATGCATAATAACTCTCATCTGCCTTTTAGTTGGCGGGAAATCAAGTCCAACCTAAGACACACTTTTTCTTTTTTAGTTCTATTTTCTGCTTTTGATGTACTGATTTCTTTTTCGGTCACTATGAACTGAAATCATTACGAATTCAATCATATCACACGTATTTTCATCTTATTCTTTCGGTAATGCTTGCCTTAATTTCTGGCCGCTGAAAATCTCTTTTTTTTCCGTAATTTTCTGAGCATTTTTACAGTAAATCTTATAACATTATTCATATAATAGATCTATTATATCTTGAATACTAGTAATAATTCCTGACAGCTGACAATCCCTTTTTTTCTGATTTTCAATATATTCCTTCTCTCAGATGAAATGGTGAGTCTGTTAATGTAAATGAATAACAGCTAAGTGGGGTAGTAATAATATCAGTGGGCTGCGATAAGAAAAGTCGAGACCTTGCCTAAGTTAAGCGGCTGTAAATGCAATCGGTGCTAAAATGTCATCATTATTATTCTTTCATTCTCCATTACCTCCCGTATTTGTTGCATACTACACATGTAATCAATATCATAAGAATAAATAAAAATTCTTACGCATTGGTCTAACAAACCCTACCCAGGATATCATAGGTTACATAAGCTAGAAAAAAAAAAGAAAAAAAAAAACTCCTAAAATAATCTTATAGGTGGTCTCAGGGGATAGATTGAAAGCTGTTTTTTTTTCATTTTTTTTTTTTTTAGATTAAAACCCTTTAATCGTTTCAGATAAACGCTGAAAAGACACCCAAATAACTTGATATGGGTGTTTTACCCTCAATGTGAACAGTGGATCGCTTTGTTTCTTATTCAAGTGCGCAATCTGCGTTTTTCTCCTTCATTGGACCACTCTTGAGTTCTCAACATTTTATGGTGTACTGAACTATATACATACATATATATGTATAATGACACGGACACTTCCCTCACACAGACTTCAAGCACATTCATAGACAAGCACACGTACATATTAGGTTGATGTAAATGTTCCCGGCACCATTTTCTGCATGGTTTGAAAAAACTCTTGGATTTATCTTCGAAATTTACTCAGCTCTTTACTCCTTGTACAATCAGTCAACCCCGAGTATTTTAGAAGCCTCCGGGAAATTACAGAAGCTACGTAAATGGGTTCCACACGGTCATCGGTCAGCGTTTAAACCAGTGATTTCCAAAGTGAGCGCTACCGTCCTTTGTTGGAAGAGTCAAGGGGGCACATAAAGGCCAGAGGGTGTAAGGAGCGTTGATATGGAGCGCCGGAAGGTAAGGGATGGAAGGGGTTCTCGAGGGTAAGATGATGGTTGGGGGTTTGGAGGACAAGGGGTGTCGAGGGGGGTTAAAAGACCCAATATACATATTTTATTTTCAATGTGTCATTTTTGACTGACTTAACGGAATTGGGTGCAGATGGAATGTTTGCTCTAAGAGCATACGGAAAAGATAGGAAACACTGGTTAAGACGCAAATCTTTTTTTTTTTCTGGTTCTGCACAAACAAAATTTATTTTTGAACAAGACAGATCTAGTCAGCAGGAGACCATCATCGTTTTAGGACCAATTGAACAATTTGAAAAAAGGGAAGATCAATAAATATGTCAAGTTCTCTCAAACAAGCTTAAATGACAAAATATAAGGTATCGATTTAACATAAGCTTACATTGCAAATTGACCACCACTAAAAGCCTATCTACTCCCCCTCCTCGACTGAAAAACTTGAGGAGTAAATGTTTAAATTTTCACCTCTCGAGCTCAATTAGTACGCCGGTACGCGCAATACATACAAAGGTAGCCAGCCAGACCAACTTGAAAACTGAAGAAGCCTATGTTGGCAGTTTTGGTTGAAGGTTTCAAACAGTCATCCGTGATGGAAATATTGTACAAGATTCCCAAAATGAGAAAATAGTGCAGGACATCTTTCAGTATTTCAGCCTAAATGGAATTTACTGGAGAAGATATTTCTTTGCTATTCGTGTGAATTCAAAGGAGAATCCTGATAACAAATTGCTTGAACCTTTACAAACTGTTACTGTGCAACGCTACAGTGAGTAATTGGCTCGTCTGAATGAGGCATTGGAAAATATATGACCTCCTCATGATTTCCCTGATTAATTACCAACAGATTGTCCCAGAAACGCTTCATGCTTGCTGGAGTCGACAATCAATCACTTTTATCCAATTACACAGCGAAACGCAATTTCTATTCCTGGGCAGTGAGTGTAATTTTCTGATTGCTTATGTTTGAAAAGTACATGAAATGATTTTGTAACCAGGGCATTGATACCCATGCATAATAGCTTTTCATATATTAAGTGACTAAAAATGCGCAAATTCGCTCGTTGTTTGATTATAAATAAGTAGATTTCAAATTATCACTGCCTTGGTCACAAAAGCAAATTTTGAAGGAAATAGTTGACATTTTCGATAATTTTCAAACATAATCAACCAGAAAATAACACTCATTACCAAGAAACAGAGACCAAGTTTAAAAAAACGAACAAAACAAACAAGATGCATAGTATCATGACAATGTGATTGGATATTTTGCCTCTATTTCAACCTCAGGCATTTACCAAAAATTTGGCGGTTACACTTTTGCTTTTCTTATAAAACTGATAATATTTTAGGAAATAATCTAAAAAAGAAAAAAGAAAAAAAATTCCTTTCTATATTGTATTATGTTATATTATACATTTGTTGCTATTATAAACTCACCATATGAGCAAGACTAGGTTTCAGAACGTTGCTATAAAGTAGGGGCCCCAATTCGATATTTTTGTTGGTACGATTTGAAAATATGACACGTGTTTTGTTTTTTCACTATTCCAGGGATCTCGTCTCGAGAATGTCGACTTCTCACGAATATAACGTCTAAAATTATCAGGTTGGATGTTGGACAGGCGTATTAGCGATTGTAAAACGAGACACTCTTATATCATCCAACACCCGGAAATAAAATATTCATCTTGGGGAAGAGGCATCTGCAATAAGGGCTGTAGCTTTGAGTTGAGCGAGATTGTAAATACAAATCGGAATTGAGACAGGCACGCAGCTGTATAAGCTGTTATCTTTGATACCGGCAATGCCACATATACTATTATAAACATCTCTCTCTATCTCTGTCTCTCTGTCTCTGTCTCTCTGTCTCTCTGTCTCTGTCTTTCTCTCTCTCTCTCTCTCTCATGTATACATATATATTGTTTTCCGGCATCATAAGATGAAAAGTTCACATGACTATATATACACACACACACACACACGCACACGCACACACACACACACACACACACATATATATATATATATATATATATATATATATATATATATATATATATATATATATGCTTGCGTTGTTTTTCAGCATTACAAGATGAAAAGTTTACATGACTATATATGAGTAAATACATATATGATTCTGGTCATATCTCTGTGTCTGTTTATATCTATTTATCTATCTCCATCTGTTCACCCTTTTCTCTCTCTCTCTCTCTCTCTCTCTCTCTCTCTCTCTCTCTCTCTCTCTCTCTCTCTCTCTCTCAATCAGGTCCTGTATATGTATTCAAGCGTATATGATTACTGTGATTTGATATTGATATACGTCTGCTGATTGGTAATCACTAAAATATTTCAAGATTAAATTTGTTTCCATATATATATGTATATATCAAATGCATTACATTACTCTGAAACGATTTCCTGTCAATGTATCATTTGGCCAAAATGGCGTGATTAGAATTGACAATAAAAAAAATTGGGTTGCTGCAACGATTAAACCTGCGACCAATGAGGTAGCCGCTTCAACGTAGCTTTGCTCCTACCATTGAGCTGAACAGTCGCCAGTAATGCTAATGCCCAAATAAATGCTTCAACTCCAAATTCTTATTCTATTCATTCACTATATCTGTTGTTACTCAAATCGGACAATTATATCAAGAAATGGATTCATGATCCAACAGAAATATTCATAAATACGTTATATTTCTTTGAAACTCAATTTGAAATACAGAGTTTCAGAGTGATACAACGCATTTATAAATATTTCTATCGGATTAAATATCCATTTCTTGATAATGTACGTACAAGTACGTAGATGTGTTCAACAACTTCGGTTTACATACATATGCATATTTTCATCACCAAAAAGAACTAGATCACATTCTTATGTCCTGATACAAATACACATCGACGTATTCATACTATGCAATTAGTATTTTTCTGCACCGATAGAGAAGGAATTCGGCTCCGTCTTCTCAAATCGTAATCTTAGAAGTAAAAAGAATGTTTTAAAATCCAAATTTAATTCCCGAGATAACACACAACCATTTCACTGTCTATTCGGACAATCTAAACTCTTCTTCTCAACTTATAAAGACACATACACACAAAATGGCTCACCAACCAACTTGTCAAGTGGGCTACTGTTTTTTCTCTCTTTGCTCGTGTGTATGTGTGTGTGTGTGATTGTGTGTGTCTGGATGCTCCCTGTTAGGGTAACAACCTTGAAAATCTGCACGAGTACATCAGCAGGCACCATCTAAAAAGATATTTTTCTTTTCAACGAACAAAAATACTTTAAAAAATCTCAGTTGTCATTTTGGACCAGACATGCCCATATCTTAGTGCTAGTATTTTTTTTTTTTTACTTGATTTTAGATAAAAGATCTGTTTATAGACATTTTTTAAGATTAAGTTAATTTAAATATTTTAGATGAAGTTAAATTTGAAGTTAAGTGCATATGATGGTTCATTTATGCAAGGTCCGGGGACATATATATATATATATATATATATATATATATATATATATATATATATATATATATATATATATATATATGCACATTGACTATTTTAATGAACCAAGGAGAATTTTCTAAAGGAAAAGGTTTGGAGAAAACATTTGAAAGGGTTTTAGACAGGGTCTATTTACAATGTTACTATGATACCAAACTGAATACTTTCTCTTTATTCAATGCATATATACACATAAATATTCGTTGGAAACCTCTCAATTCAGCGAGTTTCCTGTTATCCACCAGAAATAACAGAAGGTAGCTGATTGGCAACGGTAGGGAAATGGTAAATACCAGTTTTAAATATTATTTTGTTCCATTGGACTCTGGACTTTTGATTCGTATGTGTAATCTGTACAGTCGGTTACTTGTAAAATCTTTGAGACGAAAAATATTAGCACCTTGTGACCAGCTGTACAAACCCTAAATCTTGCAACGCCCACATTCCTGCTTATTAAATTTATCGAAAGTGAACGTCACGCGGTTTCGCTTATTTTCTTTGGACCGTTTGAGAGCCGGCTTGTCCAGAGTTATGTGTCGTTGCCCGGCATGCACCACAGTAGGTCGGTTTCCGGTTCGGTATCAGGGTTATATCTTGGTAGTGTGAACTGGTTGTCTTATTTACGTGAACAGAAACATGCGCTCATACATATATACTTATATATACGCACATACACACTATCTATTTATCTATGAGACACTACTTCAGGGAATATGACCATGAATATTAACCCTGACAACTATTTCTATCGTCTTCTTAGATGTAGCCATCTGGTGGAGAGGCTAGAAACTATGTGTAAAGATGCAACTCACCATTGGTTGAGGCAAAAGTCAGTATTTCCTTATAGTTTGCAGGTGCTGATTAGATCCTCTCAACTCTTGTTGCTACTTCAAAATGGCTACCCATTCGGTCGCCAGTTCGATTCCTGCAGCAGCCCCATTTTCATCAATTGTTCATTCTATTTACGCTGTCTTGGCTGAAATGATATATTCACCGTATAATAACGGGGATCATTTCAAATGAGTGTTTCAATATTATACAACCCAATTTAATACCATTCTATGGGATTATGCATCAATTTCCTAATAACAAAATTGTCACGTTGAAAGAAACGAAGAGAGTAGGTACTGGCCGTGAATAAGCAAAATGAGAATTCAGAGTTGAAACACATACACACAAACACAGATGGATATAGTTTACAAGGAAAAATGACCAACGCTCTCTTTAGCAACCAACACAAAATATTGATTCACTGGGTTTATATCTTTGTAGATTTTATTTAATGTATTAATAGCTCTATTTACTTTGATAAATATTGAGTTCTGTGATTAAATATCATCAACAACGGAAAAAACTGTTTCTATTCCGGTTTTTGCATTTTTACAAACTGAAAGAATATTATGAACTATATATATATATATATATATATATATATATATATATATATATATGAGTTTTGTGAACGAGGTATATAGTACCGTCTCGATTGATAGACATTGAATATACTACCAACCTGAAACTCAATAGGTAGGTATATATTTGTTGTAGACCCTTCTCTCCAAAACTAATGGGATGTTTTTCTCAAAAAAATGACAAGGTAAATCTAACCATCGTTGTTTAGTCGCACATTGTCTGGAATTTGGTGAAGATTTTTGAAAAAAATGGGTGATGAATGAGGAGAATTTTGGGAAATGCATTTTTTCCTAAACTCCTACGGAAATAAGGGAGTGGGATCTGGAATGTCATCAAATACAGTCAGATATTTTCAAAAAGACTTTTTTTTTTTACAGCTGCGATTCATTTGGCAAACACTTCACTTGGTCACGCATCAACTGCTGGGTGCAATTCTTTTACGTCCCGATAGCAAAGGCTAAAGTTACACCACCCAGCAAAGAGGGACCCACGTTTCCTTGAGTGGTTTCCGTCCCCGCCCAATTTTCATCCTTGAATTATTTACTTTGGGGGCGTAATTATTCCATTTGGTTAACTGCTGTTACTCTTTGGCTATAATGTCCCTGGGAAAAGCATACCACTTGATTTGATTTTACAAGCGGCCTGAGAACTTGTTACTGGTACGGTAACATTGAACTAGAGAGGAGACATAATGATTTTTTTTTTTTCAACGCAATCATTCTGTTAGTATTGACCCTCACACGGGATTGACAGCGTACCCTTTGTAGCATGTTGGGTTATACATCTTCTTAACCTCTCCACAGGACGAAATGAAATTGGGAAGAGAAGTAACCCTACTTTTAGATAATCACATTTTAGTTGACTATAAAATGGCCACCTCTATTGTAAATGGCTACATAAAGGCTACCCCAATCGTAAGAACTAAAGTTTCACATATCCGCTCGGTCGATCTTATGACATTTTAAAAACGTTTTTAACACTGAATGAGCGAGCGTGTGGAACTTTAGAAGGTGCAATCGGGATAGCTATTTTATAGCCATTTTATTGTCAACTTGAATTTGAATACGTACAGTAAGGATCACCAAAGAAAGATACTAAAACGTCAATGAAGTCGGGCAGATAACAAAAGTGCTGTGCACAGTTGATCTCCACTGGTGTTTATGGGTGTGAAACAGAGATCGCTAGATTTGTGTAAGTGGTCTGCGAAATGAAAATTATTCTGAAGAGGGGAAGCGAAAAAATGATTAAAAAAATCAATTATCAAGAAAATATTTTTTTAAACACAAGAAGAATATCCAGAAAAGGCTAATGGAGTATATTTCCCTTTTCATCTACGTATTTTTATGAATCAGGATTTTCTGTATAAACAACAATAACATTTTTTAATTATAATTGACTGAATACTGAGGTATATATGAAAATCAGCCGACTGCCATTAAACCAAACTGTAAAAGAAAAGTAGATAAAAATGAAACAAACTGACTTTTCTTTCATTATTAGAATGTATAGATTTCTCAAAATAAATGTAGTTTCTGAAAACTCACGATGTCTTATTTTTACGACAGTTGTCGAAACAAAAAAAAAACTCTTTAGGGGATCCACAAATATTTTTGAGAACATTAAAGAAGTCCATAAGAAAAATTTTGAGAACCAGAACTGGAGAAAATAGACCACTGCATCTACCCGTGACTACGAATCTCCATGAAATCGTCATAAGAAGATGAAAACATGCGATGGATCGCTCTAAGATCGCAAGCCTTCGGCAGGGCAAGCTTAACCTTCAAGTATAAGAAAATCCCACTAGTTCTAAAAAGAAAGGTATACAACCAGTGCATCCTCCCCATAGTCACCTATGGAGATGAAACATAGAACCCCATCAAGAGACTGACTCTCAAACTGAGAGCCGTGCAACATGCACATGAAAGAGCCAAGCTCAATCTTACATAGAGAGATTACAAGACAGCACAATACGTTAGGGGGAAAAACTGGAGTGCGAGATGTAATAGAATCTATTATAGAAAACTGAAATGGCAATGGGCTAGTCATGTTGCAAGAATGTCAGACAACTGATGGACATCATGACATAACATGAATCCCAGTGATCACATGCGCAACCAAGGCCATTCGAGGTGGGGAGATAGGCGCTCGCGAGGCAATAAAAGATGGAGAGACTAACTAAACAAGTTCAGAAAGGCCCTGCGACGCCCATGATAGAGTGGTTTAGACAAAGTGGACTCTGAAGCATCCAGTCTTGTTACCTTACATGAGTTTAATATTCAGGAACTATTGAGGATAAACAAGAAAATTCTGCACAACATTTCATAAATGCAATGCAATTGGGAAATTACTTATTGCCGTCATTTTAGAGGCAAGGGCAAACCAGTAAATTATGTTAATCATGATATCATGTAAACAAGAGAATTCCTAAAATAATCAGAAAAGTTCCTACATTTTTCTTGCTTGCTTGTGTCCCCTCTTGAAATTACTCAACCTTTGCATTATTATCTACAAAATATGATTGAAAAAATAACCGTGCGTGAGTGTGCGTGTGTGAGATAACTCGTCATTGTACGAAGTTGATATTCATCACATATGATAATCAGCACTCGAGGCACTACTGTGTCGAGTTCGAAGTTTTTTGGCTCCGAAGTTCTCGAGAAATCTAATGAAAAAAAGTATATAGATATTTTATTCATAATTACAGATCTAGGTTTGAATATAAAATATCTGAATTTGCTTATAGATGTAAGTTTGGATATAAACTATCTAAATTGGCTAAATCGAAGAGAAGTAACCGAAATACTTCGAAGTTCCGTATGACGGCCAGAAAACCATTTCACATGACTATCATGTCCGGCTGACAAATACAACATAAGTGCAGACCCTTCCAACCATGCACTTTTGGAACAGGCACTACCCTAGCAGAAATAAATAGAATGCAGACGATGGAAAAAACAAGAGTTTTATTTGGACGAAAATAAAGCAACCCAAAATATAACTAATACCTATAACAGAAGTGGTCTTTGGCGTGTGGTTTTTAAGCACACAAGAGAGGCAGAAAATCGATCTAGTCTTGACATACCAAGTGTTAACTGTCAACCAAAACTGTCAACATTAACATAAGTTTCTAGAGTTTTCAAGTGGGTATCTCCTACTGTTTGCCTGGCCGGCATTCAGCGTTTACTCCTGTTTAGTTCTGTTTAGATTAAACGTTATTTTTTATTTGTTTTTATGTCCCTCGCTAAATACGTCTATAGTTGGAGGGGGGTCAATTTGCAATATAGGTTTATACTAAATGCATCCCTTAGATTGTGTCCAGCAGCATTCACACTTGATTTTCTCTTGAAAATTTGAACTTTTTCCATTGATCACTACCCAACAAAAGGCACGAGAAGTAACTTATTGACTGAGAGTTCCATCTTGCAATTTTTTTAGTTGGTCACCCCCAAAATGGCATTCGCCCAAAAGACGTTGTTCACGTGTGGGTTTCTATCATGTGACTAACCTGGGCTGTTTTCTTTCAAAGTTCTTTTTCTGTGTTTCTCTTCTCTCAGTCGTGTTCTCAAATAGAGAAGTGATAACACTCAATCCATCTTATTAATTCATATTAATGTCTTCCCTCCATGCTGTGTGCGTGACACACGGATATCACAGCACCCCCAATCAGCAGCCATTAGAAATCAGAGTGAGATACCCTCTGAGGATCGAAGTCAATAGCCTGCTAATTATTGTTCCATAGTGGTCGGTGTCCAAGCCCAGTTGTAAGTAAAGATTTCGGAAGCTTCGTTGCCACCCAGCAAACCTGCCCTCAACAGACGTGCCCTTGATATGATTCCAAGATTTTCATTGATTCGATCTGCTCTTAATATCAAACCTGAAAGTCAGACTGCAGATGCGCAAGATCTAGCAAGGGCATTGTTGCCAACTCCGTTTTCAAGTTTACACCTAAAATCGAGTTAAAATCATCTTCACCATCACATCTTATATCGTTGGATATAGACCTTCTCAAGTATTTGCCACACCACTCTAGCGTGGGCATCGCGGAGCCAATATTTTATGAACCTGCCCAGTTCATCTAGCCATCTCATATACAGTCTGCTCCAGTTCCGAATTCGATCTCTGGGGATCCAGGTTGTGAGTTATGATGCCCATCGGTTGTCTGTCATTCTTGCAACATGATCAGCCCATCGCCATTTCAATTTTCTATAATGGGTTCTATGATGTCTCACACTCCTCTTTTTTCCCCTTATATACTGTGCTGCTTTGTAGTCTATACATGTGATGTTGAGCAAGGTTCTTTCATGTGCACGTTGCATGGTTCTCAGTTTGAAGGCCAGTTTCTTGGTTAGGTTTCATAGGTGACGATCGGGAGGATGCATTAGTTGTATACTCTTCGTTTTCAGGATTAATGGGATCTTCTTGTTTTTCAAGGTTGAGCTTACCCTGCCGAAGGCTTGCCATCCTAAAATGATTCTTCGCTTGATTTCTTCTTCTTTTGAGGATCTCGTGGAGCATTACTCATTTTATTACTATAAATCAAATAAAAATATCACTTATTTTGTTGCTATAAATTAAATAAAAATGTTATTTTATCAAAAATCATCTGAGTAGCAATTTCTGACATCTAGACGCTACCAAAAACATATCGATTTAAATGAAAAACATCTAAATTAGCAACATGCAAGGGACGTACCATTTCGGTCAGTGACGGCAATCGATGCAGGATATGTTTGCGAATCTAAGAACAGATTCCAACATTTTGAAACTAGTGATCTCGAACATTCGAATTCAAAATGTGTTATTATTGTGTAATAATAGCAAGTCTCTCCAAATCTCCATGATAGTCCAGAGTATTTATGGCAGATTTATATTATTTGTGTTGTTTCAATTCCTCATCGAAACTCCAACTCTCCCAATCTCTCTGATAAGGATCTTTGAAATCGTTCCGAGTGCGCCAATGAATACGGATGTTACCGTCACTTTCATGCTCCTCGTGCTTCAGTTGTAAAGAAAAATCCTGATATTTTTCTCATTCTCCTTCAACGTTGATCTGTGGTCAGTCGTAAAGGCCAAATCCGCATATTAACTATTGCACAACTCGTCCATGTTTGATGGAGTTGACTTTGTTTCAAATCCGTAATCAAAACGAGAACAAGAACAATCCTCAGCCAATTTAGAGGAAGAAACTCACTGTGTCATTCCTATTATGTCAACCTAATATATATATATATACATATTTCCTGACTGTGAGTTGAAATCAAAACCATGTGATCCGTAAGCCGCTCTCTTACTGACTGCGCCAAATAGGATAAGACTGACATACTTACAGAAATTTATTTCATGTTGTTTTTATTCATTACTTATACATAACAAAAGTTGCAGTGATCATATACTGTGGAAATAGAAGTGCGATTGCAGTTTGACCCAGCAGCAATCAGGCTGGTCTTAAATTTCATATATTGAGATCTTTTTGCTCTGAATCGGTGTTCTGTCAAAAAGTAAAAGGCCCAATTTATTTTTGCTTGTTATTGTTGCATTTTAGTACTTGTTGAATCATCACACTGGTAGTGACTGTTGGCTATCGAAGGAGACCAAGTGACAACAACTCTCGTCAAAACTGTAGCCGATCTTCATAATGCGGCCGTCTAGAATCTGATTCTTCCTAAGAGTCACAGTTCTTCCAAAGTTTTTGCAAAGAACTTCGGGACTATTCTGAGAGTTCCGATAATGTCACCTTCATATTCAGAGAAATTATGGCTATTTTTTCAGGCTTTTTGCTCTTTTAACAATCTAGAACAGCATTTTTGTCAAATTCCAGTCCAAGTGAGAGTCTTTCACTTTGTTCCTCTATCATAGCAACAACAACAACAATCTTCACCTAATTTAAGAAAGTAATGTCTTCACAGTTTGTCTGTCCTGTCGAACCAAAACGAGGTATAAAATAAACATTCCCTTACAAAATCACAAGGGCTTGTTTCATTCTAATAAATAAATACATTTATAGTAAGAAAATATTTTTCATATTTTTTTTATTCATTACATTTGCAATATAAAAGTTTCAGTAATCATATTTGGTCAGAACAGGAGAACGGTGTAACTCTGCAGCAGCTAGGGCCGGTTATTTTAGCATTTATGATGATTAGATCTGCTTTCCTTGTCTGATTAGGGTGATTTGTTTGAATCACAATGTTCTCAGAACTCTGCTTCGGTTTCTGGGGATACTTCCCGTTTTGTACTCGCATCATCAGTCCTAATGTTCAAGTTCCAAAATTCTTCGTTTGACACCTTTCCTACACAGTCAGGTTGAATTTTGTACTCATTCTGAGTCAATTTCCAAAATTAACTTTTGTTCGAGAGTTTCATCTTCATTCACCCACAAGCATCATTCACTGTTTCTAATAGCTTCAATGTAGTTTGTTTTCGGTTGTTATCAATAGTGATTCCGTTTCGCCTTTTAAGTGTTATCAGCTCAACCATGATTAGGATATTTCATCAGCAGTTTTTTCCCTTCAAAACATCTGTGGTGCTTTCTTTTTGTCTTCTTCGTTTTGTTTTGTTGTTGATGCTGATATTCTTGTAATAAACCTACTATAATAACACGCCACGAGAATTTGTATGTTTTCTCTTTGTAACACCTGAAAGCAAAGGAAAAAAGATATGTCGAGTTCGTATATCTGTGTCTCGTTCATTGCTTACAGAAATGTTTTCCCTTTATTCGTTTCATTTTTAAGGAACTAACCAAATATCAGTTTCAGATACCACTCTTCATTAAGTATAAGCCGCATTTCCGCCGAAAATCTTCAGCTAAAAATCCAAATGCGTATTATCCATGGAAACAAAATTCTTATACATATTTGTATACATAATTGTAAAGACGTGTTAATGCATTAATCATTCGAAATTGAAGCTCAATCGGGTGGGGTGCAGATCATCCATGGTAGGGGGTTATACACGCTGAAATTCGGTATGCCACCATTTTTTACGTTACAGGTGCACTTGTTTATATCGTATGTTTCTAGCTATTTAATGGCCATTAAATAACGCTATAATCTCTGTAATTCCTGTGAAAGGTGAGAACCTTTCTCTTAGGAATGTCATTCTGCCGTTAATTTTCTTGTAGACAGAAAATTTATTGCGCAGGTTTTATTCTCTTTCTTCTTTATCTTCTCTTTCATTCTTAATTATTTTTTCTCAGATTCACATGACACACGGGACATTGACGACTGCTATCAATTGCCTTTCTTTTAAAAAACGTCAACCAAAACTGTCAACAAAGGTTTTTTTTCATGCTTTACTCAAGTGGATCTGACTATCTATCTATCTATCTATCTATCTATCTATGCATTGTGCGTACATGGCGCACCAATAGAGCTAGAGGGCTGAGGAATACTTTAGTTGGGTGTCAAATTTGCAATAAGAGTTCATGTTAAATTAATCTGTTAGTTTGTGTCCGGTAGCATTTATGCTGGATGATTTTTTTTTTTTACGATTTCGGACTTTTTTCTAGTGACCTTCTCTCAACAAAAGACGATAGAAGTAATATATTGATTGACCACCCCTTTTTCAAATGTATTTATTTGATCACCCTCCTGAACAGCACGCTGCCAAAAAATTGGTTATGTGACGATTTTTCCATGCAGATTGGTAATGGCACGAAGAACTGACTCGGTGAGCTGCGTTCGAACTCCGGTTGTGACAGTTTGAGTTCGCTTCGCACTATTGCGCATGGTGGTGACAATGTCACCACTTGGTGTAATAGTCTAAGTCTATTTCTCATATTGCGTACGGGCTGATTGTGCAATAGTGTGATACGTGGAGCCGCCCCAACTGAAGCCGTTGCTATTGTAAGGGAACTACTTACTACTCTTTTTCTTTAAATTTCTCAGATTGAATGACTCAAGAGACATCAGGTTTCGATGTTTTCGCTCTAGGTTTCATTTTTTTTTCTTTCGAGTAGATTTCGGTTTTCTTTTGCATCTTCTCTTTATTGTACGTTTTTATGAGATACCCTCAACTGCATCTGTTGCCAAAACTGTCAACATAGGTTTCTTCAGCTTTTAGGTGGGCCTAGCTGGTTAGCTGGCTATGCATTCATGTGTCACGCGAACAGACCACACCAATGGAAATGGGTAGCTGAAAACATTAATATTCACTACTTATCATATCTAGGAAAAACGATTTTTGTTTTTTTCTCTTTGAAATTCCCACGCCCAAAATAGTTCTTTGATGAGAGGGGGGTTATCAATGTAAGTTTATGCTAAATTGGTTGCTTAGTTTTAAGTGTTTAGCTTTTTTTTCAATTCGGACTTTTTCAGTGATCACTGCCCAACGAAAGACGAGAAAAATGAACTTATTCTTTGATCATCCTTTTTTTTACTTTTCAAATGATCACCCCCAATACAACATACAACTAAGAGACGCTGGTTACGTACCAGTTTCCATCAAGCGACTAACCAGACAAGTTTATATTCATGTCATTTCCATTCTTTCTTGTTTAACTCTTTTCTTGTCTCTTTCCCCCCCTTTTTTTTCAAATTCCTTCTTTGAAGTCTTGATTTGGTTGTTTGTCTCTCTTTCCTCCGCCATTTCATTCTTTCTTTTCTTTTTTGTCCCTTCCAACGTTCTTTCTTTCTTTCTCACTTTCTCGTCCCACTTTTCTTTCTCTTTTTCATCCCAGATTCCCTCTCTTTCTACCCCCCCACTTTAATTGTATTCCTTACTCTCTTTGTTCCTCCTACCTATATACTCCTCCACCCGTCTCTTATTTCTCTCCCCCTCAATCCCGTGTGTCACCTTGTCCTGCATTAAACAGCTGCTCAACAGAATCTTTACGATAAAATTCGACAAGAGAATTAATGAAAAAAAAAAAAAAGATCATAAAACAGCATCTCATACCCCCCACCCCACTCCTCGCTTCTCGGTTGCCCCCAATATGTTCTCGCCTGTTTCCCCACGGTCACAAATTGTCTCATAAAGATAGAAAAAAAAAGCAGCATTCTTTTGCCATTCAACATGACAACCGAAGACTTTTTTCAAAGCGATGCTATGGAAATATGTCGAGTGTTTGCCACACAGCTATCTTCTCTGGTTTCATTGCGCTACTGAAATCGGTGAGCGTTTTTGCAAGAAATATTAATATGCATATGCGCATGTGCGTCAATGTTTGTGTCGATATTTAATAAGCTTAGCTGAGTTTCGTACGATGGAGTGAGTGACGCCACTCTGGTTGTTCGTCCCCGCTAAATCTATTTCACTTCGCAAACCTTGAAGAACTAGTCGAAACAAAGAGACTTGTGATACGTCAATCCCTTGCAGGAACAGCTGATGCCCTAGCCAACGTATGGGCTCTATTTTACTCACTTTACTTGGTTTAGTTTGGCATAAAGCCTTAATAATGGCGCACGAAGTAAGGCTCGAACTAACTGGCTGTGATTTGCGAAATTAGACGTGTTAGAAATGAATGACCTTTAGCATGCGAGTGTTTTATTAGCGCGCGTATGCGTGAATTTTTGTGTGTGTGACTGAGCATGACTTTGTTTTGTTATAATGTGACGGGGTGTGACCTGTGATAGATTATTTACCTCCTCATCCAGGGCCCCCAGGCTTGGTTGAATGGCGTAAAGTGACGTCGTCACGTTGAAACGTTAAAAATCTAAATCGTTGTATTATGTATTACGTACTGCATTTACAATATATTTGCCAGTGCTAGCATGTCACTCAAAATGTGTCTCCTCTATTGAACGATTTCATTTGTACCCTAGTGCTCCGTTCCTTTTGGATCTTTAAGCCTAAGCCTAATCAGCCAAATCTGCCAAAGGGTCACAGATAAATTATATTCTCGTCTGCGAAAGAAATCCAAAATGTGGGGATGTAGAGGAAGGGCCCCCAGATCTGCTATGGAGTTGGTTGTTTTGTATCTCCGGGTTTTCTTTAGCTCCCCATCCACGACAAAATAGATACCAAACATAGTTAGTGTAGGTACATGAACCGTTATCATTACGCTGTGCAACTTTTTGAAACCTTTTTTTGTCTCTTGGTAATGAATGATATTTTCGAATCGGTTAAGTCTGAAAAGTACAAAAAAAAATGTCAATAAATCAGATCAAAATTTGCTCTTGTGATCAGGACAATGATAATTAGATATTTACTTATTTTCAATTAGACTTCGGCAAAATTTGCACGTTTTTAATCACATAATGTATAAACAACAATTACATAGAAATATCGCTAAATTGGCCACAAAAACAGAGTTTGATAGAAAAGCTATTTTCTATACTCTTTAGACAAAGGCAATAAGAAAAATAACTCTCGCTCTTCGCACTGGAACATAAATCATGTTGCATGATGTTATTACATTTGGCATTCCATGGCTTCTTACAAAGAAATCAAACCAGAGCAAGAGATTCAGGTGGCTCTTTACATAATGAATTTTATCTGGATTGGAGCAGAACTTGAGACGACATTCTTTTAAAGTTGTTTTGTTTAGAAATATACTTAATCGTACCCAGTGATCAAATGATAACTGGTACTGAAACCTTGGTTCCACAATACAATGTTTTAAATTTTGTTTTATTAGATGAAATATAGTAAATCATTATTATCAATTTTTAGGCTATCACCTGCCTTTATCTTAATTGATGTTGCTTCTTATCACAGCCGAACTCAGGCTGGGTTCCCTTCAGTAGTGAAAAAGAAAATTAACAATGAGATGAACGAAAAGTTCCTGGTGGGAATCGAACCCACGACACTCTAATCTAGATATCTAGACCATGATACTTGACAATCTTTTCTGCTACTTATTGTGCATAATCTAGGATCATAACTTCAATGACAAGGCATATGTCTTTTTATCATAGACTGTTGCGTCTAACCAGTTCGCTATAATCATCCTGTCTTTAAAATCATATATTATGCATGCTACTAACCCAACGTTCTTTGTTCAAGCCAATTCTTAGGGAATCCGTTATGCAGTACCCTGCGAAATAAAAGTGCTTACGACATCCCATCGTGTGCATTCGTATATATTCAAGGGGTACTAGAATTAAC
The DNA here is from genome assembly GCA_963457665.1 of Thysanoteuthis rhombus. NCBI lineage: Eukaryota > Metazoa > Mollusca > Cephalopoda > Oegopsida > Thysanoteuthidae > Thysanoteuthis > Thysanoteuthis major. The sequence goes on from OY735208.1 coordinate 16,226,649, forward strand.
CACTGCTGAAAGATTTGAATCTTATCATAACATTATAAACTGCATATATATATATATATATATATATATATATATATATATATATATATATATAATTGAGTCGTCCACGGACCGCTGTTTCGTAGTATTACAACTCTTCAGTGGGGCTACAGACTATCCAATATCCCATCCAATACCACAAGGGTGGATCGGAACCGTCACTTCAGACCCAGAGGTTGGCATCTTATCCCTGCCCTACGCTGAACTGGATGATCAGTAGGACTGAATTTTAAGTGATGCACTTACTCATGCACAATTCCTCGTCCACCAGAGTGCTCCATTCCAGAGTTGGAAAAGCATCGCTATATAGCTTACGATGAACGAATCCCCTACTTAAACAATGCTCAACCATGAAAAAGGGAACGTTAATCATAATAATTATATATATATATATATATATATATATATATATATATATATATATATATATATATATATAATGGTTAAAATATGATGCAAAATTCAAATTCTGAATTTCTAATTTAATTGAGCACATTTTTATCAAATGATACTTATAGAGTTTTGGAACCAACCATATTTTCTAAGCTTTGCTGAGACTGGTTCGAAACTACATGGGCGGGAATTGGGGAGGAAGATATGTTTGCACCAATTTTAAAAGTAAGGAGAATATACCGGTGTTGAAAACCAACTTTTGAAATCCTGACCTCATACCTCGACTCGAACAACGCTCACTGACACCTATAGGGGAATATGCAACTTTCTCAACTTATATATGCATCTGAAAACTGACATAGTTACCTTTATAGTTTTAGCCCCTTGGGTTTTAATGTTTATTTGCTTCCCTCGGTTATCCAGTACTTCGTCTTGTAAGGCAGTCAGTAAACTTTCTGTTTCTCTCATGGGGGTCTTGTCTTGACGAATTACACATTATGCTCCTTTATCATTACGAGGCAGATCTAATAAGGGTCCATGGAGACATTTCGCTGCTGCTGCTATTATTATTATTATTATTATTATTATTATTATTATTATTATTATCAACAACAACAACAACAACAACAACAACAATGACAACTGCGAAGAAAGTCGACAGTTGAAAGAACGGTGAAAATTCTTAGTCAAGAAAAAGCAGAAGAGTGGTTAAAGAGAAATCGGTCCTTAGTGTTGATAAAGATAAAAAGATACAATAAAGAGAGTGTTCAAGAAGCGGAATACTTTTTCTTCTTTTTTCAAGTCACATCATATCAGTCTTTTTTTATCCGTTCTTGAGATAAAAAAAATGGAAAATACGGGAAGAAAAGAAAGAAAGAAAGAAGGGAAAAGGGGAGATAGACATAGAGAAAGAGTGAGAAAGAGAAAGAGAAAGAAAGGGGGCAGACTATGAAGTGTTTATATAAAGTCCTTATATATATTTATGACTATTGCTTTTTGGATGATATTTTTTGTTTTATTTTTGATGCGATCGTTATTTTTGCTTCGAATGTTCTGACTTGAAACATTCAACATTACAGTTTAAATCTCAAAGAATAAAAAGATAAAAAGATATGAAAAGCGGGCTAACTTTGTAAAATATTCCATAGTGACGACAAAAATTTTTTTACTGAGATATGGCAAAAAACTGAAGATAACAGTAAAAAGACCAAATGAAGGGCTTCTGGGGGAAATATTTGGAACGATGAAGGACTTACAATGCAGATACAGCATGGACGGAGGGTTAGAAGAGCAAAATAAAACGTTGCAAGGAAAGCAATGGCAGGCTATTTTGATTTGTTAACTAGAGTGCGTGCTTAAAAGTCACATAAATAGAAATCACCTGGCATTGTTAGAAAAGCCCAACTGTTGGCTTTCTTTCCTAACATACTACAATGATAACATAGTGAGATAGTATAATGAGATACTGAATTCACCAGAGAAAAAAACCCCTCTAGATCGTCTAGTAAAAGGAGTTACAAACCTTCTACTTAGAACGGTAGATACAGGTAACCTTAAGAATCATAGGCCTTACATCACAGGTCTCTCTACGACTGGTAAAACTCTAGAATTGACAGAGAGAACATGGAGGGAAACAGCCTATTCCCAATAGAATTGAAAACCTATCGAAGAGGATCTTACGGAAGTACGGAGCAACTGATAAACCACATGACCCTAGAAACTTTCCAGAGTTAACGCAAGAACCTGAACATTGCATGGATTGGAAACAAAAAAGCGATCGATAGTGTTCACCACTCATGGATAATAAAATCTTTAGAACCATTTAAAGGTATCTCCATTGTTGGTAAGCTTCTTGTGACATAATATGTCATAATGAAACACTGACCTTTTCCTTCCTTATTCAAATAGGATCATGACATCCAAGATCATCAGCATAAACTGCAGCGTATTCCAAGGGGGTTCAGTTTCCCCTTCGCTTTCCTCTATCGCACTAATTCCTCTACCCGTTGAGCTTAAGAAAACTAGAAATGGATACAAGATAAAAGACAACATAATCAGTCACCTATTTTACATGGATGACCTGAAATTATAAGGCAAAGATAATAATGAACTTGAAGGTATTTTTGTCAAAACTTTTAGTAATGACATACGAATGGATTATGGCCTGGATAAGTGTGCTAAAGCCACGTTCAAAAGATATAGGTTGGTTTTCACCAACCCCACAGAACTACATATGGTACCATTTATAGAAGAACGAGAACAAGAAGAGGTGTATAAATGTTTAGAAATTAATGAAAGAAGTAGATTTCAACATGTAAGCATTAAGGGAAAAAGTAAAGAAAGAGTGCTTAAGAAGAGCGCATGTTATACTGAAAACTGAACTGGATTTTCAAAAATAGAGTAAAAAACCATCTATACGCTATTCTTATTGTAACATATAGCTTTAATATAATTAGTTAAAACCTAGATGAGATAAGAAAAATTGACACAAAAATCAAGAAACTACTTACGTGCCACCTAAAGGCTGGCATTTATCGTCTCTATTTGCCAAGGGGTAACAGTGGTAAGGGAATGATGCAACTCGAAGCGATGTATAAAAAAGCAGCAATAAGATTACACCTGTACCTCGAAATCATTCAGGACTGGATATCATAACTCTTCAAGGAACATGAACACAATTGCACTCAATAGGAAAAGAAAGTAAAAAAGTTTGCAAGAGAAGTGGATATAAACTTGGACCGAAAAGAGTGTTCTAAGACGATGTGAGAAATATGAGGCAACATGCAAAGGAGTAGGGCCATAAACAGCTTGAAGTATTGAGAAGGGCGCTATCATCTGCTGTATACTAAAGTAAAGTACAAGACAAAAGAATAAACTGCAGCACACTGGGACGGGGAATTATGTGTATCACTCCAACCTTCTTCAAGTTGTTGGTAACAAATCGGTAACAGAGTGTAAAGAACAGAGATGATATTATTATTATTATTATTATCATTATTATTATTATTATTAATAATAATAATAATAATAATAATAATAATAATAATAATAATAATAATAATAATAATATGTAAGGATTGTGGCTATGACACATCAGATGAATGATACAGTCATATACCAGAGAATGTGTTTAGAGAAACTGGTAAATCAAGATTCTGTGAGACCTTCATATATAGACAGATAGGATAACCAAACACCGTAGACTAGATATCATTGTAAATGATACAAAAAAGAAAGATGGACTCATAATTGATGTTGCAATTCCTGCAGACAGAAACATGGCAAACAAAGAAATAGAGAAAAGATTAGAAAAAAACCCAACTTTGCCAAGAATGCTGAGACGCCCATACCAAAATTGAAAATCGTGCCAGTTGTAATCAGAGCATTGAGCTCGAACCCGTACCATATCAAACAGTTGGACTCCAAGACAGATGTTCTCCAAAAATCTGTCTTTCTTGGAACAGTTCACATTTCAAGAAAAGCTCACTTGTTCTCTCTCTCTCTCTCTCTCTCTCTCTCTCTCTCTCTCTTTCTCTCTCTCTCTCTCACTCCATAATTGCTTGAGGAACTGGTATGTGAAAACAATATAATAATAATATCAAAATTATCATTATTCAGTCGAGAACAAACACGTTCTTCCATGCGATAATGCATATTGGGCAATGTTGAACGATATAAGTTTTGTTCATTGTTTCTGTAGCAGTCGTTCGTTTTCACGGGGCCTGGGTGCTGACCAGACATGTCCCCATACCTCAACCTTTTAACGTCAGAGTAACATTACTTCGACTGCCTCACAGGGCTGAAGGGCTCCAGCTCTGCACTATTTTTCCATAGCTGAGGAGAGAAGAGGTATGCCTCTTCCAAGGGCTAAGTGAGCGTAAGCAGCCTTGGCTGTAACTTGAATTCGGCTCACTGATTCTGTTTTTTTGTGTCAGTAACCGTTACGCCATTCCACACCTCAGTCATCACAGAATCATTGAAACTCAACGAGCATAGTGTTCTTGGGATAGGTTTTCTGGGAGCAGAAAGTCACAGACATTAACTGATAGAAAAGAGACGTTCTTTTCTCTTTGATAGCACAAGGTGATACAAAACTACCTCTCCACCACTAGAAATCTAATCGTAGCAGAGACGTAACCGAATGAGGGGGCTATCTGAAAATGCCCCAGCCCGGGAGGGGTCGCTCAAAGTTGTATAAAAAGTAGTTCATATATTGCATTTCTTCTGACATTATACAATGAATGGTTTTGGTTTTGTGAGCGATGATTGTTGTGGAGATTTCCACAGTGGTAGGACAATAGACGACCGGGCTTGCGCGCGAAAAATCCCTCCTGCCTGAGCGATAGATTTTTTAATGTGAGGCCAGCTTGCCCAGGGCCAACCATAGACATTATACAATAACGAAGAAATATTTGCACATTCATGATAATCAAATAATAATTCAGCTTTCGGGGTTGTTTTCCACAAATCAAATTATAGTGTATGTCTATTTATTGAAAATCTACCCTTTTCGTCGAATGTCACTGAATGTTGAAGGGGGCCCGTCAAGGAGCCAAGACCCTTGACCTCCAAATCTCTAGATATCTCTCGTTACGTCAAAGAGTCCTAGCCAACAGACACCTTGAGTAGAGATTGTTGCTCTCTAAAGACACATTTCTCTCATTTCACCTTTGATCTCTGGAGATTATCCTGGAGATCTAATTTTCACACAATTATTATATAAAAATATCCTGCAAGTGTTATTTTCAATAACAACCGTAAATAGCCAGATTGGCATTTCCTAGCCATTTTTGGGCTTTTATAAAATGCAGAAATATGGAACTGAGAATTCTATTTTAGTATCATTGAAGCTGGTAAATGGCTGATCAGAAAGACCTGTAATGCCATCACACCCATCAATGAAATCACATCTTCTTTTTTGACATAATAGGAACTGGTAAATAGAACACAAAACACCCTTCCTTCCTCTTTCCGTTGTTCAACGGTTCTTGAAACCGACTGAATGACTAACTGACCGAAAGCATCTTAAAGAGATGAGTTTGGACGCATCTAAAAATAAATAAAGATAATGTTGCTGCTAGCAATGCTGTTATTCTAGAATAAGGAACGGTTATGACGCAGAGATAAATTGGGGAACAATAGAGGGTAGGTTTCAAGATTAGATTTGGGCTTTTGCCAACTTTATAGTTCTCGTGGCTCAGTCGGTAAGAGCAGCTGGTATAATTAATCCAAGTTCCCTGAGGCGAAAAGGGATTGTGTTCCTGTCAAACTGACAGCTCATCTTTTATTCCCTGTGATGTTTATCTACTGTCGTGAACCGACGGCGAAATGAAAAAAAAATCAAGTTGAAAGAAAATACACGTCAAAAATGATTATAGCAAAAGTAATGATAATTAAGGATCGAGTTGTTATGAAGATCCGTGTCCATGCGTGACATTTTCACTGTGCACGAAGGAGTTAAAAGACATACCATGGCAGGTTTTATCAATAACTTGTGAGAAGGAATACCTGTTCTCATCCATCGTGGACAGAACAGAGAAAAGACACACAGGTCTGGTTAGTCACTCGATGGAAACCGTCATGTGACCAACATCATTCGGCAGCAAACTGTCTAATGGGTGATCAATAAAAAAAATTGCAAAAAGGGATGATCAACAAATAAGTTACTTCTCCCAGCTTTTGTTGGACGGTGATCACTAAGACAACCCCGAAATTAGGAAAAAATTGAAATAAAAGAAGCAAGCGTGAACACTGCCAGACACAAACTAAAGGACCAATTTAGCAAACACTTGATTCATGAATTGAACCCCTGTTAAAGTGCAATTGAGGATGTGATATTAAAAACAAAGAAAAATTCATTCATATTTTCAGCCCTCTTACTCAATCGGTGCGGCCTGTACACACAACACATCGATAGATAGATAGATAACCCGCTAGACCAACTTAAAAACTGAAGTTTTTAAGATTGATTTGGTTGACATTTTCTACTCATGGATAGGTGATGAAATATTGTTGGAGTGGGCAAACTATCTATCTATCTATCTATCTATCTATCTATCCCAATCTATTCATATCTATCTATTCCAGCCTATTCATAATTATCTCACCCTTTACATATCTATTTACTTCAGTCCTTACTTATTCATCTATTTCAGCCTATCTATCTATCTATCAATCTATCAATCTATCTATCTATCTATCTATCTATCTATCGATCTATCTATCTATCACATCATTAATATCATCTTATTTATTAGTTGTGGTTTTTGCAATTGAAATCTTCAAAGTCGTGTTCAATCAATGAACTCTTCCACTACAACAAGCTCAAAAAGAGACAGATTCTTTGATCTTAGATAGAAATGATAAAGTCTAACAATTCATGCTATAAATAATGCTGACGGTGCCAAAAATTGTCGTCTTTCTCAGAATTTTGAAGAGACGCTTCATTAATTGTTCTGTGACCCCCTTAGGGTGGTTCCGAAATCTGAAATTGAATCTCTTCTCCAAAGAATTGTAATTATTAGCAATACTTATGTAGCCATTACGTGTGGTATGTCTGTACTTGCTAGCCGAATACTCGTTCGCACGACGTTTTTTTTTCAGCTAGTTTTATAAAAGAGTAAAGCTTCTTTTATTAGACGGATATTTCGTCGCAATATATATATACAGATTCAAAAATACCTCACGCCCAAAGGAAAATAACATAGAATTTGCTCTACATCAGCAAATGAATGTCTATGTTTTTTACACTATGAATTTTTTTACAATATGAATAATAAAGTATTTCGAGAAAAAATATGCTGTTTCATAAATGAAATAGAAATGATAATTAAGCATAACGTCCGTCCTCTAATCAATAATTAAAAAAAAAATTGACAAAATGTTTTCGACTAAATGTCAGCTTGTCTCGACAAAACATTCTCCTATACACAGCTTTATCACATATTCCCAATAGGCGTCAGATATCAGCAGCAATTCCGGTTACATATGCTTACCTTAGCTCCATTATAATTAGGATTTGGCCAATAGAATCACTGAGACATACGCTCAAATACGGATATACAAAACTTACATTTTAAGGGTGACTATCGTTAATTATATAATATTTATTTTTGAGCTGGTAATTGTAAATTCATCATTAGATTCTCATCAACATTTGCAGGTATGAAAACGCATTAATTGCATTTTGAATTAAAAAACTTGAAAATAAACAATTTATAATTGAATTAAAAAGTAACAATAAAAATGATATTTCAGGACTTCACAGCAAATATGCATAGAGACACAGAGTATATCAACACACAAACACATGGACAGACAAACACACGAACACACTTGCTCATACACACACACACACACATATACACAAATATGTTGTATTTACCTGTATTGGGAAATGGATATTCATGAAGGCAGTTTTTTTTGGCCTTTGCATCACTGGCTGCTTTTTAGCTCAATGGTAAGTGCATCGCTACGTTGAACCGGCTACCCAATCGGTGGCAGGTTCGATTCCTGCAATAGCACCATTTTCTCAAATCCTATATTCTATTTACGATGTCTAAACTGAGTGACACTTTAACCGTGTAATGACTGGAGATCGTTTAAAAAAATATTTTTTATGTAATATAATGTAATTTATGATCATGAAGAGTGCTCGATATCGTGAATGGAGCATATGTAAATAGGTGTACAAAGGAAATTCAGTTCTCGACGGTCTGACGATTGCAGCACCAGCATGAAACAGAGAGTTAGCGTAAAGAACTAAATTTTCTACGCAGGCGCACACACATACACGCACACACAGACACACACACACACACATACATCAACATATCTTTCATGCAAGTAAGCTATTTTGATTATTTTCATGTAAAACAATTCTCTGTCCGTCTTACGAAATTATAGCTTTGAAGCGTTTCAATTATTTTTCCCTCAGTGTTGTCAATTTATAGTTTTATATCTGAATTTTCATAATTCTAAATGTTTTATCCAAAAATATTGACTCGACACTGCACTGCCTTGTATGCTGACTAATATATTTGGCAAATATCAAATGCATACAAGGTCCAGTTGTCGAGTGATTGCAGAGAGAGAGAGAGAGAGAGAGAGAGAGAGAGAGAGAGAGAGAGACAGAGTTTTTTGTTAGATATGCACATTCAAAATGCTGGATATGAATTGTTTTCCTTGGTTTGGGCTGTCAAGTTTCTGCCGTTATAAAAAGGTTTCATTCACGGATGAAACGTATAACGAGGGCATTGGTGTACTGTGCAATGAGTTTGATCCTCACCGGGCATTCTATACAAGTAACCTTCTGCTTGATGAATATTTATGATAGTTTCAGAGCAAAAATAACATATTCACCAAGCCCCGAGTAGACACAAACATAAAGAGTCCCTCTCATGTACACTTTAACCTATAGGCACCTACAACCATAATCAAAAGAACATATATCTGCATATATACAACCACAACCACAACCACACCTGTCCACAACCTACACCCCAATGCAAAGAATCTTCTCTAATCAGGAAATGATCTTAACTAAATGCAAACCGGTTATTGGCAGAGAAGTCTGATGTGTTTTTTTTTCTCGTACTTTCTGAATGAAAGGATAATCATCTTTACTATTAGTGCGCATTCGTTTGACTTGGTTCAAAGGCAAAGTCAACGACGTTTAACAGGAATGAGGTCTGGTTGCTTCAGGGTCAAACACCGCTCTGATAGAAGCTTAAATGGCTCAGCTCACAAGTTTTGGAAAAATTTCAGCTTTTGTAAAAACTGTTTTCGTTTAACTGAAAAAAGATCTATAAATTTGGTCATGGAAAGGGACTTAATAAAATAGTATTTGGATATTTTCCTGGATAGATTCCATGAAAATCTAGATAATTCTAGTTATAATTTAAGGCAATTCTAGTTATAAAATGAAAAAAAGAGTGCCTCTTCAGGGAAAGGGGGTAGGTGACCCCAATTTTCATTATATATCTTCTAGTAAGTTAAAATAAAGCTGCATGCCAAATTCTAGCATCTCCAGGTCCCTTGAAAGGATCTAACGTTGGTGAGGGTCATTGTTGCTATCATTGCCACTGTAATATAATTCATCCCAGACTTGGAGTATGGCAACATTCGAGAGGATACAAGAAAGGAAAACAGAGAGCCTTACCTCTGCACTTTTTTTCAAGCAGTGGATGCCAACTAAATTTCGCCCATGCCAGAAACTGTTACTGATTTCTGTCTATCCACCAAGTTTCTAAATGAACTGTGTAAGCAGCAAGCGACGAAAAATATTATCTCATTTATGCAGTTTATGGCCAATTTACGAAAACTCATCTAGACGAGCCATCAAGGAAGGAAGTTAAATTCTTATCTCGCCATAAGGAAAAGCAAAGTGCACATTGCTAGCCAATTTCCGCATAGACTTTATATACACGTCCTTATAGAAACATCTATTTATCTATTTCAATCAGTTCATATCTCAAGGTACTATCTATCAATCTATCCAACTGCCCGTATCTCTCTTTAGACTTTTTTTTCTTCTTTCCTCAATCACCCTGTCTTGTTCTATATGTATGAATGTATTATGTATCTACCTGCCTATTTAAACCTACTCACCTATCTATGTTATTCTCATCATATCTCTAATCGGTTCATATCTATTTATCTAATATCTAATGTTCAATATACGTCTGCTTCATGGTATCCGCTCACATACGCACACACGTATACACATACACATATGCATGCACAGACGCATATATATATATATATACATATATATATATATATATATATATATATATATATATATGCACTGCTCTTCTATAGGAATTGAGCACTCTGGTTGATGAGGGATTTCTATGTAATTTAAACATATCGCTTAAATTCAGCCTTATTTCCTGTCCAGTTCCGTAGTCAGAGGTAGGATATCGGCCTCTGAAGTGTAGGTTTCAATTCTGCCTCGCGGTACTGGATGGGATAATGGAAAGTCTATAGCCACACTGAAGAGATGTAATACATCGAAACTGCTGTCTGTGGATGACACAATAATATATATATATATATATATATATATATATATATATATATATATATATATATTTGCTGCCTTTACTTCGTTCAAATGAGATTTCAAGTTTTGCTTTTAATCAAGAGTTCAGACTTCCAAATCTCTCAAGAGTTAATAATTCATTGAAGGATTATGAAAGTGTTAAGAAGGCATAAATTTTAGAAAAAGAATCATCCTATCTCAATTTTCATCTCAAATTACACTTTTAGTTTCCTATTGCATTGCATTTAAGTAGTCACCACCATACAGGGTGTCTCAGAAGGTGTCCTGCCATCATTCATTAGAAATACAGAGAATAAATGAAGAAACCAAACACACATCATACTACGTTTTACACTAATTCAGACATTCATTATGAAAAATCTCGATTCAATGTAATTGCTTTACATCAGTGGTTCTCTACGTTTTCGTCACTGCCCACTTTCATAAGGAAAGTTTTCCCCAGCTCACCTCTAAAGTAAATATTCAAGAGGATACCAAAACATTTTTATGTCTCAGAAAACAATAAAAGTGGACAGCTTCCGCAGAACAAGATTCTTTACTGAAATTATTGTAAAGTAGTAACATCAAGTATTTGGTTCACACATACTGTTTTCAGGTATCATCAACGCAGTCCTTGTCCCTGTGTTCGACGTTTGGAACTCTCAAGAGTGTTACACATATAGGTGTAATACATACCTATATACGCATGGTGTTCAATTTTCAAAGCTCTGATTACGGAAAATTTATCCGATAGAAGCCGATTGGCCAATTCAGTATTTCCTGAAAATCAAAGGGAAATAATTCAAGAGTCTTTGTTTCGTAGTGAATCATACGAAAACTGCTGGCTTTCTTTCTAAAATCTGTTCGATTGGGATTTGTTTACGATTTGTTATTAAAAGAAAGCTATTGTAAAAGTTCTATTTATTCATGAGATTAGTATTTGCAACTTATATTGTGTATACCTGGATGTGCGTATACGATCGTACATGAAAATCCAATTTAAATGATTGACGATTTTTCGCCACAGAGAACCATATGTGTTTATATCTCCTGCTTTAGAAACCGGATTCTTTCTGTTTACGTGTTTACTTTTTTTCCAAATCTATCGACTTGATTCAAACTGCATGTTTACTTTTTCTTAATTATCAAAAATTGCGTGATTACTTTGTATAAAATTAATTCAAGTTTCACTTGATTTTCACGTAGACTTTTAGTTGTTGTTTTAAGATTAAACAAATTTAACCTAAGATTAACAATTTTTTTAATGTTTCGTATTTGCAAAAGAAATCTCGTGTCTGTTGCCTCTTATTTTCTTTTTTACTTATAACAATCTACCAATTGGCCTATTGACGTATTGCTTTTTTTTTGACAGAAAATAAATATGAATAAATACGTTTGTTCAATTTGATCAAAACAACCTATTCATTTATCTTTTGTAAAAAAAGGTTTAATTCCATTTTGATTTTAACGTAAACGTTTAATGTCACTTTTGAATACATAAATTTAATAAATACGTGAATTTTGGTATTTGCTTGTTTGTTTTTTTTTTTACAATTTAAGCTGGGTTCTTTTTGCTTATGTATAAAAAGGTTTATGTAAAAGTAACGAATATGTTTTGAGGAAACCAGAACAAAACAATATTTAAAGCGAACAATTCACGCCCACCAATTCATATAGATTTCTTCTTTGGAGAAAAATATAATGAGAAAAAAACAAAAAACACCATTGAATACAACTGGTCCAAGACTAAAACCAAAGTATTTAGCGATTGTTCCTCACTCATTCAACACTCATTTTTAGTGTTGTTTTTTCGCAGCACTTTTTGAATTCAACAAAAAACAAAGTATTTAAATCAAGATTAGTATTTCTAGGATTAGTGTTATTTTTTAGGATTACTTACTTGATTTATAACCATTTGACTGAAGCACATGATATTGGAAGCTGAAAATTATTATTGGATTTAATTCAGCACGAAAAAGACAGTAACCGACCATTATCTAATATCATATTACTACTACAGTGGATGATAATTTTGAATTTTAAAATATGTTTCTATTTACTTCTATTACCAGTATAAGGTCAGTCGGTGTTCGTGTCAATGATCCACTATCAAACAAAGGCCTTCGGATTGTCTTCCCGTGTTAGGCAGGCTATTCTGAATCGGCCAATTGGCTTCGAGCAAATGAAGTTTCAGTAATCTGAGATTCGGGAAATTGATCCACACCATCTACATACTGAGTGTTGTACAGCTTTATGCACGTCTGTACGAGAATTAACACTTTTCTCTTAGCACCTACATAATGTGTGATATCACAGTACAGCTTGGTGAATAAAATATTGGAAATGTTACTCTTGACTAATTTATTATTGTCAATTACAGACTTTAAATTCAAGATCCTATACCATCCACCAAAATTTCAAAACTTTCATAGTTATTCACCGCCCTCACAAATTGCCTACTGGTGAGTAATATCACCCAGATTGTGAAACCTTGGTTTAAATGAACGAATACAAAATTTCGAACTGATCTTATGTATAAAACTGTCTCAGTTTCACTGCCGGTTGATATAAGCAATTCAACTTTAAGCAAGGTCTCGGATATGAGTATGTAGCCAAGCATCACTACGGGACCCAGAGGACAAAAGGAGGCCTGTAAGAATTAAAAGGGATCCGAGAGTTAATCAATATGATTGATAAAATTGATTGGCTCTATCGTTTACCGGCGAACGAATCTAGTACGGCATGATAAAAGATTCAAAGCAGATAAAAACAGGGTGGCTATAGGACTAGGGTGTTTGTGAAGTGAGTGAATAGAGGCGATGGGATGGGATAAAACAGTTTTCCACCTTCAGACTCTGTTTAGTGCAGTTGGCGTGTGGTGAGACTTCTTACAACATCTTATGTATTTATTTCCGTTATGTAAAATTTGCATAATGAAAAATACAACTTAACTTCCTTTCCAGGAAGGAACTAGGCAGCTGAAAAATAGGACTTGTCTCGTTCCCAGGTGAACAAGACGTCTTACTGGCACTCTACAGGTTTTTCTTCGTTGTTAGAGACCATTTGCAGTAACTTACGCGAATAAAGATCGGGAAACTTCACCTTTTAAAAGGTAAGATTGTTTCGTCCCTCATTTATCGTCGACAGCGCCTCTAAAACTATTACTACTATTCTTATGGAAATCCTCTCGGTGGCCCCGACAGGCGAATTCAGCACACTTGCACCTCACTTCAAGACAAGTATGGATGGTCATTTTGTTGCTTTTAGACCATTCTGTACGAGGTAAAAATAAGCAGCGTTTGTACGTCTATTGCATGTTAATAGATAAAGCTTTGGAACTATCTTTTCCTCTGCGTGTGGAGAGAATGTTTCAAGATAAGATTGACAACTGAAGAGAACACAGATAAAAGAACTCTCTATGTACATTATATCAAGATGGCAGACTAGCACAGGGATAGATAGATAGATAGATTGAGAGAGAGAGAGAGAGAGAGAGAGAGAGAGAGAGAGAGAGAGAGAGAGAAGGGGTGGAATTACTATGGACTGGTACAAAGATAGATTCACACGAGGATAAGATTGAATCAACGCATCTGGAATGACATGAACATACGAAAAGACATACCAACCCTCCTCTCCCAACAAATGACGCTTTTCTCCCCAGTATTGTTTTGTGTTTAGAAATGAACGTCCCTATCCTGACACAGAATGAAGGATAGTTGTTACATTTTGTGTTCGAATTGCTGTTCCACTAACAGTACAAGGCAAGATGCTCTCGCAGCTCATAATGATCTTCTATCCATCATCCAAAGAAATTATCCTCTAAAGATTTTTCAGTGGGCACGACGTATCCTTTGCGGAATTCATTTCACGGTAATTTTCCGACAAGTACCTCTAGACTTTGACTTTCTGAATTGTTTCACGACACTTTAGCACGTCACCGATTGTCTATAGGTGTAGATCTTTCAAGTATACTTTTTTCTGGGTCAGTTTAACTGCTGGAGTAACATCATACTTGGGCTTAGCTAACAAAATGTAACCAGTGTGTCCCAAATGCAAAATGTTGGGAAAATTCTGCAGTACACATTCGATACGCATCAGCAATTTGATTTCACAATAAGAAGTACGACTAACAAAAACCAGACACTGTTTGATACCTCCAAAAGCGGCAACAGTTTTCGATTCTGTACACCACATCAAAATGGCTGGAGATATAAAGATCCGAACTTATAATTATTATCAATATTTGCTTGCAGTCTTAACAGGTGTGTTAAGGTCAAGCTGCTCTGATACAGAATCAAAGTGTTTACATTCTATAGAGAGAATTTAATCAAGAGTTAAGAGGGAAATAGAAAGCCGTGAGATATAATTTTCCTGCAGCTTAGGTCAATTTATAATAATGTATTTAGAGAGCCATACTTCGAATCTAAACGCCAAGCTTAAGATTCTCTCTAGGGTTAAATACTATTTTAAATCGTGACAAGTTTCAAGAAATGATTCAAGCAAGGACGTTTAACGACTCTGGGAATTTATAATTCAAAATCCACATGGCCAACATTTTCGAATGCACTTAAGCTTTATTAATCATCCACTACAGACCAGTTTGAACACTGTTGTAGGCTTTTGGTTATTCATGCCATACATGTATTTATGTATCCGGAATTCATCCATCCCTAATCGTTCATAAGAAAAACTTGAAATTTTACATACACAATCATATCTTACATACCTGAGACAAAGGATTACCTGTACTACCAATTAGCGAAGTAATATGAACCTGAGCAAAATCAGGTCACATAGACAGGACAACAAATTGAGGCCAGTTTGAGTTTTTTTTAGGTTAATCTCGAATTTTTCTTGAAGCCGCGTGAAATTTTGTCTCATTTCTTCAAGCTTCATCATCATTATCTACATCAGTCTTTTATCGCCCGTCGTTGCACATTGACCCTCCCCAGTATTCACCACACCTTTTTATCATTGGCGTCGCATAGCCAATATTTTCTGAACCTGTCCAGTTCTTCTCATGATATCCATCCGTTGTCTGCCATTCTTGCAACATGATCAGCCCATTGCGATTTCAGTTTAATAATGGTTCCCATGATGTCAAGGACTTCTGTTTTTCCTGATATAGTACCATCTTGTGGTCTCTCTATGTGATGTTTAGCATGATTCTCTCATGTGTACGTTGCATGGTTCTCACTTTGTGCGGCAATCTTTTGGTTAGGTTCTATGTTTCAGCTCCATAGGTGACTATCAGGAGGATAATTTGGTTGCATACCCTTCTTTTTTTTAGGAATTATGGAATTTTCTCGTTCTTAGAGGTTGAACTTGTTCTGCCGAGGGCTTACCATTCTAGAGAGATTCTTCGCTTGATCTCTTCTTCTTTTGAGGATTCCATGGAGATTCGTTGTACTTAGTTTCACCCTTTTTTTTTATTTCTTCACGTTGAATATGAAAAAAAGTTGGAGCCGATATGGCGCAATCTACAGTCAGGATGGATCGAGTACGATCACGATGCCAACGATTTAAGGAATTAAGAAACGGTATGTAGAGAACGAAATAAGAGGCTATGGCGGCACAGCTTCAATGCGCCAGGAAGTTAAGAAGAATAACATTTCCTGTGCAAGGCGTGATCATCCGCTTGGAAGAGAAAAAATGGGACGGATCTCATCGAGAGCAAAAGGGTTTAAAAGTTAAGAAGACTTATAGTCAATAAAGAATTACGGTGCAATAAAATTGTTTTATGTTACCCCAAGTTTATGCTTCCACATGGAAGAAGAAAAAAAATCATTCCCTAGTGCTTCCTCCATCGCGTCACCCCAGGGTCAAGTGCACCATCTCGTCAGGATCATACAATAGATAACACATGTTTGTATGAAAAATAACTGCGGGGGACAGCACCTTCTCCACGGGTGACTACCTATCAAGTAACAGGACTGTCACAAGATATATTGTAAATGCAATGGTACCTCTCTTAACGAAAACAATCCGTTACACAAAATATCTCGTTCGATGAAAATTCATTCAGTGAATTATTAAACCCATGAAATTTCAGTAATTCGCCCTGGACCCTTAAAACCTTTATAATAACCTCCTGAATAACGCATAATGTACTAATTACTGTCTAAATAATGTATAAATACAAATAAATGTGTTAGTAATGTTATAAATAAGTAAATAAATTAGTGATTAAATTAATAAATAAAAAATCTTATAATAATTGTCCAGATGACTGTTTATCAGTCTGTCTTCTTGAAATGAGCCCCTAGATACTAGAGATAAATATAGATAGTTCTTAATGAAATCTAGATGCTTCTGGATAATTTCATTAAATTTCGTTGTTCAAATTTCTCGCCAACTAGAAATATCTCGCTGAGAGATAATTTTTTTCACGGTGGGGAGACAAATTGGACATCTTACTAAGTTAAAATTTGTTATAAGAGCCGGTCGGTATGAGAGAACCCATTGTATATTTTTTTGCCCCCAACCAAGAAATATATGCCACCGCCCACTTTGGAGTATATTATTTGCCCCCCCCCCCACCTGCAAAGTGGCAGCAGATGACCATGGATCTGGGGTTTTTGAATCGAAAGCTGGTGCCGTATGATTTACCTCCCCTGGAAGATGTTGAAAAATTTAGTAACCATTGCTATTAGATAATGGTTCTTCTATCTCAATTGACATAAGCGATAAGCCGTAGGAATGAGTTAAAAACTTCAGTGAATTGAAAAAAAGAGAAAAAAAAAACATCGTCAAATTCGTGTCTGTAGTCAGGAAAACAAAGAAGATGTTTGTTCCAAAAATGAGATGTTATTCTTGGCTTTGAACGTAAAACTGGCAGCGCCGAAAGCGCTGTTGCACACATATGTACCCGCGCTGGAGCCCGGATGGCGTGAAACCTTGCAGCTTTGTTGAGTACGAACATAAAAAGTTTACACAAGCGGTGTTGAGAGAAAGAGAGAGAGAGGGGGGAGTGAGAGAGAAGTTAAATATGGCATCTCACAATGTACATTTGCCTTCTGGCAACGGTTGTCACTTTGGAAATCCTGCTTGTGAAAAGTGGAAGAGAAAGCAAATAAGTTTAAGAATAATAAGATGGCGGACTGGGGTCGGAGATGGGTGGGGGGCAGGGTCAGAAATTGCAGTCACCATGTCAGACAATATATGTCACTACAACTGCACTGAATGTCCCTTTTCAGACACTGGCTTTTAAAGTGCCCGTGTTAGAAACCATCAACCAAGACTGTCAAACGAACTGTCAACATAAGCTTCTTCAGTTTTTTAAGTTTGTCTATACATGTATCATGCGTACGAGCCGTACCAATGGAGCTAGAAGGCTGGAAATCTAAACATCAACTCCTTATCATGGCTATAAAAGAAACTTTTTTTTCTTTTACGTTTTTTTAAAAATTCCTCCAAATAGTTTTTTAAGAAGGGAATTCTCTTTAAAATAAAAATTCATGCTAAATTGGTTTATTTTTCATTTTCATCTTTTAAATTTTTATTCAGGCATTTTTTAGTGATTACTTGTGATCGAACGGAGAAGTTCATCGATCAGCCCTTTTTTCCCCAATTTTTTTTATTGATCAACCACGGCATGCACCAACACGGCATGCTTCCATAAGACGTTGGTTGCGAGAAGGTTTCTATTGAGTGAATAACCAGACCTGTATTCTTTATCTCTTGCTGCTAATTTTCCTCGACGTTCTGCCCTCAACTGCATGTTACTTTCTATAGAAGTGTCAAAATCTATTAGCTTTTATCTCCTGAAGTTCTCTTTCTTTGACCATTTCAGTGAGTCTTTGATTGTCGACCTACGTATTTTGGGCACATTTACATGAGGTCTGTCTCAGGACATTCTTTCAAAGTGGCTCCACCTGAGTACAGTTCCCGCCCACTAAACAATTTGAAAAGAATACACAGAACAGCAAACAAATTACCGCCCACTTTTGCTAATTACCTGCTAGTAGGCAGTGCTGTCCACATTGGAGACCCCTACTTCAGATCAAACATGAGATATTTTAAAGAAATTAAAACGTACTACCGCCTACTTAACATGAAATTTGCAAATATTTACACAGCATAGCAAACAAACTACCGCCCCCTTGTAATCAGGAATCGCACACTAGTAGGCGGTACCGCCCAGGTTGAAGACCCCTGCTTTAGATGAACACTCTGACGAGTTAATTTTCCACTTGAATTCCATTCTATTCTGTTGACGTGCGGTTCTTGTGACTTGGAATACTTTTTGGCGTCGTTTAGAAGTCCATTTCAATCTGCTGTACTTTCTAAATTCTTGGGAGAGTCTCTGAAAGATAAGAGCACTCAAGAGTTCTTTATCCACAAATACGTTCCAGACATGTGGGCTTCATTTTGCTTATGCTATTATAACCGTTGATTTTCCATGATATCAAGTTGATGAAATAATTCCCAGCGTCAATTTACACAATATTAAAAAATCATTGAAGTGTCTTTGAAGTTAATCCAACTCGTGATTGCGTGTGTAACCAGTCACATTGGTAGATATTTTACAAGTTTTCGGAAAAATTGCATGGGCAAGGAGTTCGTCGCAGTGCAATGCTTGATATTTCCCCACCATGGCAAAGGAATCTGCTTGCCGGTGCCAATCGACTCTATAAGTAAAATGAAACAGGTTGTACAATGTTACATTGTATCTGCAGCAAGGAGAAATACCTGACCTCGCCTATTGGAAGAAAAAAAAAAACAGTCTACCTTAATTTGAGTTAACGATGATAACCATATACTGTCTTTTTCTCTCTCTCTCAAATCATATATATATATATAATGTCTGTTACACACACACATGCACACACACATACACACACACACATATATATATGTGTGTGTGTATATATATATATGTATATATATAAATCAGTCTGCTATATATATACATAGTGAAATAATAGATTTGCTACACAAGTGCGTTTATGCTTCTGCTCTTTTTGGCTTTTTCCGGCGAATGATTCAATTTTTTTTCGGATCTCTGTTTTTTCGCTTTAGATGAGATGGAAAAATGAAAATCATTAAAGTAAAACGCAGTAACAATAAAAAAAAACGTAGAGGAAGAAAAATGATCGGGTATGCAGCGCCATTTAATATACAAGTAAACACAAATAAACACCAACAACGTATTCCTCAACCTAATTGAGAAATACTTCCCCCAAGCAACCCACTATGTAGGATATTTATCAAAGACAAACTCAAAAGTAGTTATAGTTGTTTAGATAGTTTTCAAAAAGCATAAATAACCATATCAATAAAGTAATAAAGAATAATACTCGTAAAGAAAATTTAAATAAACTAGACTGTAAGTGTACAAATACCAACTGATTTCCCTTGCAAAACAAATGTCCTAAATCGAATCTTGTATATCAAACTGAAATATCAACCCTACAGAAACGTATTATTATATAGGAATATCTAAAAGATTAGCCAAACATACATCATCCTTTCCAAACGAAAAATACAAAAGCAATACATTACTATCCATACATAACTGGGTCTTCACACCCACAGTAAAATGGAAAATATCAAAACCAACTCACACACATTCCAGAACATGGAAACCCCCGTGCTACAGAAGCCTAAACGAGAAATTAGATATCCGCTTCTATACTAACAAATAAATAAAGCAGCTGTAAAGTGTCGGCACCGCTCAAAATTTCTATCAAAAACAATTTAACACCCGACATACAATTACACAAAAATCAACCTCCATAGCTATTTTATTCTTGTTATTATTAGAAGTAGTATCAGTAGTAGTAGGAGTATTACTATTTATATAATAATTAGTATTATCATACTCCCATCAACCTAATCACCTTCCCATAATTATTCTAGATACATAAATGCTAATCCACCAAGAATATTAAGATAATTAATCAAATAATAATTAAACATTAACAACTCAGGCCATGTAAAAATGAACCTCAACACGGGGTGGGGGCAGGTAGAAGTAAGATGTATCTCCTGAAACGAAGCCTACAACATAAGATGATAGATTAAGAACCAATTGATAAAAAATGTCTGAAACATTTCAAGTTCTTTGAGGCAATTAGGCTGGAATCCACTTTCCCTAAAGGATAAAACAGAGAGATATCAACAACAAAATAAGAAAAATAGGGAATATAAAGAGATGGTGAGTTTTTCTACCCCCAAATATACCCAAATAGGGATCCAAATAAATCGAATCATTCTCCTTAAGAAGCCCAGAAGGACAGGAAGATAAATGTATTTGTGTAGCTAATACATTACTTAACTTATGTTTTATGTATAGGGCACTTCATGACATAAAACCATTACACATATTGAATTACTTATTTGTATTAGTGGTATATATATATATATGTATAACACACACACACGCATACATATGTATATCCGTTATGTATATATATATATATATATATATATATATATCAGTATATGATATATCTATACACATATATCAGTTTCATATAATCTATACATATAGATATCAGGTATAAATCTATCTCCATATATATATCAGTCTGATATATATCTTTATATATGTCTGTTATCTATCAATCTATCTATCTCTACAACTCCCCCATATATATATATATATATATATATATATATATATATATATATATATATAGAGAGAGAGAGAGAGAGAGAGAGAGAGAAAGGGGTGTATACATGGATATGTTAAATTTATATCTGTTTACGGATATACGTACCAGTCCGTCAAATCAATCTATCTATCAGGTCATTATACATCCGTCTATTTCTCTATCAATCATCCATCTCTGTCTCTCATATTCTCTCTCTCACTCTTTCTTTCTTTATATATATATATATATATCATCAAAAGATGAATATATTGACCAACAGGAATGATCATAATAATTTTAATTGTCCCCGGCTCTCTCTCTCTTTATATATATATATATATATATATATATATATATATATATATATATATATATATATATATATATATATATATATATATATATCAGGATGCAATATCTATATGTATCGATATACAAATCAGTCTCTCTTTCTCTTTCTCTCTCTCTCTATACATATATATGTGGATATGTAATTTATATCTGTTTATACATGTATGTATCAGTATATATATATAAATAATATTAAGAGATAAATGTATTATCTGACAGAAATAATCATAAATTGGGTTATATTATGCTGATACTCTATTTGAAATGGTGTCTCGTTACTACACAGTGAATGTATCATTTGGCCTTGATAACGTAAATAGAATAAGCAATGAAAGAAAATGGGGCTGCTGTAGGAATCGAACCTACAACCCATAGGGTAGCTGTTTCAGCGTTGTTTTTATCACGAGCTAAACAGCCATAGAATTAGGAGCTGAAGTAATTATTTTGGCCTTTGTATTACCAGTGGCCCAATGGTAAGAGCAACATTTGCAGCAGTCGCAGGGTTGATTCCGGACGATGTTGTCATTAGGGCTAAGATGTCCTTAGAGGCCAATAAGTGCAAGAGTATGGTAATATAGAAGGGAAAAATCACTTGAAAGTTCAGCTTTAATATTCAAGGAGAGATAATTCAAGGAGTTCAAGCCAATGAAATGCTTGGGATTTTGGTATAATGCATCTTTAACAGATGGATCTGATGTCACCAATGCTGTGAAATAAGTTGAAGAGTACTAAAAAAGATCGAAAAATCAGGATTCCCAGGTCGATTCAATTGTTCCAACACGACTTTCTGCCCAGGCTGCTTTGGCTTTTTACAATCTACGATATCCTCTTCACTGTCGTGAGAGTCACCGAGAAAAAAAATCTGCAGATTGGAAGTTTCCCCAATTTTCTCCAGTTGACTTCTGTATCCGGTCTGGGCAATTGCAGCTTCCTCTATTATCAGTGGTGGGGGAATTTAAGATGGCGAAGTGTAGAGTTTCACTGGGCCTGAGAAACTTGGACGATAAACTAATTAGTCAGGCAGGCATTTCTACCAGATCTGGACACAAGTGGGCAGCCAATGGAGCCGTGTGTCATGCTGTGAGCTTGACGAAGCTGCTAAACACCATCAGCAGCTTTTGCATCGAGTGACAGGGCCCTGGCTAAATGATGTCATGAGCTGAGTTTTGCAGATTGGTGTCCCTCTGCATATTTCCCTCTTGCGGCCCATCTGTACATTGCGAGCTATTTCTCCCTTACGGCAGAGCCCGAGGTGCAGGTACTGACACTTGCCCGTCGAATGGGCCATAGATTGAGTCGCGAGTGGTGTCAAGACCGAGTGCATCGGTGCAGTGCGTCAGCCACTGAGGCTGCACACTGTTACGCGCATCGGGATCCCTCCAGTTCCCTTGCTATTACTCGGCCTAGCTGTAGGGAATTGTCCTGACGCTTTCGTGGCGGAGGTTGTTTTGGCTTCTACAATCGCATAACAACCAAAGTCGCGTTGGCTGGAGCTATTTTTCCAGGGCAACTCCTCTTTTCCCCCACGTTAAGCCTTGGCCTTGTGTCACATTGTGTCACACTGGGGACAGTAAATAAAGAGACCAGATATATGGCCAGGGGCAGGGGTCGTTAGAAACTCGTAGGATGAGGGAAGAGGCTGAATGCTGAGTGCTTGATATGGAGCCGGCGAGAGGATAAAAATTGGAAGCTAGAAGCAGACGGAAAATGATCTGGCCACCACTGCCGACCCGACAACTTGAGGGCATTGTGATTTTAAGGGCCGAAACATCCACAGAATTTAGTGTACCACTTGACGACGTCTGCTTCTGAAAAAAAATCCCAAACAAAAAAACAAAAACAAAAACAAAAGCACACACCCAAAAAACAACGAAAAACAAACAAAACAAAAACAAACCCCAAACATGATTACCTAATGAGGTAACCAGAGAATGCACCCAAACAGTTGTATTACATGATTCTTTGTCTCCTACTGATTTAAAAGAAAAAATGATAATGTAAAGCTCTTGAGATACTCGCAATATGAGGTACGTTGAAGAATGTCTTAGCTTCTTAAATCACGAATAAATCCTCCGAACACATTTTCTTTCCAAGAATTGATCGAAAAAAAAAATATGATAATATGACGTGGTGTGATGTAACAAGAAAAAAAAAAAAGATTGTTTCTCTCTCTCTGCTCACACTCCTTCCCTTCCCTTTCTCATGGACGCTTTCAACATTTTTCAGTTCAGTCTGAAAGAAAGTGATGTTAGCATTCATAATACCCATCGACGTTTGTCGCGGGTGAAAAGAGGTTCCCTCATTCGATGACATTCCTTTCTCTCGCTCTTCCTTTATTGATACTTTCCTTGAAAATTACTTTTGTTCAACAAACACATTCTGAGAAGAACACATGAAATCATATTCAATGCGTATTTCGTAGATTTTTCTTAAAAAAAATAAGTCTTATTCTATCAATGACGTTTCATGCAAGCAACGTTTTTCTCTAATCTTTTTTATGTGAAACAAATACTTGAAAATGAAAAAAAAAAAAAAATTGTCCGGCAACTTCATAAAATAGTTCCTGATATTTTATAGACTATGAATTATTCCATTTTTTTTTTTTTAGATAATTTGACGCAGTCCCGGTCTTCAAAATTATCAAAATATCTTCGTAACTAACAGAAAAAAGATCTTTTCAAATCTGGGTTGTCGGATTTTTCACATGAATTGTTCAACACAAACATCACATTATATGTTAAAAGTGTTAATGTTCGAAACAATAGTGGACTTGTAACAGAATAAGCAAAACTTGGTAAGCAAGAAAGCACTCGAGGAGCGCATGCTTCTGTCCACAGCATTGTCAAGGGAAGTAATTATGCATGGATCCTGCCTTAAAAAATAAACCAGTGGTTTTATTTGGGGGCGGTAGCGACTCATTATGACCTTGGAAATCAATTTATTTCTTCTTTGCTCTTTAAATGGGTTGCCGAATTAGGGAGGTTGCCAGACTGAAGGAGTCACGGTATTAAAAGGCTTTCCAGATTAACTAAAGTTACTATGCCTACGGGGTCACGAAACTATAGTTAACGCCAATAGAACCACGATTTTCAGTAGATCAAACCAGCCTAAAAACAGAACAAAAATTTAGTCAGGATTTAGAGGAGAAAATGACGAAAAGAAATTTATATGGTGGGAGGGAAAAAATAATTCCCGGGTTCATTGTAAACCGCTAACGAGATTCACAACCACGACGTAGGGAAGGTGCATGGATCCACCCAGAAATTTGACCACTCCTTCCATAGCAATTCCACGCAATTTCGTCGAAATTAATCGAAAAACTTTGGAGATATCCTGCGGACACTTATGGATATCAACTTAATTATATGGAAGGAAACTGAAAAACAATCCTGTATCTTACTCAAAATCTAATCACTCCATCCTTAATCCATTGACTAACTTTCCACAAACTTTCATTGAAATTCATTGAGTACTTTGCGTAGTCAGATAGACGGATGGAAAGCCTGAAAGACGCGACCAAATACAGATGACTCTCTAACTTCGATTGAAGAGGCAAATAATTCTAATTACAAACCTGTGTTGGATGTTTTCTTTTCTGAGAGACACTGAATTAGGTGAGTTAGAGTCGAGAATTACTTTGGTTCACTGATTATTTAGGGCAGTGGTTCTCAGAGTCCCAGGTCACATTCCTTCTCTTACAATCTCAGGTTTCTTTAATTACTTCCCCATTTTGAATTGTCATCTCGTCATATTTTTTTTCGTCTTTACTCCCCTGGTAGAAATACTTCCCCTATTCCTCCTCAGACAAAAAATCTTTTTATGACCCCCCTCCCCCTGAATCAAGTGCCCCCTGCTAGAGAACAACTGATTCAGGGTGACATCATCAGTCGTTGTGGTCAGATTGAATTAAGGTTTACAGAGTAAATTTCCTTGACAATTGCAGTACTCGCTCCATAAGTGCATGTTTGGAGGAAGCCAAACTTTATGGTGCGTGAAGCAGCCTGCCCTAATTGTCATGAAAAATAATTTTCTATCGTACGTAACTACGGCTTCGAAGTATTTCGGTTATTCCTCTCCAGTATCGCCAATTTAGATATTTCATATCTAAATCTGGATCTATTGCCAATTTAGATATTTTGAATCTAAAATTAAATCAGTCTAAGAAATGAACGTCAAAGGAAGTAATTCATAGACATCGAGGAGAAAAATCTATAATCTGTAAGCTTTTGTTTATTTTCATTGGATTGCTCGGGAACTGCAGAACCCAAAAACTTCAAACTCAACACTGCACTGCCTAATGTGGTGTTTAATATATCTAGCAAATGTCACCTTCATGCAATGTCCAGTTGTCAAGTAATCGTAGAGTATACACACAGAGATTTCGTCAGTTGTTCTTAGATATAATTAGATGACTGAATTTTCTTCTGGTGACTGACAAGAAACTGGTCCTTATATCAGCTAAATAAAGATCATCTCGATAATTTCTTGTGTTTACTCACTACGGCTCATAATCAAATGGTAGAAGGAAGATCGTATGGCAGTAATCTTCCAAGTGGAGAAGAGTATCCTTGCCCTGAAAATCAGCATTTGAAATTGAGCCTTTAAAATAAAACCTCTGAACCTCTATCCCAGCGACCAAAATGGGCTTTTATTCAGACATGGGAAATAAAAATAAATGAACTTGGATCTAAATAAGAACTTCCATCGAAGAGTTGATATGGTCGAAATAAATTCTATTCATGACTTTCGCTTTCCACAGGACATATCTGAAATAGAGCAGAAAAATATCTAGAAACATCTAGATTCTCCAGAATCCAGATGATATTAATAAACCCGTCAAAATGATGCCCCCAAAAGGTAAAAAAAAAGCCACCCGTCCCATTTAAAAAAAGAAGGTGTCCAGTGGAGAACTATTTTCAAATCTGCAGACAAAACAGTATGGCCATGAGCCACAAACAAATAAATGCATAAACACACCAATAGACAGACACATAAAAATAAGGAACACTTTGCTTCCTTTGGTGGCTTCGGTGGTTCAATTTCGTAGATTACGGACGGAAATGATTGAAAAATTCAGCTTGGTAAAAGGGGTTCCTCTTCGTAGTGCACTGGTTAAGCAAGAAAGGCTCTCAAATGTTACCCATTCTTGTGGCCTTGAGCCAAAATTAAGTTACTTTAGAGAAGGAAAATAGAGTCAAGTTAAAAGATCAAGCTTGCCTCTCTAAGCATTGAATCAGAATATCACTTATTCTGCTCCATACAAAACTCCTTGTCTGGGCAGAACACATAAATAAGTTCAAGATGTCGAGAAATTCCTCGAATAAAAACTGGAATCGTTGCTTGAAAAGTGGCATAAGCCGAGGAAAATGCTTTGATGATCGAATAATTACGCTATGAATCTGAAAAAATCTCTGAGTGAAAGATTTTGTAAAAATGTTAACTTCTGCTAAAATATTGTATATTACATTTTGTTGTTATATAAAAGGTCAGTAACATCGTTTTATTAAATAAATCACAAATTAGACTCTATCATGTGACCAACGTCTTATAGTAGCATCAAAGGTGATCGATTAGAACATTGAGAAATGAATTAGTTACTTCTGGCCTTTGTTGGATCACTAAAAAGTCCTAGTTGAAAAAAAAAAAACAAAATAAACAACAGTGAATGCTGCGGGACACGAAATAAGGGAGCAATTTAGCAAAAACTAAAATAGCGAATTGTCCCCGCCAAAAACTCATCTTTGAGAAAAGACGAAAAAAAAAGAAAGATATTTTTTTAGACATAATAAGGAGCATGTTTCCAGTTTCATCCCACTAGCTCAGCTCGTGCTGGCTGTGCGCATGAAACACATACACATACACATGCTTAGCCAGACAGACAGCTAACAAACCAGAATCACTGAAAAACTGAAGAAACCTTTGTTGACATATGTTGGCAGTTTGGTAGACTGTATTTAATTAAAATAGCTTCCATTTAGGTTGAGAATAAACAAGGAATTTTCTCATTTTTTTTAACGTAAATTCGAAGAATGTGTTATGTTGAAATTGTACCCTGCACTTTTACAATTCGAGACTTGCACTTGGTGGATTTTCATCAAATGCGATAACCACTGAGCTATTCCACTCAGCAGATTTCCCACACAGATATTAATAGCGTTCCTGTTGTACGTCTCTTCGTTTCGTCTCTTCGTTTCGTCTCTTTTTTTATTTATATTGTCCACATCACGCGTCTCAGATTTCTTCACGATTTCCGCTTTTCGGTCATCCGGGTTACTGACTTAGCTCGAATCCACTTTGTTTTTTCTTTTTTTAAATTAACAGAAATATTTCTTGTCTCCTCACTTCAACTTTTCTATTCTCGGCATGAATTTTAGGAAACTTTTTTTTTCTCCTCGATGTTGAAATTTAAAAACTAGGACAACCTAATGCTTGTAAAACCGTCGATGTAAGCAATGTATCAGTATCTTTTGACTGCTTTTTTCTTCTCCTTTCGCAATGTAATTAATTCCAGCCGACGCTCACTCTCAAGTTTTCTACAGAGTTGCCAAATACGGTTTGTTATTTATGGCAAAAAAACTTTAAAAGAGGCTAAAATCGGCTGAATTTTCCCATTTCAAGCTACTTTGTTGCTAGAAATGTTAAACATACTCATTTAATGCCCGTTTATTGAAAAAGATAACTTATATTCTAAAACACCAGAACAAATTATTAATAGAATTGTAGTTATTTTAATCAAACTTACTATTTCTTCTAAAGGGCCAGATTTTCTGATGTTGCTGATTTTTTTCTTAAATTGGGGAAAAACAGCTAGATATAGCCGAAAGATAGCTAATTGTGCAACCCTGGTGTTGTATTCAGTTAACCGTGTATCCAAACTGATTTCCCGTGTCTGGCCTAAATTCTTTTTTAGTTTGTTATCTCTTTACTATTCTCATTTCTCCAGGCTTTCTTTGATTTCAGTCCTATTATGGATTTACGTCTTGAACACACACACACACACACGCACACACACACACACACACACACACACACACACACACACACACACACACACAGAGGGACGTAGCCTGGAGATCTTGTTTGGGGGGGGAGTTTAGTTTCATCCCTTCGACATTTAGTACAGTGGCTGTGGGGACTGCAGACCTCTGATGGTCCACAAGAATATTACTGGGGTCCATCAGTCTGTTTATATTAACCTAACTCAGTCTGTGCATGCATTCATGCATATCTATCTATCTGTGTTGTCTTTGGATGTTGGTGTATTTATTGAAAATAATAGTTAAAAACTTGAGAACAAATAATTTCTTCTTTCTCCAACTCTTCCTACCTTCTTATTAACTGTTCGTCTCAGATTCCTACGCCCATATTTCAGTCCCGTTTTTCAAAATATTTGTTTCTTTAATTTTTCTTCATGACTGCCATTTTGTGTTTTCATTTCCCGCCACTTGATCTCTAAACATTTTCACAACGTCTTATTCCACACCCATCCCAATTCACCTGACCTCAACGGTGGTCACGGTCAACTCCTCCCTTTCATTATCTTTTATTACTGCACCTGCTCCTATGTCTCTCTGATCAACCTTTTTTTCACTGACAGTACACCAGGGTCGTCATTTTGGCAATTTTGTGGCAAAAATTGACAAATCTAGCCTTAGAAAAAAAAAACAAACAACACATTCAGCCATCTTTTGGTTTGGCTGTATTGAAATTTTCCACCATTTTGACTTTTTGTTGCTGTAGTATCCTTATGAATCCTTATTTTTGGTGTATTGCAATGTTTTATGAATAACCATTGCTATTGTCTTTTTCTGCTGTTCAACTTTATTTTCCAGTTGCTTTTTCTATCGCTTCTTTTATACTCAGGGGGTTGTCATCGTGTAATAAAAAAGCAACTGAAAAACTATGATGAAGGTAAACAGTAATTTGTTTCTATACAACTGATTTACAATACCAAATGAAAAAAAAATGATAAGATAATTGTTCTGACAAACAATTTTGCCATTTGGCCATATTTGACCAATTTTGCTGGCTTTTAGCCAAAAACGTCTTCAACTATTCAGCAAATCTGCTGTACATATTTCTCTTATCTCTTTCACTTTTTTGAAAGCCCTTCTCCAAGTGTCGGTATTTCAGCTTTCTGGTTTATGTAATTCCTCCCGCCGATAAAGCGTTTATTATTTATTTTAATAGGTCGTTGCTATTTTTCCATTAACTGTCTGGCTTTGTTTCTTCTTGTTTAGCTTCCAACATCAATTTGTTTTTTCATTTATATTAACTTGATCTATTTCCATCAGTTGTCCTCTCTCTCTTTCTCTCTCTCTTTCTCTTCCTCTCTCTCTCTCCCTCTCTCTCTCTATCTATCTATCTATCTATCTATCTATCCGTCGATCTCAGTCTGCTCATATCTATCTCTTTTAGTCTCTTCATATCTGTCCGTCTATTCGTCCATATATCTATCCTGATCTGTTCATATCTATCTATCTATCTATCTATCTATCTATCTATCTATCTATCTATCTATCTATCTATCTATCTATCTATCTCAGTAGATATTCATTTCATCCAACAGATGTTCCCCTTGGATATGATTTACTTCTCGTATCTTTATCATTAAATTTTCTTTCTTCCTCTCATTTTTCTATACCTAATTCTTTTCTCCTTCATTTCTTCCTTTCTTCAATTTCCCTTTTTTTTCTACAATCCTTATTTTTATCCTTTCATCACCACCTCTTTTTCGTGATCACACTCTTTGTCTCTTTTCTCTCTCTTCACTACCATTTTTCTTTCTTTGCTGTCACTATTCTTTTTCCTTTACTACCTCTTTTCTTCCTTCATTCAATTTCTTTCTTCCTTTTTCTCTCTTTCTTTTTCTTTCTATCATCAGTTCTATCTTCTCTACCACTTCCTTGCTTAATTTTCTTAGTCCATATGTATGTATGTATGTATGTATGTATGTATGTATGTATGTATGTCTCTATCTATCTATCTATCTATCTATCTATCTATCTATCTATCTATCTTAGTCTGTTCATATCCAACTATCTATGTATCTATTTCGTTTCTCTCTCTATCATCTTTCATTATTTTCTATCATCAATTCTTCCTTCACTACCACTTTCCATTCTAAATTTCTTTCTTTCTTTTGACTTCATCTTTAATGTAATTTTTTTGTTTGCTTGTTCTGTTCCTTTACTCTTTCTTTTTTCCTTCTTTCTTTTTTTTTTAACCCTTTTACTGTTTGCTTGCACAGTTATTGTATCTCTTTTCTTTTCTTTCTCTTCCGTTTCTGCTCCATTTCAGTTATTGTCAGTCTCTATTAGTACATTTCTTTTTTTCTTTTTTTGGCCATTTCTGGCCATTTTGGCCATTTTCTTTCTTTTTCTTTCTTCTCCATTTTCAAACCCTGACCCACCTAAAACCTAAACGCAGACCCTTTTAATATATATTAATCTTTTCTCAAGATATTTACCACTGAACGCGACCAGCGTATCACTTCTTTTAATTCTTTGTATTTCGGTTTACTCCTTGCTTTGTCCGACTCTCCCACTAGCGTTTTCCGGTTTGCCCCACCCTCACACCTTCACCCTGAAATCCTTTGCCTCACACGACCCTGACCATGACCAGCCCTCGGTACTGTTGCTGTCACATCGATCACAACTTGCGGGCCAACAATGAACAGTTAAGGCTGCGTTGGCGGGAAGAGACCGCGGGGGTCGGAAAACCCAGGATTGTCACTCAGCAGAGATTAATACTGAAATGAGAGACTAACGTGAAAAAAAAAAAGGACAAAAGAAAGGGATAGTGGGGAGGGAAGGGTAAGAAGAAAAGAATTTATAGTTTGAGACAGATTTTGACATGAAGGTTGATAAACAAAGGGAGATAGTAGATGCTCTCTATATATGAAAGGGACATACAAACGTTGTGGCTCAGACGCGGACGCATACTTATATAAATAAAAGATGTAACTGTTACTAGCGCTGCTGATGAGCTCTCAAATCATGACCAATTGTGCAATTTTTGAATTGAGGATGAAATATCCAACATAGGACTTAACAAAGTACGTAACATAAGATAAATTTTCCAGGTGTGGGAAGAAGTCATATTTGACCTCTGAGGGCCGTGAGGTTCAAATTCAAGATGGCTACCAAATCCTAATCCTAATCACCAAATGCATTCAATTGGGGAATCAAACGGTGTAGAAAACGTATAATGTGACATTTCTGACTAAGCAGACAATGGCCATTCATTTGGTGATATATTGACATCACCAGGACCCAAGGAAAAGCATTTAAACCAAAGTTAACGAGAGAGAGAGAGAGAGAGAGAGAGAGAGAGAGAGAGAGAGAGAGAGAGAGAGAGAGAGAGAGAGAGAGAGAGAGAGAGAGAGAGAGAGAGAGAGAGAGAGAGAGAGAGAGAGAGAGAGAGAGAGAGAGAGAGAGAGAGAGAGAGAGAGAAGAGAGAGAGAGAGAGAGAGAGAGAGAGAGAGAGAGAGAGAGAGAGAGAGAGAGAGAGAGAGAGAGAGAGAGAGAGAGAGAGAGAGAGAGAGAGAGAGAGAGAGAGAGAGAGAGAGAGAGAGAGAGAGAGAGAGAGAGAGAGAGAGAGCAAAATAACGTTAGCAAGACATTCTTTCATGGATACATTGAATGCTGGGCAGCATATTAAAAGCAATATCTCGCTTAAATATCGAAATGTGAGCGAGAAAACATGCTGCCAACTTTTAAAGAATGCAATGGATAATCTACAAATAAGAATTTATGATGTCATAATTCGCTATGTCAAATGTAGGCTAATGAGTAATTCCATCATTGTTTTGGAAATCCATTTTCTCATATTCATCATCAAGTCGAATGCATGTATGAAAAAAATACCCCCCCCAATAAAAAAAGGGGTTATTCAACGGTTTTGTGTATCAGATGTGTTCAATAACATCCTAAATGTCTACCACGTTCTTCGTTCAAGATCTTTTTCAGTCAGATATTTGATAAAAAATAGACGAAAATTTAATACATGATGCACTACTGATAACAATAAACGATGTGTGTGAGAATTCTAACCATGAACGAAATCAAAAGCTTAAATAACAGCCGTACGAAAACTCGAAAATTTCCGTGAGCCAAGCAAAAGTCTTTATACTTGAGAAAATAAAACAAAATTTAGCATTTAAAATCATCATCATCATCATCATCATCATCATCATCATACTACTACTACTACTACAACAACTACTACTACAACTACTACTACTACTAATAATAATAATGATAATGATAATAATAATAATAATTAGGTAGTTTTGGAGAATGACAACCACAAACTACTCTGGGACTTTGACATCAAAACTGACCACCTCATCCAGGCAAGAAGACCGGACTTAGTAATAGTAGATAAAAAAGGAAGGCCTGCCAAATAGTAGACGTTGCTGTGCCTGCAGACCATCGAGTAAAGAAGGAGGGTGAAAAAAGGAAAAATACCAGGACCTAGCAAGAGAGTTAAGGAAGATGTGGAACATGAAAACCAGGGTAGTACCGGTCATAGTGGGCTCACTAGGAACTGTCCCCAAAACGCTGAGGGTGAGACTGGAGGAGATCGGGATTAGGGGAAGGATAGAGACCGTACAGACCACAGCACTACTGGGAACTGCACGGATACTGAGGAAGGTGCTAGAGATATAAGTACTGCAACGAATAGTAGCTCTGTCATGATATGCGAAAGAGAGAGGAGACGTAAGCTGAAGACCTGAGGAGACTTATTGTCACTCAGCCTTCAGCGATAACCACTGGGCAACCGGTGTGAAACTGTAAATCGCAGAATTACTGCGACCTATGAGTACTAGGAGAGGAGGGCTGGAGACTTGAGGAGACTTGCTGTCACTCAAACTCCAGCGGTTACCACCAGGCAACTGGTGTGAGATTCCAAATAATAATAATAATAATAATAATAATAATAATAATAGTAATAATAATAATAATAATAATAATAATAATAATAATAATAATAATAATAATGATAAATTGCATGAGAACATTTTAAATCCCACCAGCTAACTGATTTTTGCTTTTTAAAAAACAAAACACGTCCGAGTTGTGCGGGGTAGAAAAATGTCCGTGAGCGACTTGTCCACGTTGAACTATTCAAGTCGACTCATCCGCGTCCAGTTGTATAAACAGACATACATAACGCTAACGTATCAGCACTTACTGTAAACACGAAGAACAATTCATATACTGTGATACTTGTAGATTAGGAGAGCCGCTCGACCAACTCATTAGTACAGCTGAGCTGGGTCATCTAGAACAGTAGGCCAGGGAAGCACAGGCCTCTTTCCTCCACTTATGATACCAACTCCCTTCAATTCCTTCTCCACTTTGTACTGTCATCTCGTAATCTTTTCACCCTCACGCTTTCCCCTGTACATTCTCCTCCTGCTGGAAATTCCCCCCAAATTCCTCCTCTGGCAAAAATTCCACCACGCAATTAAATCATTTTTAAAATAGAAAGTGTTTTCATTTAAAATACTCCTGACAGTTGATCTCAGCTGGGAATTCTCCCTTTACTGCTAGTTCTCACATATTTTTCAACATTGGGGCAAGCTATGAAATTAACCACGTACTGTTAACTCCCCTGTGACGGCACACGTTCTAACGGCACTATTCAATGATAAACGTGTATGATATATTCTCCTAAGACAATTGTTGGTGACTAGTTAGTCAGTTTTCATTGATTTTTCATTATTGATACACTTAATATAAAATCCATCCGCTATAAGAGTTGGATTCATTAAGACAGAACTCTTAACATCGGAAGTCTTCTATATTTCGAAAATTTGGCCCATCAGTATTCCAAATATTCCAAAGATCACTTCTGTAAGATTATATCATGAGCATTTTATGATATATCCATGTCGTCCATTCTTCTAATTTGTTTTAATCTCTTTCAAGATTTTTTCAACAATAATTTGTTATCAGTACGTCTGGTTCCTTTTTACACCCTTCTTGCTCCTCGGGTAGAAGTACACAGTGTGTCAGCTCGTCGTTCGGTCTGGTCTCTACCCGCCAACGCCTTCTACGCCCACATTGTGCGTGAAGGGTTTTTGGAGAAGTTGATTGAAACGTCTTCCTTCGTCTTTGGGTTGGTCCGGTCGCAAAGTGAATTTATCAAAGATCTTAAGGGATGAAGTGTAAAGATTAGCTATGTAACAAAGGCGTTTTATTACATGTCCTGGGGCTAAAAACTCCAATTCGACCCTCCTGAGGTGTTTAATGGCTGAACCAAGATTGACAGTCGATCAGTTAATCTGTTGGAATCGAAGCACTCATGTCAATGATAAATAAGATTGGCATTGATAGGAAACAACGGAGCCCAGCCTTCAGTTACGAACTGCCAGCACTTCTGGTAGCTCTAGGTTTGGTTTAGCATATTAAGTTGGGACTTCATTTGAACCACAAACTTTGCCAGTACTTTGTCTCGTGAAGTCAAAGGATCGTCATAATCATAAACTTCCTCAGAAAGTGGCCCACTTAGGAATTTTCCTATACGAAGCAAGCATGCAATAGGTCTATAATCACTTGTAACTGTTTGTTCTGTTGTATCCTGCTGAATCTAGGTTGTTTTGCCCTTTGTCATCTGATATCCTCGCTTCAACCAAGCGTTCTTTCAGTTGTTAGTTTATGCTTTTATATATCGAAGTAATTCTTTCAAACTAGCGCCCATGAATGTCAACACAGTCTGTCGCTTTTTAGATCGGCCATGAGTAATTTTCCTATTGTGTTGAAGATCAACGAATAAAGAGGAAGAAAATAAT
The DNA here is from genome assembly GCA_963457665.1 of Thysanoteuthis rhombus. Taxonomy (NCBI): domain Eukaryota; kingdom Metazoa; phylum Mollusca; class Cephalopoda; order Oegopsida; family Thysanoteuthidae; genus Thysanoteuthis; species Thysanoteuthis major. Next base: position 16,261,876 of record OY735208.1, read on the forward strand.
GCAAAAATACGACAAAATGATTATCATCACTTTATATATATTGTATATAATAATGATGCAAATAAATAGTTATAATATTGTCCTATAGTTGAATGAAAACTGCTCTTATTGCTACTGTGATGTCACCTCAGCCATTTCTGTTCTGTCAAAGGGCAAAGAGTATAAATGATTGGCAACTGAGTGACATGGGTGGTCGATTTGAAAAGTCAGAACATACGTAGAATAGACACCCAAAATTTGATTAAACGTAGAAGAACACATCCTATGATAGCACAGAATGACATCGCGTGAGTAATGTTATAAGTAATCTTAATTTACTAAGTAAGACTAATTAAATCATTTTCTCAAACTGACAAAGTTCCTGGGGTAGGTAAGGTATTATGGATTGAAAATACAGAAACAAAATACTTGCCAAATTTTTTTCCTATTTTTTCCATCGAATATTCGAGTTTCTTGACCATTTTTCTAAAAGAAGTTTTGATGCAATTTACCATTTATCACTGCTTTAACAAAATCAAATACCATCTTGATTAAGTTATAACTCCTTTTTACTTACTTTTTGCTTTAAAAAATTGCCCCCAAATCATCAGGACTTGTTTGCTTTACAATAACACTGCTGACGTACCATCAGATGTCGTACGGTGTCCTCTCAGGATTTGACACGTAACCTTTTGCATTTCAATGACAAGCAACAAAATAGTTGTTTCATTCGTGTCCAGTTTTCCTGTTTAATCGATATGATGCGGAAGAAAATAATTTTGTCTCTCTTATTGATCTTTCAAGGTTTTTAATAATACAAATTTTTAATTGATTACCTACCAAATGTGATTAACAATTACAAGATGGTCATCAAGAGCAGCATCTCTTTTACAACTTACAAACTAAAGTTATTCTAATATTTGAACCATACACTGAAGCTTATATTAGGTTAGCCAAGAATTTTCCCTACTCTTGTCGTTAAATGGTATTAGGAGCGTTTAGTTTTGATTAGTTTAGTTTAAAAAAAAGACTACTGTTGATGGTGTTGGTAGAACCGTTATACCAGCGTGCAACATTTTCAGAATTTCGTCAAAATTGGCTCATTTTTGTTTACTGATTCACTGAAGACAGAGAAAATGGGTCACATTTTTGGCATATGCTTCTTTATTTTAAGCAAGGTAAAAATATGCCTCTCACAAAAAAAGAAGAAATATTTGCAATGTTTATGGAGAAGGTATTGCGGATGATCGAACGTGTCAAACGTGGTTTGCGAAGTTTCATGCTTGGTGTTTCTCGATAAATCATTCTCCGCGAATAGATAAACCAGCAGAAGTTGATCAAATAAAGATATTGCCTGAGAAAAATCAACCTTATATGGCACAAAAATAACTAAAATACTCTAGATATCTGGATCAAGCGTTTAAAAACATTTGCATCAGTTTGGTTATAATAGCCTCTTTGAGGTGTGGTTTCCAATCAAGCGAAAAACTCTACTGCACTGTATGTGCGATTTGCTACTTGAGCGCAACGAAAATTTTCACTTCATGGAACAAGTCATGATGGGCAATGGAAACGGGTATTATACACAATATGTAAAAGATAGTAGG
>OY735208.1:16265961-16310961 GCA_963457665.1 Thysanoteuthis rhombus
AGGGAGGATGTGAAGTTTGGCAGAAATATTTTGAAGATCATCTTAATTCTAGTTTGTAAAGACAATGTAAAAAAAGTTGCTCAATTAAATACTTTAAAACCAAGCGAATTGTTAAAGAAAAAAATAGTATAATACACAAGTCACTTTTCGAACAAAATGAAAAACTTTTCAGAAAAATTGCCAGCCGTATAGTAACCGTATTAAATGATAGAAAAAGCAGATTGTGCATAGCCATGGTCATCAAGACATGTCTCGTTTTCAAAGGGCCTAAGTTTAATTACTGGAGTAGTTGAATGCAACCTGTACAAGTGGAAAATATACAACATGTTAATCCAACGTACCACTCACTCTTTTGCATTATGTTACTGTAGCTGACCAAATTCAATGCAAACATTGATTCTTTAGCCATTAGCTTACGCACATCTTGATCTGTTGATATAACTCAGATTCGTGATAACCACATTATGACAAAAGTTATTAAGCTTGATGGCAATGATTAAGTTTACTTTCTTGGCTTTAGAAAACCAGTTGGTTGAAGTACACAAGGGTGCTTTGCAGCAATTAAGGAAGCTTTTCAGTAGCTGGGATGATATTCTTAATGGCACAACGTCGATTGTAACTGACGTATAATATATAGGATACAGGTGATAGAAATAAACTTTGGACACTTTGTCAAGGAAAAGGACATCCGTCTGAAACAAACCTCTGTTAAAAATATGGTATGCAGCCCATAGGATAAACCTTGCCTGGTGGAAATGTGTTGCATCTTCAGTTACTGAAGTTGTAAACTTGATTCAAGTGATTGCAATTTTGCACACATTTTTCCACAGCTTTATTTTTTACGAGCTAAACAATTAAATGGTGCTGCCGAGGAGTCAGGCTGCTATCCATCATATTTTGAAGTCGGAAGGGTCGAAATTACAGCAAAACTGTTAGAAGCAGCAGTTGAATATTTTTGAGCCGTAACGGAGTATATTGAAAATTCAGAAGAGAAAGAATCAAAGGGATTTTTGAATGTGTGGCTAAATAAGGGCTGCTTACACCTCATAGGCTTTTTAGTTTTCATCCCATGTATTTATCAAAGTACAATCTTTGATATGTCTTTGAAAAAAATTCTGTTGTAAAAAGATTTGAGGAAATTTTCATTGTGTATCTCATTGGAGGCTGGGAAGTATTTTTTCTTAGTAGCCTTGTTCAACATGAAAACTCTTTTTATTTTCTTGTCATGAGTTGATAATAAAAGAACGCAGCTGCAAGAGAATAAATGAATGCGTCTCAGAACCAAAATCATTTGATGCTGTTAGAAGTGAAACCATTCAATCTGTAATAAACTTTTTGAATGAAAGATTCTCCTATGATAATTTCTCTGCCCCGCAAAAGATTTGACGAATGCTCCAGCAACGAAGACTCACAATTGTGTTTTGAGTTTATTTGTGCGGATTTAAATCCGAGAATGCTTTGTTTACAATACAAAGAGCACACCCAAGATCGTGATTCGAAAGTTCCGTCAACAATTCCTTATAGTAAATAAGCTGTTGGCTGAGATCCAAAGTTCTGAATTTGATGTCATCGAAATTTCGCATGCGAGAATTCTAGTGGAGAAACCTGCTGACGTAGAGAGACTCATCAGTATCTATTATAAATTGAAAAAGAGATTGGTGTTCTCTGTCACTACCAACAATGGAAGCTTACATATATGTTTTTCAAAATATATGCAACACAGCAGATTTTGATCCGAGGGAAGATACTTATAACTTCATAAGAGATCAAACTAAATGAACAAGATGTACGGATGAAAATTTTCAAAATACAAACAAGAATGGTTTTGAGTTATTTTTAAAGAAGCTGAAGATGAAAAACTTTATTAATAAAATCAAATCAACGAAAACAAAAAAAAATTCATGTTAACATTACTTTTCTTTTAAAAATTTTGGTAAATGTACTGAAGGAATTATTTTCCTATGTTAACCTATCTTAAGAATAGCACTGTTTTTATAGTTTTATTCGTGGAGGTGGCAGTGTGTTTGTGTGGGGAGGAGGCGGCCAGATTTTGAGAAGCGTGGTCCTAGAAAATTTTTTTATTTTCTGCCCTGGTGGAAGGTGTGTTATACCAATGGTGGCGTTTACCAGGGGTTCAAAAGATAGGCTGCTGATACTGATCCCCCAAACATCGAGAATGATGATGATGATGATGATATTTGACTTCTTCAATGCCTAGATTTAAACCCATAATTTTTTTTCTCGCGGGAATGATGGTTAAACAAAGATGGCGGCTATTTTGACATGTGAAAACTAGAAACACATTGAGAATAAGACTACAAGACTTGAACTTGGATATATATGTATATGTACATATATTTCGCATGAGTTTATCATTAACAAAACCTGGCGTTACTGGGCTCAATTCTGAAAGGAGGGTGGTGTCGGAGAGGGGAAGTCAGGGAGGGGAGAAGAGAGGCGAAAGGGGCAACGCTAAAGCAGTTAAAGTTACTTTTTGTTCATTTTGCATTCAATCTACGGACTAATGAGCTAACTCAACTGCATCGACAAACTTTCCACCAAAGTTATCATCAATTGAATCACCAAAACGCTAGATGAAAACTAGTCTCAGGAACAAGTTGGCTTTAGAAGAAGCTACTCAACTATTCGATAAATCAACCAAAAGGGAAAATAGCGGAATATAAAATGCCACTCGTTGAAGCATTTGTTGACTTCAAGAAAGCCTTCAACTCCGTGGAAATTTCTGAGGTAATTGGGGCTATCACTCTACAAGATGTAGACCCCGTACACATCAGAGTGCTTCAATATATATACCGTCACAGCAGCTCCTTTGTCGAGCTACATAAAGACTCAGAGCCTTTTCAGCTCCAAAAAAGGGCAAGACAAAATAATACAAGCTCACCCAAACTCTTAGCCTACCTCGAGATGATCTTCAGAAGACTAGACTGGGAGAGTAAAGGGATTTAGATAGATGGCAAGTATCTGAGCAACCTCAAATCTGCAAATGACATCGCCCTTTCGCAGACAACCTAGACGACCTCCAACTAATGATAGATGAACTAAATGAAGAGAGCAAGAAACACATGAACTTCCTGTCTCGAGATGATCTTCTGAAACCTAGACTGGGAAAATAAGGGAGTAAATAGACGGCGAATACCTAAGCAACCTGACTTCGTCCTTTTTGCAGAAAACCATCCGGGTCTTTAACTCACGCTAGATGAACTGAATGGAGAAAACAAAAAAGAAGGCCTTCACATGAACTTAATTAAACAAATGTCCTGTATAACAAACGTGTTGGAAATAAACACACAGCGATCAGAATCAAAAACGGAAAACTGGAGAAAGTAGAGCGCTACATCTACCTCGGACAACGAATATCCATGAAATACTCAAAAGAAGGAGAAATCACACGAAGAATCACTCTACGATGGCAAGAATTCGGTAGAGCAAGCCCAACTTCTAAGAACAAGAAAATCCCATTGATCCTAAAAAGAAGAGTATACCAACTCCCGATAGTCACTTACGGAGCTGAAACATGGAACATAACCAAGAGTTTGACCCATAAAGTGAGAAACATGAAAAGTGTATACAAGAGAATCAGGCCCAACATCACATGAAGAAACCACAAAAAAACAAATCCAAATGGCAGTGGGCTAGTCATGTTCCAAGAATGGTAGACAACCGATGGACATCATGACTCAGAACTACGAAAGATAGAGAGACGAACTTGACAAATTCAGAAAGTATAGGTTCCGAGACGCCTATGATAGAGAGGTCTAGCGAATCATTTCTGTGTGTGTATGTGCATTCGCCAAATACTTTCATTATTTGAGAAAACTTTGGTATTTAAAACTCTCGAAAATGTGAGAATTGCAGAAAGCCTAAACATTGAGTCAACAAAACATTCTTGCTGTTATATGATATTCAAGTAATTTGAAACACAAACGTCTGCAAAAGAAGCGTAAACATAGAAAACAATAAGGAATGTCCTCATCGTATAGATTATGTTAGCTTCGTTATCAAGGTTATTAAGCTATTCTCGCAAACTATTTGTTGGTTTTTGAGTTTGATTCTCTTGGGGCACCGTTTTGCGGTTTCATCATCGTTTACTAAGTTAAGTTTAGTAAATACATATACCTCCCACTCTCAAAGAGATGAGTGTTCCTATAAAAAGCTTTTGCAAGACAAAACGGCACGAAGTGAAGAAGCCATTAATTTATACGGAGAAAATCCTGTCAGCGGATATTAGTAGTACAGCAGACTTTTATGTGTGTGTGTGTGTGTGTGAGAGAGAGAGAGAGAGACAGACAGACAGACAGACAGACAGACAGAGACAGAGACAGAGAGAAGGGGGGAGGTTAACCGCTGACCGTATAACGGTTCATTGCAAAACGAACACTGAAAGCTATCTTCGCTTTCCGCTCTTTTCGTCAAACCGTTAAAAGTGGTGCGAGGCAATCTTTGGACAATAGGAGAACCAGCATTGAATGGGCGCCTGATGTAGAGGGATAGTTTTGCAAGCTGATTTTGCAAACGTTTTGCTAAGGTTAACGAGTTTGATTCTCACTGGGCGCCTCTATACTGTAGTTTTGTGCTAGGCAAAGTGAGTATAGAGGTGTGGGGTTAGTCTAACAGTATTGAAAATGGAATTAGGAACTGAGGGAGTATCTGTTCAATTCGTTATGATGCTCTTGGGAAAGGCATGAATCCATTTCTGCTCATAGATGAGAGGTTACTTTGTGTTACCAGCATCATGTAACCTAGTGAAACCCGTTGAATGCTACTCGATGAAGAGAGTGGAGCTGTTTGATAACCCTATTGCCCCATGAAATTCCATTAAGGACCCTGTATGGTACCCAACTGAGATACTAGGTCAGAGCTTTCAAAACTGTATGTCGCAACACGTCAGTGTGTTGCCGATAATTTTTAGGTGTGTTGCGATAGTAAGTATAATTTTATACATCTTTCAAAAGGTATTTTTCCTGAGTCAGTCGAACTGCTTGGATAACAAATATATTTGGCTTGGCTAGCAAAACTTGAGTAATGCGTAACAAAACATCATTTTCCAAAATGCTAAAAGTGTTGAATACTCTGTACTAGATCATGAAAAGATTTGATTTTTTGGAGCGGGCGAGGTGTACCTTGCCGGGGAGCAATGGTTAGAAAGTTGAGCTATCTGACCATCACTACCCTATCAAGTTCAATCTTAATTGAGTGCTCCACACTTGTAGCCTTGAGACAGATCAAGCTAAGCTTAGTAAATACCCGATCTGCTTAAAACGTGAGTAGTGTATTTCTCAGCAACGACGCCAATTAAAAATGAGATTTCGAATGCTGGTTTTCAAGGCAGACAGACCCCCACCACATGAAAGATTGGTGCAATACAATTTTCGAGCCCCATGTCATCGAATTGTCCTTTTGTTGTATCAAGCTAATTTTCGTGATTATCATTCATCAGATACTTTCTGAAATGTTTGAATGGAACAATGCCATTATTTTATCACTTGGATTTACTCCATCTTATTATTGTTGCTTGAACGATTCGACCGAGTGAGCCTCTGCTGTGACTCTCGATTAGGCAATGTATATCAATCATCAAAGGCCTATCTGATGTAGAGCATTTGTTAACAAGGTAGATCCATAAATAGTTCAATCCTAAGGGTTATTCTACTATAGTGGCCCAAGTTTAGTATTTATTCGCTGGAAAGCGGAATTCAATTTTTTTATCCGTCACGAAGGAGCTGAAATTCTTAATCATTTATATTGCATAAAAAATGTTTGCATGGTTGCATTAATCTGATTTGAAAAAAATCGAGGTCATTTTCATTACAAAACCCAGAAGAACGCATCTCTGATCACCGTCTTTATATTATTTTGTTTATTGTTGAGACATTCGTTCCACACTCCTCTGTTTTTTTTCTGAGAAAAATGCAAATCAGATAGACAGAAAAGAGATCTATATTGATTTATGGAAGCTAATACGAACAGTCAGGTATTTATTGGCAAGATATAGTGAACAAGAGTAGTCATATCATAGTTATTTATATCATTCTGACTCCATAACTATCATCTAACCAATGTTTCTAACAAATATTTGGGTCTATGATTATATCAGTAGAAGCATGTCCCGACTTAAAGTTATAGTTAAGATGATAGTAGTAGCAGCAGTTATTCAATGCAGGAAAAACAAGAGGGCAATTTAATCGTGAAGTGGTGAAGGTAGAAAATGGACGAATGTATATGTACAATGTATAAATGAAAACGAAAGCTTTCTGTAACATAGGAATAACAAGAGATATTCATTGTAACCAACAAATACAAAAGATCGTTGAATAAATGAACTTTGCTAGTATTTACTACTTAAAGCGTCATGAATATGATTCAAACGTCACGCGATAATTAATGAAGTTGAAGTAAAAAGTGTCACTACCAGTTGTATTTAAGCGTGTGTATGGAAAGTCTGGGAGAGTCTTTTGAGAGTTGTGTGTGTCGAATCTCCCACTAAATCTAAGTCACAAAACAAATAACATTCAATTCAAGATTATAGTAATTAATTCCAAGTCACACACAACATTCAATTTACCATTAGATAATAATTCAATCACCACTTAGTTTCTCAAATCAAGGGAATCGCGTAGACATGAAAAATCAATCACTGCCAGACTTGTTACAAAAAATGGGCAGCTAACACACATTGGCCAGCATCATGAATTTAAGTCGACCGATTCAGAACAGTTCTCCACTAAAATTGTTGGACCAATCAGAAAATTAGAATCAAGTATTTTCCTACATTGAAAATCTATTTTAGCCATAAAAAATCTTTTGAATTAAAACAAATCACCCAATCCAGGCCAGGAGACCAGATGCAGATATCGTAAACAAAGAAATGGAGATATGTTGGATATTAGATATCGCTGATCAAGCAGATCACAGGGGATGGGCTGGTATGAAGTAAAAGTTAGAAATGTTGACGATAACTATCAAATGGAAAAGAAACAACAATAATAACAAAACATATTGTATATATCATAATTTTTTGTGAATAAATAAATAAATACGGGAATCTGATCTACGGTCGGAATTTTATATACCTGGGGTGAGATCCCCCCTTACCCCAGAGATAGAATTATAGGAATCAAAGTATAGAATATCGAGTTGCATGCGAAAAAGACCCCACACTATTATCATAAGTTAATTATTATAACTTATTATATTAAGTTGCACAGTAGACGGAGAATCGATTTTTTCTCCACAAATCTAGTGTGTTTTACAATGAATCCTTTTTGCTGATGCAGTAACAAACAGAAATTGGACCACTATAATGTACATTGTCTGTTATCCTACCTCGTGGCTGGGATAGTTGCGTATTTCCCACTGGTACCAGTGTTCGAGCCCTGTTTGAAAACTACGATTTTGAATGCTGATTTTCAATCCACAAAGTCTCTTGTTAGATTGGTGTAACACAAGCTTATGCATATTTTTGAGTCGAAATAAACTAATCTAAGTGAATGTATACAGTAGTGTAAGTTGTAGTCAGATGCAAAGCTCTATTAATATCGTGCCAAATTGAGGTTTGCAAATATACACATGAACAACGAAGAGTACGAATGTATGTCCAAGATACAATCTTAAATGGAATAAACAATTGGATAACGGCAGCAGCCTATTTCTTCAGTTGTTTATTCTATTCACGCTATCTAGATCATCCGGCATATTCACTGCGTAAAAATGGGATGTTGGTTCAAAAAGCGTTTCTTATAAAAAATAACGCATTTATAACAATCATGTATACAAATATGGAAAGCAATTATGTTTTCATAGATGATACGCTCTTGGAATTTTTGCTCAAAATAGTGGATAAATGCTGATCATTCATCGTGGGTTGCGGCAATATATTATTTGTACTTATTCACTCATTTGAACAATTTTTGTGGCCTCCACCGCATCTTGTATGTTGACGATGTAAGGTAGATTGATAGAAATATTACTGATTGGCTGTGTTTTGTCTTGTTACGAGTCGAGTTCGATACTACAAAATTACGTTTCTTGGGATAATCTCCGCCCCATTTTTCTACAAACACAAATGAAAGTTTTTATAAAGACTTGGGAAGTACCCGTTTTAAATGTCTTTGCTTTGGAGAGGTCAGACTTTACGGTACGTGGAACAGACGGACATCATTGTTATGTAAAATAATTTTCCGTCCGTCCTACAGCTTCGAAGTATGTCGGTTACTTCTCTTCAGCATTGCTGATGTAGATATTTTACACTTATTAGATTTCTCAAGAACCGCTGACCAAGACCTTTCCAAACTGGACTCTGCTCTGCTCATGTGCAAACTAATATACATGGCAATAGTCATTTTTCAACAGCGGCCAGTTGTCGAGTAGTCACGGTGCACGCGCGCACGCACGCACACACACACATGCACATACAGATATTTCTTCAATTGTAGTGAGATGATCACAGTACCCAAAAGAAGCCAATTAACATAGTGAATTTTCCGAGATTTTAGCCTGAGTACGGAAAATGATGAGCATTTTATTCTTCACCAAGTCCGACATCTGCAAACATCGCACCAACCCGACTCCAACAAACAATCGATCCACAATCTGCCCTGAAACAATCTATTAGTATTATATGCCGATCTGTCGAAGCGAACGTTTTGGAGATGGCACAGCCACCGTCGCCGAGATACCTAGGTTATTAAAGCCTGCCTTGGCCGCTAGGAATATTGTGTAATTTTGGGCTATGTGTCAAAATCGCCTGGGGTCTGCTAGCCTTGTCAGGGAGAGAAGAGCATCGCTGCGATAATGCACAGGAAATCGATGGAGGAGTTTATGAAAGTAATGTTTGTTTATTTGTTTATTTAATACAGGATTCTTTTTTTTGGATATGCGTGTGTGATAAGTGGCACCTGTCATGCTGAATATCCTTCGCAATTATTTCATTCTCAGCCGAGGAGGGGCATTGCATACGTATATATATATATATATATATATATATATATATATATATATATATATATATATATATATATATATATATATATATATATATATATATATATATGAATGATAAAATCTCAGGCCATCCACATTTGTCTATCTAACGTTCTAACCATTTCTCTTCTCTCTCACTGAAGGGAAAACCAACATAACTTACAATTGAATAATGGCTGGATCTGTGCATCGTCCAGTACCTTTTTTTGTTGTTTTTTCTTCATTTTTGTCTATCTAAAAAAAAAGTTCCATTCTCTTTTTCTTTTTTTACTTTTGTAGGAACTTACGCATATACGAATATGCACAATTATTTAAAGTTTCACAGACATATGCATGCTCCCACACCGGATTCGTACACACAACCATATTTACAAAAATAGTATAAGCAAATTCACGTACTTAGGCTCAGGAATCAGTGTTTATATAAAGGGGAAGTTGCACTCTCTGTCACCTTTACTTGATATTCATGAAGAGAAATATAAAGGCGTAAGTATACAAATTCTTATTGGTAGACAAACATTATGATATCTATGTATACATAACAATTTACCCAGACATCCACTAACAAATACTGCACTTACATACAGTGCGTGTCAAAAATACATTATAAGTCAATAAATTTGTAAGAGTGAAATTCTTTGGGTATTATTTTCTCCAATTTTACAGCTAAATGCATGATTATTTTTTTCAGTTTTCAACACATATTCGTGTTTTTATACTTCATAAATAGAAATTATGAACAGAAGCATCACAGTCCAATGATCATAAATTGAAACATTTCCAGATAACCTACTGTTTTAGAAATATATCATATTTTACTAAAGTGACACTAGTAACGCACATGCTATACTATTTTTTCAATAAAAGTTAACATAATCGATATTTTGTACTACTTCATTTTGCTAGCAATATTGCTTGAATCCTTAAAGGCATTGAGTCATGTAAAGACTCTAAGTATTCATGCATTATTGTATTTTCCCAGGTAGACTGAATCGCCGCTATTAAAACGCTTCCAGTCATTGGTTTTCTTTTCAATTCTTCACCTCAAGCATTCTTGAGTTTTCTACAAAACGTGTCCTATTATATTCAAATCAAGGAAGTTGGCTGACCAGTCAAGAATGCCGATTCACTTACTAGAAAAACCAATTTGAACCGTGCAGAACGCTTAGGTACGTCGTTGCGTTCATTGAACCTTCAATGACGTGTAGGACACTCTTAGTTTTTTGTGATATGAATCCTCATACCATTATCGACAAAGGGAACTTTACTCTGCGTTTTATTGCAAAGTTTGCCAATTTATCAGTCCTTTTCCTCCAAATATTCTTGTTTCACCTCTGGAAGTATATTGAATGTTGGACTCATCGCTAAAAATTACTTTTTTCCCAATCATTCACAGTTCACGACTTCTATCACAAGTCTAATCTGGTTTTTAAAATTTTTTTTTTCTTACAGAAAAGACAGATACCTTAAGCTTCCGAGCGCGTACCAATCGTAATTCTTTTAGAGTTCGCCTAATAATTGATCAACTGCATTCTCTATACTACTTGACAAGGAGATGTCTTCATCTTCTTTGTAGATATTCAGCAGGTAACGGTCTTGTTGATGAATGCTCAAGCGTGGACGTCCAGTATGCCCTTCAGGCTCAAATGTTGCTTTGTCTTTTATTGGTTTTAAAACATCTGAGACATAAAATTGACCAGTATTCTTGTGTGCTGCTATATCACGCTGACTCATGCCTGAAGATGCCAAGTTCGACCCCAGTTCCTTGTCACAGGCGGTCAAGCCCTTTTCACCATATGTGCCACGGGAAATTATATATTATCTATTTTGTGAAGAGTCGATAATTTGAATGAGAGTAAAATGAGCTACAAAAATTTCTGAATTACTAATACTCATGTTTTGTCGTTCTGAATGCTAAATTTCTAAATAATTATTTTTTCAATAGAATTAAAGAGTTAAATGAAAAAAAAAAACAACGACAGTTTTTCTCTGTATTTTTCTAAGTTTTGTCAGAATCATTCAAATGCAAGTCTTGTTTTGTGGATTGTATTAGAATTTGGTCTGTCTTGCGTAAGGTTCCTGTTCTAACTCTCAAAACCATTTGATTAGGAGCAAAATGTCAGTTTGTTCAAATACGTTTGACAAGTTCAGTATATTTGAATGTAAACGCTTACATAATATATCTGTATGTTTTACAACAGGACAGAAAACAAATATGAAATGATTTATAGACGGAAACTCCGAAATAACCATCACAAATCATAGTGAACCAGAAAAGTAGGTAAAATAGACAAATAAATATAAACGAAGCGAAAAGAAAAAAATGATAGTTGGCTGACGTAGGCTATTATTGTCTGTGCGGATCTGCTCGATAAAAACCAGATGTACAAGGAAGGTGCGATTAGGCCGTTGTGACTTGACAATAGGTATTTACTAAGCTTAGTGAAGGAGGGAGTGGTGTAACGGTTATCAGCACGGAAATCAGTGATCTGATTTCCAACGCTTGAGCAAGCTGAGTGTGTTCACTCCGCACTTGGAGCATGAATGCACCAGACAGCTTCAGAGTGGTTTTGATACTTGCATATCCCGATCGGTGACGAGAAGAGAGAGTCAATTCCTGCAGGGTTGCCAAATTAACCATATTCCAGCTAGATCTGGCTGATTTTCTAAATTCAGCCGATAATAATCTGCGATAGCCGATTAAATCTGGTATGAATAATAAACGTAAATGTATGATTTTTATTTTATTTGGTGAATGGGCTTCGAATGAGTACACATAAACACACACACACACATGTATATATGATAATTTAAGCTATAGAATTAGCTGGAAACGTAAGAAGCCATTTTAAAGACAGTTTCGACTACAAATGATAAAGCATATTTGGCACCACTGCATTCAGGTCAGCTATCTTTCCTTAACACTGTTAACATGTGATCCATACATCCAGAGGAGGTACTTATTTGCTCTTGCTGGAGGGCAAATACGACAAAGGGGTTGGTTTAATGTGACCCCCATTTGCGTACGCGTGGGTTAAGACAAAAATTGCCAAATCCCCTGCGGTCAGAGCCTCAAAATCTTCAGATGATCCACAACCCAGCCCTTTTAATACAATGGGATTGTGCAGTTCCAGAATCAGAATCCATAGGATCAAATTTGCATGAAGACGACACATGTCTGATCCCCAACTAATTCCTCTTGCCCTCTTTGCGATGCTATGGACAAAGGTCGGAGATGGCAACAGGATTACCTATGAAATTTACCTTTCCCCAGATTCGCTACACCTCTCTACCATGGGTGTCACTGAGCCAACATTTTCTGAACCAGTCCAGTTCGTCACGCCATCTCATATTCAGCCTGCTACGGTTCCTCATTCGATCTTTGGGGATCCATGTTGTGAGTCGTGACTGCTATTTTTGCAAAATGACCAACCCATTGCGATTTGAGTTTCCTAGTGGTCTCTATGATATATCGGACTCCTGTTTTTACCCTAATATACTGTGGTCTCTCTATGTGATGTTGATCATGATTCTCACGTGTGCAATCTTGGTTCTCAGATAACAGGTCAGTCTCTTAGTTATTTTCTGTTTCAGCTCCATGGGTGACTATTGGGAGGATAAATTAGTTATATACTTTTCTTTTTAGGATTAATGGGATAGTCTTGTACTAGGTTGGGACTGTTCTACCAAAGGCTTGCCATCGTAGAGTGGTTCTTCGTTTGATTTCTTCTTCTTTTGAGTATTTTATGAATATTCGTTGTCCGAGGTAGATGCAGTGGTCTATTCTTCCTCATTGATTTTGATCTATGTGCGTATATTTCCGACAAGTTAGTTGTTTATGACTTTTGTTTGAAGAAAGTTTCATACATGGGCTTAAACACAGAATATTGTTGCTAATGAATTGGCAAAACTATCCAAGGCATGACACAGACCGATTGTGGTTCGATGAGACAGGTAACCCCGCTTTTTGAAATTTTGCCATACGCAAAAAGCGAAAATAGCATCGAGCGTTTGTTTTGTAGTGAGTCATCATAGAGGTAGTGCACACTCTCTTCTTCTCTTCTCTGCACCCCGTCTCCTGCACCCCGTCTCCTGCACCTCCCACCATCACAACATTCCATGATCCAGCCTAACTTTCCATCATCACTATTTTGAGGTCTGGAAACGCTCCAAGATTTTTCCATTAATTTAATTGTAATTGAATCTTCATTTTACGGTATTTCGGCTTGCAGCAGTTGTTCAACTTTTTGATCGTGAAGTAACTTGCAATGACAAGAAGAAATACGAAGATGGATATTTATGAATGTTTGTTTCTTGACTAATTTTCTTATCTAAGAGATCGTCAAGGTGCTACTCAAGGTTATAAATGTTCTAAACGTAACGGTGCAGGTCGTACTGAATTACATGGTATCTCTTGCAGAGAAAAATCCCGGCTGAAGGACATTTCTTGAAACATCTAATGAGAGGAGAGGGCGCAGTGAGAGGTGAATTTATGATTTCACAAGGTCATTAATGTAAAGTGAACAAACACAGCTTTTACCATGGATCCAAGGAAACTACTCCTGGATAATTACTCTTTGGTAATTGTCCCCTGACAATTGTATCGTTACTCCAAAAGCCAAAATTAAAGTTTGTAGAAATAAATAAATCGGCCAAGTAAATGATCATACCCGTAGGGAAATTGTCCAGGCGGGGAATTATTTCCGTTTCACGCTATCTATTCACTAATCGGGCGTAAAATGACGATCTGAGATTTGACATGAAAAGCAACAGAAATTAAGTTAAAATTCATCATTTTAGAAATTCAGACAACTTAACGTCGCATCCAGTACCATCGGCGTAAACAAGTTACGAAGACAAGATAAAAGAAAGGTTAATGAAAAATAAATAATAATGACAACGTCTCATCTAATAAACTTAGGCAACTTAACACCATTACACCTTCTGCTACTACTACTGGGTGCAAAAATTAGATGAAAGAAAGATTAGACAGAAATAAACAATAATAACAATGCTTCATCAAAGGAGTTCAGACAAGTTAACACTATTACATCTAATACTCCTAGGAGTAAACAAGCAATGAAATTGTATAAAAAATGACTCGTCAAAAATTAATAGTATGGACAACTCATTATGAGGAAATTAATTGGTTTGAAAAACATCAATGAATGACCTTTTCTTGTTTATCACAGACTTAGCGATTTCCCGTTTCTATAAATGCTTCCTTTCTGAATCCAATGGCCTGTTTTGCAATTAAATCCTCTCTACCTTCTAGGGAGAAACACATTATCGTATCTCATCGAAGGTGATACGGTCCTTACACGAATACTATATCTTGAAGTGAAAAATATGTATAAAATTGTAGCCTTTTATATAACTCGTGAACTCATTTTGGTTCCGAAGTTTAGTTTCTTCAGTTCCACATTCCACGGTTCTACTTCGAGGTTCCAAGTGAGATGCAATTCTATAGATATACGATGTGTGTCAATTATTTTATGCCTACTGTTACAACAGCAAGGGTTTTTTTCCACTAGGAACTCAAATAAAATAATATTTGGAAAAACCATTTGTGCACTTCGTGCTTTCATTATTCTCACTGTTCTTACACTTCGTAATTTTTCAATATAGTTTAATCGTATTAATCTATTTTAGTTATTTCTAGGGCATTCATATTGAACATGCATCACAGGATGGAAACGAATATTATGACACTTTGAAATTACAATTTAAAAACGTTCATTTTTAGTAGCGTATGACGTTTTTTTTTCTGCATACAATCGAGTACAGCAGCTTTTATTCGCTCAGATTTACGCACTAAATGTTTGGTGTTATACAAGAGGAGATACGGCAGCTATGGCAGTAAGATTAAGCTTTCCACTCTTCATTGTAGCTTTGGTAGACATGCAATGCCCACCATTCAATCAACTTACGCTCCTATTTAGAATGCAGGATATAATAAAGATCGCTTCGTCTCTATCAATATCTACCTTTGCCGATCTAAATGTCATTCCCCCTCTACATAGATATTGGATTAGATTGTCTTCATCCAATGACCGGAGGGTGTCAACTAGCTGTCATGGTTTGACATCTCGTTCCTCATAGTATTCCAATAAGCAACAAGAGTGACTCGGCGGCGATGTCCAGCTCTTCTGCAAATATAATGCGGCAGGTTGTAAGTGGATACATATTAACAAGAGCAAGGGAGAATCCTTTATCTGACTCAATTGGATGCTACAATATCGCGCAAGTAACAAGACCAGAGTCAGATGATAGGCGGGATATATGAATTGATGGATAAACACACACACACACACACACACACACACACACACACACACACACACACACACATATATATATATATATATATATATATATATATATATATATATATATGTAATCTTCTTGAAACCGGCCGTATAGTTTTCAATGAGTATATATATATATATATATATATATATATATATATACATATATATATATATATATATATATATATATATATATATATATATATATATATATATATATATATATATATATATATATATATATACTCATTGATAACTATACGGCCAGTTTCAAGAAGTATATATATATATGTATATACACATATACTAGTTGAAAACTATACGGGTGGTTTCGAGATGGTTCCTGCGAAATACCTCCCTCCGGAAGGAAGCTACAGCTGTAGGCTGGATAGTCGTACATGGCTACCCCCAAACCCCGGGGAAAAAGCAGGTTACAGGTTTTTGCGTGGATAAATTTCTCACTCGAAGAACCCGTAAAAAAGTTAAATTTTTTAAAACAAAATTAGCACCTAAAATGTACGCCGTAGGTTAACTGAGACGCACTTAATTTCATTATAGTTTGATACTTTGGTGTACGATTCAAAGTACAAACAAGCAAACAAACATCATCCATATATATATACTTACATGCATACAAACAAATATAACCAGATTAAACAATGGAAACAATTAAATAAAGTAATTCACCATCCGTTTATTCATGTGACCAAGTCATCAGAGAAGGAATTAACAAGCAAAAAATGATAAGCCATACAGATATAGATTTATAAGGTAATAAAACTTCTTACTTTTGATATATAATTCGAATTCAGAATCTTATGAAATAATAAATAGTCGCTCAATCGATTGTTACTCTCTGAACACCTGTTTATATAGACACAAGTGTAAAAGAAAATATTAAAAGTTTACTCAATCAACTCATGTCTTTGTAGCACAGATAAAGTAATTACACTTAAAAAAAGGCTTAAACTTACACCCACTCTAACAAAATAGTAACGAAATTTATTTTCAGTTGTTATATTCATGGAAACGTAGATGAATATGACAGGGAATGCCATAACAAAAAACCTGGGTTTTTTTTTTTTGGTATTCCTGAAATAGGGTAAGGGTAATACAACTAATGGACTCCATATAAAGAATGAAAATGCAATACAAATAAAATATTAATAGAAATAAATTACATGCACCAAGATCCTAAAATGAAATAATACAACATTTATAAGATAACACGCTGAAATATTGATCTTATCAAAAATGATTTGCATGACCGTTGTGGATGTTTTCGGACGACATGAAAAAATTGCTTTGAATTTTTTTATCTTCATCATCACAAAATGCAAAGTTTACATGACCATATTCACCGCTAGTAGAATTATTGTTCAGTTTGTTTTGTAACGAGTTATAGACGAAGTGCGCACCATCTTTGTCTGCATTAAATATTGACCACTTAGAATCCGATTGGCTCTTATATTTAATGCACAACATACAGACCGATGGTTTAGATATGCTAAAACAATTTTAGAGTAAACATTGCAATCTACGGTTCTTTATCTTCAAATTTCATAAAATATTTTGTTTTTTCAAAGCTGTCAGCACTAAAATACAACCTAAATAATGGTAGAATTTCTTTTCTCATATTGCCCGAATATCATCATCATCATCCTCATCATTTCCGAGATAGATCTTTCCAATTTGCTAATATCTCCTGAACCTGTCTAAGTTGACACAACATGTTCTCTTCTGATGGTCACATATCTGCATATGATCTCTTGAAATCTGTGTTGTGATGTCCAGGAGTTGTCTGACATTCCAGCAACATAACCTGCCTATACGAGTTTTCTAATTGATTCTGTGATATCTCTTACTTCTGTTCTGTTTCACTATATGAGATGTGTCTCTTGAATGATGGAGTCCACAAGGCGTATTCACGAACTCCGAGCTATACATGACCAATGGGCAACTATAAATAATCCCTTGGAGTTTCAATCCGCTTTAGTTCTCCGTTACGCATCGCCCAAGGTAAGCATGTATTTCTGATGTATCGTAGAAATGGCCAATTCAAAAATTTAGCACTCCTTAATCTTAACTTTTAGGTGAAACTTGAGAAAACGGCTACCGAATCATGTCGTATGCTAACTGAAGTTTATAGGAAATGAAGCATATTCCGTGTTTTAGTGGCTCACAAGATTTCGTGAAGGCCGAGAGGATGTCAAATATGATGAACGTTGTGGATGCCCATACACGTCAAAGACCGACGAGAATGTTGTAAAAATCGAACAAATCTTTCGAAATGATCGATGAGTCTGCAGAGAAATGATTGCAAAAAAGGTTTCTATCGGTAGAGAAAATGTTTAGATAAAATTTGCACGAAAATCTGAGCAACCATACTAATGTATATGTGCCTGTGCGTGAGTCTATGAGTCCGTTTCTACGTGTGTCTCTGTTTCTTTGTGTGTGTGTATTTCCCGGAAAACCGATAATTTCCTTTGGAAAGCTATACAATGAACAGTGAGTACGATGCAATATTCATACAGTACTTTTTCCTCATCATTCAAAACGTGCACTAACAAACACGCACATTCAAATGCACATATCATACCCATTTGTTCATGGAATTGGCTCCAGTGAATGCTAACTCTGGTAAATGTAAAGCCCAACAATTTAGAATCTCCCGTTCCAAACACTTGGCATTTCTATACGAATTCTCATGAGAACATTCAGAAAGCTTCATCGGGTGAGGACAATTCCAGCGACAAGGTTGTGCTTCATGATTGGGGTTCCTAGAGCCAAGGAAGAACTACATCCAATAAAGACAGGTTTCCATCTTTAGTGAATTCATTGATATTATCAGGATGGCATATATTCCCGTGAAAGAAGTTAGATGATTAGCGGGAAGTATCTCATTTCTTTATCTATCCATCTATCTATCTATCTATCTATGTTCATATATATATATATATATATATATATATATATATATATATATATATATATATATATATGTATATATCTATCTATGTTCATACATATATATATACCTATCTATTTATCTATTCACTCATCTCTCTATCTATCTATCTATCTATCTATCTATCTATCTATCTATCTATCTATCTCTGTTCATATATATATATACCTCTCTACTTATCTATTCACTCTATCTATCTATCTATCTATCTATCTATCTATCTATCTATCTATCTATCTATCTATCTATCTCTATTCATATATATATATATACCTATCTATTTATCTATTCACTCATCTATCTATCTATCTATCTCATTTTTCATATCTATGTATCTCATTTTTTCATATCTTTGTGTCTCTTTTTTCATATCTATCTATTTATCTATCTCAGTCTGTTCATTTTCTATTCATCCACCCACCTATTCAAGTCTCTCACTGTGGGTATACGTGTGGAGGCACTTTGTTGTGGGATGGTTAGCAGAATGGTTCTACAAAATATTATAACATTCATATTACATATTAGATTATACATTACCAGGGAGACTGACTAATGTACATACACATACATATACACACAAACACACAGAGAAACTGAAACATGCACATGTGTATAGATACATTGATAAACAGATGAATTGGCTACATCTGATACAAAATCGATATAAATCAACCGGAAAACCTCCACATGCATACACACACCTACGCATGCGCATACAGGTGTTCCCTCTCTCTCTCTCTCTCTCACACACACACACACACAAACGCATATATATATATATATGTATATATATATATATATATATATATATATATATATATATATATATAATGTTATTAAAATGGATATGTGATCTGCCAGAGAGATTATGAATTGCGTTATATTATATTGAAACTTTATTTGAAATGATTTCCCATTATTACACGGTGAATGTATCATTTATTCTATTTACGTTATCTACACCAAATGTACATTTACCGTGTAATAAAGAGAGATTCAAATAGTTTCAATATGATATAAAGCAATTTATAACTATATATATATATATATATATATATATATATATATATAGTCTGCGTATGGATGGGGAAATAATCACGAACTATATTGCGCAGGAAATCCAGCCTAATCAGAAGTCAATTATAGAAACCTTCGGAATCTACTTCAGTCGGTCTATTCTCCCTTCATCCGCAGTCGACCTCATCTCAATCGTGTAATTAGTCTGCTGAGTAGAAGCGGACAATTGTTTCCAAGTCTGGAATGGAATTAGAATCCACGCGAAAGAGAATCTTCGTAATGAATAAAAGGATTCCATCTCAAACGAGAAACACCAGACGAGAAGATATGACAATAAGAAGTACGAAGACAGGAATACAACACTGTCACCCCGTCCACACATGCAAATATAGTCTTTACAGCTTTACAGCAAAACACTAGAAAACTTTTTTTTTGGTCACTCTAGTCACTTATTCCCAAATATCTATCAATGCAATTTATGTAATTATACAATTTTCTTCATTGTTTTTTCATTTGACTCTAATATGCAGCTGATGTCATACATGTAGTTTGTTATTTTATAAAGGGTATTATGTGTATTGTATATCGATGTTATTCTTTACTACATATCATTTATTTTTTGAAATAGGGTTTACTTACGTAGGTTACCGTAGAAACGTATTTTACGATGAGGGATCAGTAAGTATAACAACAGAAGTGACTCGCTGTTCGTTTCATTTCTATTGAAAGCAAGACCTTTAGGCTTGTGAGACCGATGGACGCCATTGATTATCGTCTTTCATTGTGTCATAAAATGTAATAGAGTTCGTCAATTGCCGATGCCAAGATAAAGAATGGGAAAATGGTTGTAAATCTTCTGAATCAAAATGACACTGGAAGAAAAACAGTCAAGACAGAAAGAGAATCAGTAGAAAAAATGTAAAATATTTGTTTCTAGCACTGATGGATCACCGTAGTCCGAGCGTGTACCAGAATGTCTTCATGTGAAAGATTATCTGGAATCATGTAAGAAAATTAGATCTTCAATCTAAAATTATCGAAATACTAGTTCAAGATTGTTGTTGGTCCAAAATGACCAAAAGACGCTTTTTTCAAAAAAAAAAAAAAAAAAAGTGCATAATTAGATGGTATCTAGTGGTGTACTCATGAATCCAAGATTATTGCTCCCCGTCCCCCAAAATATGATCAGGAGTACCCTGAGACACACTTATGCACACGGACCCTCAAAGATAGAAGAATATGTAACCTACTTGGCTGGTTGATCGGTTGGGCCATTTGACGGGCTACGATGATTCAATCATTTAAGCACCACATTCAACATAGTTTTAATAGGCGACAAAACTCGATGTGATACCAACTCCAATTCAACTTTGCTAACTTTGCTATCACTTCAAACTTAATTTTAAGAAACCTTCTCCCAAAACTGTCACAAAAACAGCCAACATTGATTTCTTCAGTTTTTAAATGTGTCTATCGGTCTATCTTACTATCTATCTTAAGTATGCGTCACACGTATAGGCCACATAAATTGAGCTAGAGAGCTGAAAAATCAAACAAACTCCTTGTCGTATCTGAAAAAAAAGAAAAAAATTTGAAAATTTCCGCCCTAAATAGTCTTTTAGTAGGCTGTTGGATTTGCAATGAAATTTCATGCTAAATTTGTCCGTTAGTTTGTATTTAACTGTATTCACCTTTTTTTTGTGTGTTGGAAATTCGGACTTTTTTTGGCGAATACTGCCCAACTAAAGGCGAGAGAGGTAACTCCTTGATTGATAACCCTTTTTCCCTATTTCTTAATTGATCATGCCTAACATGGCATGCAGTCAAAAAGACGTTGGTCGCATATCAGTGTTTACTGAGTGACTAACCAGACCTGTTTTATAATAAAGGCCAATATAAGAGTTGCCCCTCACCACTGGTCACTCTTCGGACAATATTGTCCACCAATGGATCACTTGGAGTTTCTATCGTTGTTTCGGTATATCATTTTTCTTTTCGAATGAAAGACATTGTCTCCGACAAGTGTCGTCTGATCATACCATCCATCTTCGCCCCCCCCCACAAACCGGCCAGAATGACCACTTTGGACATTTTTGTTCCATTTGATTAACGATGACCAACTGACCACAAATTGATAAGACGCCAGTGTCCCAAAGTGGACGGGCACTTCATCTTCATTTGATCAGCTACACCTAATAAATCACATGAAGGGACTGTCTATTCAGTCCTGATGTGACAATTCAAAGACTTATACATATATGAATATGTGCGTGTATTTATGAAATTGAATGTGTGCGAGAATGTAAGTGTGTGTTTTCCCGTGCATACACAGGCGTGTATATATATATATATATATATATGTCTGTACATAGATTTGTGTTACCATCTTCAAGTGTGTACGTATCTTTGCATGTGGATTGACATCATACATGCACTTATCTCTCCGTCTATAATTAGGTGATTATAAACGTAAATTTGATACTTGATGCGAATATGCGTGTATATTTGGTTAATTTTTTTGTCGATTTAAATATTGAATAGTATATAATCAATGTACAAAAATCTATCTGTACATTCCAGTATCTATCTATCTATCTATCTATCTATCTATCTATCTATCACAGCTCATTCATGTCTATCTATATGTTCAACGATATGATGACGGGGATGGTCTTCAGTTGCAAAAGCCAGAATGTCTAGAACTTTTCTGTCACTTAAGCATATTCTTCCAATACTTCTAAAGGCTTTCATGCCGATACGAGACGAATGGATCCCTGTCTTTTTGATACTTCTAATTTTCTGATCCGCTTATCAATTCAAAAGCATATAGGACCAGTGAGTCATTTGATAGGAACCGTTACTTGATCAACGTCTTTTGGCATCATGTTGGGGTGGTCAATCAAACATTGCTAAAAGAGACGTTAATGAATAAGTTACTTCTCGCACCTTTTGTTGAATCACTGAAAAATGTCTAAATTTTCTAAAAAATAACCGTAAACATCATCGGACCTCACCAAAAAAAAAGTAGAAGAAGAAGAAGAAGAAGAAGAAGAAGAAGAAGAAGAAGAAGAAGAAGAA
The DNA here is from genome assembly GCA_963457665.1 of Thysanoteuthis rhombus. Classification (NCBI taxonomy): domain Eukaryota; kingdom Metazoa; phylum Mollusca; class Cephalopoda; order Oegopsida; family Thysanoteuthidae; genus Thysanoteuthis; species Thysanoteuthis major. Next base: position 16,288,336 of record OY735208.1, read on the forward strand.
GAAGAAGAAGAAGAAGAAGAAGAAGAAGAAGAAGAAGAAGAAGAAGAAGAAGAAAAGAAAACATTTAGCATAAATTTAGATTGTAAATTGAAACCCCACTCAAAATATTATTTTGGCTGGGTGAATTTTCAAAAAACAACGAAAAGAGTTGATGTTTAAATTTTCAACTTTCTTGTTTTGTTGGTGTGGCCTGTACGAAGAACCCATATATACACAGCCAGTCAGGCAGTCAGAGTCACTTAAAAACCGAAGAAACCTATATTGACCCATGATGATAGTTTAGATTGACTTTTTTTTTCGTCATTGCATGCCTATTAATGAATTTACTGGTGAAATTAATGGAAAACTCAGTAAGGCGAACTTACTTACAAAAGTAAGTTCACCTTACTGAGAATTCCATTTTTTTGTCATCATTTCAATAACTAAGGTGCGTAACCGCTATCCTATAATAAAATGATGCCACATTTGTGAGGTACTTTAACAAAAGAGGAAGTAGAAGAAAGATGTGTCTGCTTAATATACCCAGCAGACTGGGTAGGTACTTTAATGAAGGAGTTGGAAAAAAAAAGATGTCAGTTGCTTGCAAAGCGAAGTCGAAGGAGAGGGCGAGGAAAATGTGTGATCAGTTGCCAAATCTATTCGATATTTCTCCAATTTGCCGAATAAAAACCTACGATAACCGATTGAATCTGTTATAAAAGTTAATGCACAAGTTTTACTGGTTACTTATTCTGGAGTCTAAAAATATAATTATTTTCTCTGATAACTTCGCTGGAAATGGGAAAGTCTAGCTGTTCTTAAACATTTTTCAAAACGGTTTTTAGCCATAAATGACAAAATCATATTTGTCAACACTGGGTGAGATAAGAACAATATTTTTTCATTTGGTGTCAAATGTTGAGGGCAACGGAGTTACACACACACACACACACACACACACACATATACGCATATATATATATATATATATATATATATATATATATATATATATATATATATATATATATATATATATATATATATATATACTAGCAATAACCCATTGAAAGGGATTAGTTGAATAAAAAACGGTTTTAACCCGGGCCACCAGAAAAAAAGGGGTTAGCAAGCTGGTCTCACAGATCATTAATACTTTAGTGAGTTGAACCTCACTGACTGCCTCATTTTCTAGACTTCCTTCTAGACAAAGCCAAACCTGCTAAATATCAACGCCCACACACATGCATGCATGTACGCAGGCGCGAGCACACGCACATACGGCCACACGCACGCATGCATGTACGCATATATCAAGGATATCTACTTCTATAAAGACGACGAATCTTGGCTTTCTTTTCCGTATTTTTTAACTCCAAAACGGCAGCATCTTGGGGTGACTTGCCCCAGGATTAACATTGGATTAGTGGTGCTGACCTCTGGTGAACTCTAAAGGCAACTCGATGTCACCAGAGGTCATTTATTGCCAATATATCCAGACCTGAGTATTCTTTGATTTGATGGAATCTCTATAAAATATCACATGCTTTCGTGTTTTTATAGATTGAAGTTATTTCCCCTGGAACGCCTGTAACCCAAGCTAGTATATATATACACAAACGTGGTGATAGTTTCCATTTACATTTATATTAATGAGTTGAGTGGATCGTTCATGACCAGCAAATCTGGTTCCCTTCAAGCTGTGCGCTCACATGTTGTACAACCAGTGCGTTAAAGAAATTAATATGCATACGAAAGATTTCGAATTCTGTTGATAGCTTACTGATCGGTTCCAATGTTGAACCCAAAAGATTACACATACTTATGTTACTGGAAAAAAAAATCAACTCGACACAAGTACACAGAATTAGAAGGATCATGCAAACCAAACTTTAGGTACAACATAATTTGGGGCTCAAGAGCGAACTGTTGGGCGTCTATTCAATCTTAAGGGGGGGGGTGAAATATGTATCGGCTGATAGGAATTTCATCTTTTTCGTAGCGGGGTTGCCCCAAACCCCATCATGTTTACCCCTTTGCTCATCACTGTTCTAAACCCCCTAAAGCTTAATTGTTTACACGTGCAGTAGATATGGAAGAGACGACAGAGGAGATGGAAATGGGGGCAGGGGTGGAGGAAATAGGTATGAGAGAGGGAGGGGCGTGAAAATTGGGGAGATTAATTCGTTTGGTGACTGAGCCAACGAGTAACCCAGCCATTAAGAAACGAAAACACCGGCTGCGACACGGTAAGTGTTATAATCTGGATCCATGATTTTGGTGGGAAAGAACATTTTTGTCAAATCATCATTTTATAGATTTAGAGTATGATTGGAAAGATTACTTGGTAACGACACAACAAAAAAAAAACTTGTGACCCACATATGTCTTTCAAGTCCTATGGATTGACAAAGAGGCAAAGAAATCATATATATGAATAACATGCTTAATGAAATTTTGTTCTGAGGGATACAATATCAGAGAATAGCTTTTTTACATGTTTATATTCCTGTGTGTCAATCGTCGCAAACTCGTTATTGATAATGTTTCAAATTTGATCTTCGCAAGATGCCTCCACTATTAAATTAAGCTGTGTAAGAACAAATCTCTCACACTTCATGATTTCATTATACAGCTTTATCCTGATTAGTGCGGAAGATTTGCTCCCCCCAAATCTGTTCTGATCAAAACTGCTCCGTTCAAGGTCTTGTTATAATGTTATGTGCTTTTTACAACATATACTTAGTTACATTAATTAGTACAACAATAGCTTGACCATACTTCATCAAAGCCTGCACTATTCAAGGTATTGATGTAGTATATATGATTCTTAATTATCATTATATTCGAAACCATCAACCAAAACTGTCACAATAACTGTCAATAGAGGCAAAGGCCCAAATAACTGCTTTCACTCCAGATTCTTTTCTCGTTTATTCTCGGTCGCAATATCGGCGGCTGTTCAGTTGGAAGGTAAGAGCGTCATTACGTTGAAGCAGCTACTCTATTGGTGGCAGGTTCGATACCTGCAATAGCCTCATTTTCTTTAATTGTTTATTTTTTTCTTTTACAGTTGTCTCGGTTGAGTGATACATTAACCGTGTGATGACGGGGAATCATTTTAAACAAGTTTATATTTATATATTTCACTGGCTGGACTTTCTCTCACACCACAGGATGCCCTCATTCACCGGGATACCATTTTTTGCTCACAAGGCAAAGCTCCTGATGGTGGACTCAGGTTCCCCATCAAACCTATATCTCTAAAAGCACCCCCACCACAGCACACACCACTGAAGATTGGAATACCTCCCAATACATGTCAAGACCATTGATGAAAACATTTACGGATAAATAAACCTAACTTCAAACACTTTACTCTCGAGTCTGTCTCACTTTCTACATTTCATATTATATATATATATATATATATATATATATATATATATATATATATATATATATATATATATATATATATACATAATTAAATAATCGAGTCATTCACAGACAGGTGTTTCGTTGTATTACAACTTTTCAGTATGACTATAGAATATATATATATATATATATATATGTATATATATATATATATATATATATATATATATATATATATATAGAGAGAGAGAGAGAGAGAGAGAGGGAGAGAGAAAGAAAGAGAGAGAGAGAGAGAGGGAGAGAGAGAGAGAACCAGAACAATATAAAAACAAGGGTACATTTAATCAAAGCCAGCTCCCACCCCAGCTGAACATCATCAACATCATCTGTCTTTCAACGTCCGTTGTTAGACTTACACCTTCCCCAGGATTCGCCACACTTCTCTATCATGGGCGTCGCAGAGCCAGTTCTTTCTGAATTTGTTTAGCTCGTCTCTCCATCTGATATTCTGCCGGCCTCGGTTCCGCACGTGATCTCGGGGGGTCCATGTTGTGAGTTGTGATGTCCATCGGTTGCCTGCCCACTGCCATTTGAGATTTTTAATGGATTCTATGATATCCTTGACTCTTGTCTTTTCCCATATGTACTGTGTTGTCTTGTGGTCTCTCCATGTGAGGCCCAAAATAATTCTTTTATGTGCACGATGTATTGCTCTCAATTTGCGGAACAGTCTCTTGGTTAAGTTCCATGTTTCAGCTCCATAAGTGACTACACCCTTCTTTTTAGGATTATTGGGATCTTCTTATTTTTGAAGGTTGAGCTTGCTCTGCCAAAGGCTTGCATCATAGTGTGATTCTTCGCTTGATTTCTTCTTCTTTTGAGGGTCTCAAGGAGATTCGTTGTCCTAAGTAGATGTAGTGATCTACTTTCTCCAGTTCTGTGTCCTCGATTTTGATCTTAGTGTTTTTATCTCCGATGTGGTTGTTTCACATGATCTTCGTCTTGCCGAAGTTCATGTGTAGGTCGACTTTCTTGCTCTTTTCATTAAGTTAATCTAGTTGGAGGTCGTGTAGGTTCTCTGCGAAAAGGGCAATGTCGTCTGCGAATCTGACGTTGCTCACATTCCTTTACCCTCCCAGTCTAGTCTTCTGAAGATCATCTTGAGGCAGGCTGTGAAGAGTTTGATTGAACTGGTATCACTTTATGTTCTGTAAAAGACTAAATGGATAAGTGCAGACAGACCTATGGGGAGAAAAAGGTCAGCTTGAAGATCTTATTGCCAGCTACAAGTGAATTCAGTCCTCTATATCCGATAAGTGCCGCTTCAAGAAATATTTCACTTTTCGCTAAAAGATTAAATAGATTAGCAGGAGTGGGTGTTTGCCAGCAGAGGAAGTTGTAACTTAATAAGCACCACTGCTCCACCCTTCTTCCTTTTTTATGAGACTTGACTCGGACCTTGGCTCCAGTCAACTATATTGTCGTGTCACTACCCTGATAAGAAGCACACCTCTATAGTCAGCGCACATCCACTATGTTGGAGCGTATTATTCGGTGAATCTATGCCCAAAGCAGATGACAGCCGTACTGTATGAATCCCCCTCCAAAGGGACGGTAACACTCTATGGCCAGCTTTGTATCTGCCACTGTGAACTGTTCATGCATTGCCCGAATACGCCTTCAAAGGAGCGGCAGACCCCATGGCTAGCTCACATCTGCCAGAAGGATACTCCTGTCAAACCTACGACCTTGGAATCTGGCTCTAATCCATGTGACACCTGTGGACCATAGAAAGCTAATTATTGGTTTAAAGGGTAGGGTTGGCTCTGGGCAAGCTGACCTCACCATAAAAAAACCCATTGCTCATGCTGGAGGGATATTTTGCAAACAGGCCTCACCATCTAAAAACATGCATCTAATAACACACTGCACTACGCACAGACACACACACGTACACACACCAATGTATACGTATATATACCATAATTCGCCAAAATTCAGTCTGTTAATCTGCTTATCTGTCTGTCTGTGAGTGCTCGCTCACCATAAAAAGTAAATCCATGAAATTTTCTGTCGATATGGATTTGATCACCGGGAAGTGTTTTTAACAAATTAGTTCTTGGAAACCAACCCTCAAAATAAGTTTTTAGGAGGTTCCGAATCGGGAGTGGGTGATTTATCTACAACATTATTCTTCATTTTTAAGAAAGAAGCAAGATTTTTTTTTAACATATCTCATATTGCGATGCTTATTGATTATATGGATACCATGATTAGTGATGCTTTGATGTAGTACGGTCAAGATACATTTTTTCGAGAGACGAATTTTTGGGGTTAGCAGATTTATCGATCACATGGAGAGAACCTTTATTTTTCACTTTAAGGGCTCAAAATCAATAAAGAACTTTCGTTTTTTACTTTCAGGAAGCGAAATCTTGGGTCAATTTCTTTTTTCTTTTCTTTTTTAGGGGTCGAAATCGGAAAGGAATTTTTGTTTACTTTTAGAGGTTGAAATTGAGGTGTGTGTAGGGGGAAGTTGATTTTTCAATTGTAAGGGTCAGAATTGAGGGAGAAATTCGTTTTCCCACTTTTAGGGGTCAAGATCAAAGAAATCCTTTTACATTTGAATCGAGAGGGAAGATTATTTCACTTTTAGAGGTCGAGTTCAACAGGTTTTTTTAAGGTCGAAATTGAGGTTTTTTTTTTACTATTTAGGGCTCAAAATCGAGGGGGGGGGCTTTTTTCATTTTTATGGCACAAATAGCCAAAATCAAGGAGAATTTTTTGTCCACTTTTGGGGGACAGAATCCTAGGAATTTTCCCCCCCATTAACCGTTTCTCCTTAACATTAAGCCCCCTTTGTAACATTTTTTAAAAACTTTTAAACTTTCTACCATTTCCTCACATCAGAACCCTCTTCATATTTTTCACATCATCCCTCTCTTTTTTAGATTAGCTCTATTTTATTCTTGAATTAACGCCCGTTTTGAACTTTACCCCCATGACCCCTCCTTTTTTTTTTTTTTTACTATTAACCATTCCTTTACATCAGTCGTCCGTTTAACATTAACCCAGCCCTTTTTTCACATTAGCCAAACATCCTTTTCTAACATTAGCCTGTCCCCTCTTTTCTAGCAGTGTAAAAAGTGGTATTAAATCAATTCTAAAAACAAATCTAATTAAAGCTATCTGATCCCCATTTATGTATCTTTCTATTTCTTTTTTGTACAGCAATTCATACCACCAGCTAGGGCAGGTACTTAATCTAGTATACGTAGTCTATGAAGCTTTACTACAATAAGAACTAATAATCTTATCATGTAATTCACGTGTTCCTGCATTTGCACAAAAGTGAATTTATCTTGAGTTTCTTTATATACATGAACAATACACACACACACACGCACACATATACATACACATATTTACATATATATTTGTGCGCACGCATGTGTATAATTACTAATTTACCGATGAAAGAAGGCAGAGCCAATTGCTAGTTAGCAAACTTGGATAGATGTATGAAGACACTGACGCAGACGAATACATATCGAGAAAGATATATCATTTGAGATCCCTTGCAATCTCAATCCTTGGTCATTCATGGCCGAGAATTTACTTTATTCTAGGGGATCCTTTTGTCGGGTTGTACTCCTTATTACACTGAAAGGAGTAGGATCAGGTCTATTTTTTTAGGCCCGTGAGAAAGTACACAATTATTTAACACTTCCTCTCGCTCCGAACTTTATAATGTGGTTGGAGAGCACACTAAGTAAACGGCCAAGTACCACATATTGTCATAGTAGGACGGCAATTAAATACCGACAGAAATCACTTGCGAATATCAATTAGTCAAGTGGTTGCTGGAATTTCAAGAGTCCCAATAACAGATTAAAAGATGCCAATTCATCACATACCGGAGCATCAGTATTGTATTAGTACACATGAATGAAAAAAATGAATTACCGAATCTGGTATTTCTTTCTCGAATGGCACCGAAAATTTTTTAAAAAAGTCAGAAATATCTGTCTGAGTGATATTTTCCCGGTCAAATTAAAGAGTAACTTGACAATTTTTTAAAGACCAATTATTTTGAAGATAGAATAAATTGTCTCTCCTGAACTACTTGAAAAAAAAAAAAAAGGTTCTGGTTGGCCACACAAGAGAAACCGAAGCATGACCAACGTCTTTTGGCAGCAAAACATTGGAGGAGAAGGTGATCAATGAAAATGTTACTTCTTTCGCCTTTTGTTGGGCACTTATGACTTCAACAGTTTGAATTTACAAAAAAAAAAAAAAAAAATTAGCAAAAAACTTGAACACTACCGGACACAAACTAAGGGGTCAATTTATTGAAAAAATATTTAGTGGGTGGAACGGGGGTTAAAAATGCAAATGTTTGAATTTTCAGCCTTCTAGCTCCGTCGGTATAGTCTGTATGCGTGATAAGTAGCCAGCAAGCCAAACCAACTTGAAAACTGAAGAAATCTACGTTGACAGTTTTGGTCTGCAGTTTCTGATGATAATCTGCATATATGAAACGCTATGCGTATACGCACACGCACACGCACACAAGCACACAAGCACACACATGCACACATAAACACAAACTATCTATAATCCTTGTTCTTGATAATTACAAAAAGTTATCAACGTTTTTTGAGTCTATTTGACTTGCTGGCTTGTTGCTTCTGTAACTTGCTTTCAGGCTACACCAACGAAGCTAGAATTTATGACAATAAAAATGCTCTTTTCTGACGTTTTGATTTTCGTTGTAAAAAATACGTAGTAGTTGGTAGTTTCTATAAGTCCGGTTATTATCTTGTTATGGTTAGTTTTTGTTGTTGTTGTTGCTGTTGTTACCAAGGAAAGGGCTGCCTATTTTAACAAGGAAACATTTCTTCAAAGTTATAAGAATGCATAATTAGTGCTTTCCAACGCCGGGATTGTCTCTCATCATTAGGAAATCTGTAATATTTGCAACAATGAGGATCTGTGATTGCAATTGAGAATAGAATATTGAATCATCATGGTGGCTGTGTACTTGTCTTGTCACGCTTTGTCGTCTGCTTTCCAGTGAAAATCAATGAAAATCTGTAAAAGACATCAACATCTTTCATCAAATATAAACTAGTTGTCCTATACTGACAAACTATGCGAAAATGTGTTCGAAATAATAAGAAAAACTATGAAAAAAGGAACGAATAGGAGTCTTCTAGGACTATTTCAGTATGAATTGGATCCAATGTTGAACCGGAAGCTCATCATAACGTCATACTTTTCCACTCCAGTATCTTTAGTCTCAAGATTTTACCAACCAATTTCTGAGGAAACCAATAAAACAGAAAAGAACGTCTGTTTGGTATAGAAGTAAACTAGAGCTTCCTGTTTAGATCAGATTTTCTTCCATGTGAAAAATATATTATTAGAATTACTTATCAAGGTGAACCGTTTCTCAAACGTGTAAAGTCACCTTCAACCAACAGCAGACTCCCCCAACCCCAAGCAGCTTACTTAAGCAAGTCCAGTGTGTTTATGAGGGTTAAAGAACTATTTGCAATGTCATAGACGTCTACCTGGAGATTTGGTAGCCTGTGGAGCTTGCCCCCTACTCCGACATTCGATGCAGTTATTTTCAACTTGGGGTTCGCAGATACCGTAAGGCTTGCAAAGGTAATACTAGGAGCCCGTGGACAGACATTTCAAACACCTGGGGTCTGTGTGCTTGCGGAGACGGCAGTCCCTTCAAAAGCAATAATGTCGGTAGAGTTTTAGGGGCCTGGGTGGGATGCTCAGCCTGCTATTTCTTTTTAGAGTTCTTTTAATGATTACTGTCCTACAAAAAGCTAAAGAAGTGACGAATTCATCAATCATCCCCTTTTCCTTTTTTTTAATTGATCTCCCCATTCAGCATGCTGTCAGAAGACGTTGGTCACGTGATGGTTTACATTGAGTGACTAACCATACCTGTTTCTATTAGTTTTACCACATAGAAATTAGAAACATAAACATTCATGCTGAGGTTTCAACAAAGAGCATAAATTTTGGTATCACCTTTCCACATCAAAGAAAGTTTATATTTGTAAAATCTGACGTACAAATTCTCACAAATCATCATAATCATCATCATAATCAGCCATTATAAGTCCATCTCCTTCCATAACGACCGTGATTGTGCGAAATTTCTGCTATGTTTCACCGCCAAACCTTTCTATCTCAATCCTTCATCTTGTATCCGTCCTTTTCCTATCACGTTTAGTGTACCATTGCCCCATCTATTGTCATCTCTCCTTGCTAAGTGTCCAGCCTGTCTCCATTTTAATTGATTAATTATTTGTAGAGTATTTTTCTATCTTTCTGAGTTATCTCTTGCATTGCCCTTTCTCTGAGCTATTCTAAGTTGTTTCTCAGTTTGCTTAGTCAGAGCTGGTATTATGCATTCATTGTATATTTTACGCTTTGATAAAAAATATTGACCCCAAACATACACACACACACACACACACACACATATATATATATATATATATATATATATATATATATATATATATATATGTGTGTGTGTGTGTGTGTGTGTGTGTGCATTTGTGTATTTTTTGAGCAAGATACTTTTCTTGATTGATAGATAGAGAGATGGATAGATGGATAGATTCCTGTTCGCCAAGGTTGTGTAACTCGACCTGTTACTGCGCAGTCTTCGCAGTGGATAAGGAAAATAAAGATATTTTTGTTAAAACGAAGCTTTCTTTTTATAGACTCGGTAGGAAAATCACGTTTTTCGAGAAAAGTAGAAATTTTCTATCTCCTCTAATAGAACACAAAAAGTTCTGTAAAATCGTTAAAAACAAGTAGAAGGAAAAATCCTTCAATTTTCTCAGAAAAGCAATTACAAAAAACTTCCCAAAGTATTTATTTTAGGTCTGATTCAATAATTCATTTTCAAGTACTTCCTATCTTATGTACACGTACAGGGATGAGTAAAAATGCCCGAGAAAATATTTCCTATGTATCTTATTTGTGGCTGGGTCAAATGATATTACGGCTAATACTAGGGTCTATATCATAGCAAGTGCGGGTCCAGGGGCAGATCCAGGGGCAGATTCAGGGAACCAAGACACCTCTTCACTGTTCAGGCAAAGCACACTTTAATATCAAAATGAAGAAACTTCATGAATGTAAATTCCAAGTGATAAAAAATTAACCTTAATAGCCAATAAATATATCCATTTTCCACATACCCAACAACAGATGGACTAATAATTAAGCAAAATTGAACCCCATACCCTGCTGCTCAAAATCCTGGATCCACCTCTGGGAACTCGCCGCTTAAGTTCAGGTTCATGATTGTGCAAAGAAAGAGAGAAGATATCCAAGAAAGTGTTAATTAATGTTCCTGCAAGCATGATACGCTCCATTAGAGAAAAAATATGTTTTTTCCCCTTATGGAGTTATTTTCAATTTACATCGTTCTTGTGGGCCAGCATCACGAGAACATATGGAATCTGTAGAAGCATCAATTCTTGCAGGGAATCTTCTGATCTGGACGTTCAGCAGTTAGAAAAATCAATGGCTAATACTTAATGTTAAAATGATTTACCGAATTTCACCACGTATAAAACGGATTTTTTCTGGAAATTTTGAGCTAAAAAGTGCGTATTATCTACGGAAACAAAATTGTTATACATATCCATGCACATAATTGTCTATACGGGTGAATACATTTCAATCGAGGGTGCGGATTATCGGTGGTGGAAGATCATACATGGTGGTAAACAAATTTTGCGCTAACCGGCTGTCTACTCTTGATAGAGATGCACACGTTTGTGAATATTGTCCAACTGAATCAAGAATAAACGAACTTGTGGTACAATTCAATTCTGTACTGAGAATGGAGGTCAGTATAGAAACATGAAAAATAAACATGTCCTTCGACCAGACCAAACTAAGATCAGTAATTATAAACGTGCAGTGAAGCAATTGTTCGTGTGCGAGACTCGTAAGCTATTTCCAGTGAGTTCATCTCTCACTGGCCATTGCTCTTGCATTAGAATTGGCTGAGTTTGGCAATTCTATATATGTCGCTTATTTCGTGATGTAACGTAGGCTATTTAAAACATTGGCGTTATGCCATCATGTAAAAGTCTCCATTGGACCTGTTTCTTCAATAATCAGTAAGTGAGTCGACACGAATATGTCTTCCCAGTGATAAGCCAGCGTTCCATTGGCTCGTTATACCCCCGTCCAAGATGAACTGATTCTTATTTATAGTTCTGGGCCTGAATCTACGCACGAGTTCCATGCGATTATTTTTCCAAGATAACACTGGTCAACAACAAATTTTCATCAGGCATGTTTGTGGTGTAGTTTTGAGTGCTGGATTCGTTTTATTAATTCACGACTAGTTTTCATGATCGGAAGAAAGTTGGATTTCAGCAAATAACTCCTATAAAGACCCTTAGGAGGTTCCAAGCATTCTGTTTTCTAGTTATCCTTCTGTGTTGTGTTTCCTTTATATATCTTGTTCATAGTAATTTTCTGCGTTGAAATCTTCTGATAGCTACAATTCTTGTTTTCATTTGACCATCGCCCACATTTCAAGATATGCAGTAGAACCGGAAAAAGAACGCGTGTGTTGCAAAAAATTATTCGTGCAAGAGTGGAACATAATCGTAATTCGGAATCTGCATCGAGAATAAGTCCAAAGAGGTTGTACTGCAGCCTTGACGAGAAAAGAAGGTTCAATTTTATCGATTAGTGTAATCAACCGTACATCCTTTTGTTACTAACGGAAAAGACTTCACAACCACCATATTACCATAACTGTTGCGCCTGCCATAGAGCTACGGTTAGCAGGGTTGACAGGAAAGAGGCAAAGTAGTAGTTACATTGATTGAACTTGAATCAACTATCCAAAAAATGTATGAGCAACGCTATCCAAGCAACCATGATCTCCAATTTCTGATCATGTTGAGAATAATTCTCAACAAACCTGGCGGCTACAGGTCCAGCCCCTGGCCCTACTTTTGTTCCAACTGAAGATGATAACTGGAACTTTTGTATCGTACATACGAAAAATATGCTAGAAAAAATTTTTTTTTCAGTAAAAATGTATTTAATTATTAGAATGGAATTACCTTGCAAATACGAAATTGAGAGTGAAATGTTTTATGTCCGTAATCATTTGAAATGATTGTAACGTGATTTTTCGAAGATATTGTAGACGTGTCAGTTTGGCTCAGTCGGTAAGATTTCAAATAATGTTTGGGAAAAGTTGATTTAATACATTGGTTTTGTTTACTGTGACGGCATTGACAAACTGAATATTATTCTTTTTACGGGAAAAAGAAACAGTTAACCGCAGCCTCTAACCTGAACCATAAATCTGAGTTGGACCAAATAATTCAGAAGATTTTGCTTAGTTTCAAAACCTGTTGAAAAAAAAAGAAGGTCTTTTGGGCGATACTTTTTATCCCTGTCTCTCCCTATCATTTCCTATCACTTCTTAATACTACTAAATCTCTAATATGAAAGACTCCATTCCTCCCTGTCATTTCCTACAACTCGAGGACTTCCCAAAAGTAACCCCATGGGAGTTGAAAGAAGCCATTAAACAGACGAAGACAACATGACCATCGACCTACACCGAAAAGCGGGTAAAATCATCACTAGGAAACTGGCCGTCCTCTTCAACTTGTGTCTAAAACACAGTAAAGTCCCGGACGATTGGAACACTGCTATCATAATGCTTTTATATAAAAAAGGAAACCCAAAAGACCTCAACAACTATAGGCCTATAAGCCTACTCAACTGTGTATACAAACTTTTCTCAAAGATCATCACCAACCCAATCACAAAAGCACTCGATGAAAACCAGCCACGTGAACATGCTGGCTTTAGAAGAAGCTACTCGACCATGGACCACCTGCAATCGATAAATCAGCTGAAAGAAAAAGCAGCTGAGTATAAACTACCACTAGCCGTAGCATTTATCGACTTCAAAAAGGCGTTCCACTCAGTAGAAATCCCTAAGGTCATGGAGGCCATCAGTCGGCAAGGTGTAGATCCAGTATATGTTGAAGTGTTGAATCATATATACAATCTCGGCAGCTCCTTTATCAGGCTACATAAAGACTCGGACCCCTTTCAGCTCCAGAAAGGAGTAAGACAGGGTGATACCAGCTCACCTAAACTCTTCACAGCCTGCCTCGAGATGATCTTCAGAAGGCTAGACTGGGAGAGTAAAGGAATTGAAATACACGGCGAGTATCTGAGCAACCTCAGATTTACAGACGACATAGCCATTTTCGCAGAGAACCTACACGACCTCCAACTAATGATAGATTAACTAAATGAAGAGAGCAAGAAAGTCGGCCTACACATGAACTTCGGCAAGACGAAGATCATGTGCAACAACCACATCGGGGATAAAAACACTAAGATCAAAATCGAGGACACACAACTGGAAGAAGTAGACCACTAAATCTACCTAGGACAACGAATCTCCATGAGACCCTCAAAAGAAGAAGAAATCACGCGAAGAATCACACTAGGATGGCAAGCCTTTGGCAGAGCTAGCTCAAACTTAAAAAATAACAGGATCCCATTGATCCTAAAGAGAAGGGTGTATAACCAATGCATCCTCCCAATAGTCACTTATGGAGCTGAAACATGGAACCTAACCAAGAGACAGACCCATAAATTGAGAACCATGCAACGTGCGCATGAAAGAATAATGCTGGGCCTCACTTGGAGAGTCCACAAGACAGCACAGTACATCCAAGAAAAAAACATGAGTTAGAATCCATAAAAAATCTCAAATGGCGATGGGCTGGCTATGTTGCAAGAATGGCAAACAATCGATGGACATCGTGACTCACAACATGGATCCCCCGAGACCACATATGCAACCTAGGCCGGCAAAATGTTAGATGGAGAGACGAGCTAGACAAGTTCAGGAAGTACTGGCTCCGTGACGCCCATGATAGGGAAGTGTGGCAAATTATGGGGAGGGTCTATGTCCAACGACGGACGTTAAAAGACTGATGATGATGATGATCATGAATAGTTCTAAAACATGAACAAACTCCCTTCCATTCCCTGCCACTTCCTAATACTAGTTCATCAAACATAAGAAAAACTTGCCATTCCCTGCTGAGCGTTTCATTAACGTTTGATAGCTAATGGTATCAAGATATGGCAGGGATAGTTTTTGCATCGAAATATTCTATTGATGTGAGGTACAGATATTTTTTGCATCGAAATATTTCATCAACATGTGGCAGGGAGTGGTTGTCAATGTCAGTGTGTGATAAGGGTAAAAATACTGCCATTTAATTATGATAAGTCTTTACAGATGTCAGTGTTAAAACAATTTAAAGCAAGACACACTGATATTTTTGACAGAAGTTTTTGGACAGATCTGTGAAATGATATCTTAAATGAGAATCCATATCCAATAGCCAAACACGGACAAAGATATAATAGAAATTGTGGCAAATTTCCTAAAATGTGCTAAGGTACAAAGGACAACGCCCTCAGGCATAAATACAATCTTCGTCAGAATAGACACTGTTTAAACACGATTGAGGATCACATTAATCATTGGAGGCAACTATAAGGTGTATGAAAAAGTTGACAGCGCTCCTTTTTAAAAACTGGAACCTGAATACACAATTGAAAACCAGCATTTCACAGGAGACTTTTGCACACACCTAATAGTGCCTACTTATTGTAGATTCCTATTCCGAACAGCCATATATCTTTATTTGACAAAAAGCAACCTCAGTTCACTCGTTATTCTTTCTAAGGTAATTGTGTGTACGGTTCGACACATCGAAGATGGTTATTTCGGGTAATCGTACGCGGTTTACTTCAGCAGAATTTACTGCTTATTGCAAAATTAATAGCATCGAACAGGTCGAAACCCGGCCAAGAAGAAAGATATGTGGATACCTTTATAGGAGCCTTAGTTGAACTAAAAGGTGGAACGAAATCGATAGTAGCTGTCATGCGTCCAACGTCTCTTGGCAGCATGCCGTGTTTGGGTTGATCAATTAAAAAAAGGGGAAAATGGGCGATAATCGGATCAGTTATTTCTTTTGCTCTTTTATTGGACCACTAAAAAGTCCGGATTTTCGAAGAATGAACATCAACGCTGCTAGACACAAACTAAGGGAACAATGAATTCATATTGTAGATTTAACCCCCTAAACACTTTTTCAAAGCGTAAAAATAGGTTTTTCGAGGCATAGTAAGAAGTAAATGTTTAAATTTCCAGCCATGCAGCTCTATTGATACGGCCTGTACACGTGATACATACGTAGCCAGCCACAATGCCAACCAAACGCACGTTAAAACTGAAATAAAACCAACATTAACTGTTTTGGCTGACTTTTTTTTGATAATGAGAAAATTTAAAGCTTTTACTGATATTTTCTAAAACAGATGCAAATTTGAATACACCAGAAGAGAAGCCATTTAAAAAAATGAGTAATTCGGGAGAACCACTCGAACAACGTTCAATTCAGTGTGTCCTTCAAATTCCTGTTAAGGAAAATACCCAATCCTGTAGAAAAAAAAAACCCATAGAAATTTCAGTAGAGAAGATGAAATCTTCGTAAGAGACTACAGATCTTGAAAAATAGAACAGTTAAGTGGAAACTTTGAGAATCGTCTTGGGAAAAATGATCTATACAGTCATGTTCAAAACATTTATTTATAAAAGGAACATCAATCAAATAAGACCAAGAAATGTAGACAGTGAAACAGTAAATCAAGATGAATTGCAGCAACCATTTCGATTTTTATGTCACACAATTGAAATTCCTGCACCGTATGTACAAAACCTACCTTGAACAGATCTTGTACGTCACTCAATAAAAACCGTCAAGAGACCTATGTCTTTTGTCAGCATGTCGTGTTGGGGATAATCAATTAAAAAAATGGAAAATGAGATGATCAGTGAATTAATTACTTCTGTTGATTTTTATTGCATTACTAAAAGTCAATTTTCAAAAACAAAAACAAAATCAAAACAAAAAACAAACAAACGTGGAAGCTACCGGACACAAAACAAGAGACCAATTTAGCGAAAAAATTTAATTGAACTCAATAATTGAACCCCACTTAAAAACTAATTTTTCGTATGAATTTTCAATAGGAAAAAAAGCAATTTTTAGAAGGCATATTTTGTAAATGTTGTCAGCTCTCTAGCTTCATTGATGCAGACTGTACGCGTGGCACAGATTCATTTGAAAACTGCAGAAACCTATGTTTTGGGGGAAAGTTTTGGTAGACAGTTACTGAGACTGCAGTATTCGAAAAGAATACGAAGATTCAGCGGGTTTTCGTCAGTCCCAACCAAAAAACTAACGTCAATAATTTCAAAG
This sequence comes from Thysanoteuthis rhombus, assembly GCA_963457665.1. Taxonomy (NCBI): domain Eukaryota; kingdom Metazoa; phylum Mollusca; class Cephalopoda; order Oegopsida; family Thysanoteuthidae; genus Thysanoteuthis; species Thysanoteuthis major. Next base: position 16,305,087 of record OY735208.1, read on the forward strand.
TACGGTAGCCAAAAAAAAAAAAAGAAAAAAAAGTTCTTGCTGACTAGAAACTCAATTCATGGTGTTACTTTGTGTCGAAATTTATATCAGTTGGTGAGGGAAAGAATGATGATTAAGCATTGAATTTGGAAAGTATGTCCTAGTAAATTTCGGTATTTATCTGTATGTACCAGTTGTACATTGAAAATTAGGAGAAAAGATTGTAAGGGATTAATATATGCCTTTCTAACAAATTAGAGCTATTAGACAACCATAGAGAGACACACATACACACAAGGAAAAAAAAAACAGAAATACACGCACACACACTCATATATATATATATATATATATATATATATATATATATATATATGCGTGTATGTGTATGTGTGTGTATGGGTAAAGTTTTGGTGACAGCTTATAGGGTATGTGTGACCCGACTTCTCTGCGCAAGAATACTTAGCGCCGACAGCTGAACGCCGACTACGATTGCTCCGCATGAGGGTTACTACACACTCGATAACTCCGCATATCTCAGAGCAAGGACCAACAAAACAAACTATGGAGTTGAAACAATCTATTGATACAAAAATTAAAGTTAATTTTTGAGTCGAATCGTATTAGTGAATCAATTTACTTCCGTAGTTCCGTTAGATAGCTTAGAGTTCGCTGGAACAAACGACGGATTCTTGTGCAGAGAAGTCGGTTAATCTAGGATACAGAGAGCTTATTATTCTGTTTGCAATAAAAGTTATGAGGATTTAGCCTAGAAATATTCAGGTGCCGAGGAGTGTGTGGGTGTTAATCATCCCCCGCCCCAGATGCCAATCCCAAATTATAATCTTTGTGGTAGAATGCGCAGATGATTTTGAAGCATAATTTCAGGAGGAAAACATGCGCTCGTCAGGGAATATGCTACCTGCATACAAACACAACCTACCAACTTCAAAATTACCCTCTCCGTCCCACTTTCTCGACCACACAACCGAATTTACGATCGTACGTTAGAATGTACACAATCCAGGGTTGCCAATTTAGATATCTTTTTCAATTTTTCGAATTTAGAAATTACTTCCAAATTAAAAAAGCAAAAAAAAAAAAAACCAACCCCAAAACAAAACAGTCATCTAAATCGGCAACATTGGACTCGCAAATTCAAAGTGGAAAAAAAAATCTAAATTGGCAACCCTGAATGCATCAATATGGTAGATCCTAGATGAGCATGCGCAGTGGCTGCTTATGCTTATAAATGAAATGCCTGTTTATAGATAAATATCAATGCATCATTTCTACTTTTGGTTTGCAAAGAAGTAATGACCAATACTAAAATGCCTGCATAAGAATTATCTCACAAAATTGAAAGCAAAATCCACAGCACGCATCCATTGAGAAATGAAGTCAAAGACAAAAGAATGAAAAAATAAAAATTAAAAAAAACAAAAAAACACCAATACGTGAATAAATAAAATTGAATGGTGAAGAATATTCTCAATGATAGAAAAAAGTTTCCATGGTAACAGATTAGTTTTCTGGAAGAAAGGTATATTTTTAACTCATATCGTTTAAATCAGTTGTTTCCACAAAAACATCTTTCTTCTCTTGTTCACCTTCTTTCTTTCTTTCTTTTTTTCTTTCAGCTTGTCTTTCATACCCTCTTTTTTTCTCTTTTCTCTTTTTGTTTCTTTCATTCTGTCAGACAGTTTTTATTTCCCTCTTTCCACCTCTCCTTCATCCTTTCAATCTTTCTTTTTTCAGTCTTTCTTCCTGTCTTCCTTCCTCTCTTCCCTTCTTTCTTTCCCTCTTTCTTTCAGTCTTTGTCTTTCTTTCCATTTTTTCTCTTTTTTTCAACCTTCCCCTTTATTTTCTTTCTTGTTTTCTTTCTTTCAGTCTCTTTTCAGTCATCTTTTTCCCCTCCTTTCTTTCCCTTTTTCTTTCTTTCAGTCTTCCTTTGAGAATCCCAACTTCGGCATACTTTCTTCTTTCTCAACTTCTTTCTCCCTCTCTTTCTATCTTCTATCCTTTCAGTGATTCTTTTTACCTCTCTTTCCTCTTTCCCCCCCTTCTTTCTTTGAATCATTCTTCTTTCAGTCTTCCTTGCCGTTTTTCTTCCTTTCTTCCTTTCTTTCCTTCTTTCTTCCAGTCTTTCTTCTTTCTTACCTTTTTCCCTCTTTTTTCCAGTCTTCTCTCTTTACTTTCTTTCTTGCCTTCTTTCCATCAGTCTTTTTCAGTTTTCTTTAAAATCTTTTTCTTGTCTCTTCTTTTTTTCTTTCTTTCTTTCTTTCTTTCTTTCTTTCTTTCTTTCCCCTTTTCTTTCTTTCTTTCTTTCCCTTTTTCTTTCTTTCAGTCCTCCTTTGTGAATTCCATACGTTTGCCTTTCTTTTTTTCTTTCTTTTTTTCAGTCTTTCTTTCTTTTTTTCTTTGTTTGTGTACCCTTTATTCATTTATGGTCATCTGCTCTTTCTTTTTCTTCTTTACATCTTTAGCTTATCCCTTCTCTATTTTTTGCTTTCTTTTATTTTCATTCATTCTTCCTTTTTTACGACTTAAAACGTGCACTCGATAATGAATTGCTCTGTTAAAAGTACAGCATACTTTTCAACCTGTGAAAACGATTAATAACAACTTGCATTTTGTTGAGAGAATTTCCTTAGCCTTTCCTCCAGAGCATTACTTGGCGTACGATATGCCCTTCAAACTGTCCTTTAAGATAGTAGACGTAGGATGATCGGGAGGGTATAATAAAAGTGAACTATGTGTGATGATTGTTGATACTGATAAGAAAGAATCAAAGAGATTTTAACGATCAAGATTGAGATGACATCAAGTGTTTTGTCAATTTGTATATTCACAGCCTCAATGAAAAAAAAGCATTGTTAAAATATCGCATCACTTTCTACAAGTCCTTATTTTAAAATGAGTGATATAATTCTGTTTGACAGGTTGACACTCTTAAACCGGTCTTGCATCGTCATTTCTTGCGTTGTTCCTGAATACAATCATGGTAACGTGCACATCATTGTACTGAAAATACAAGGCTCAAAACGTTATTAGTATTTCACGAGTATTTCTAATTTGTTTTTTTTAGCAATGACTACTGGTTATTAGTCTCCTGTAGTGAATAAAAAGCACTGATAGGAAATAGAGAATGGCTCTGAATGAAACTTGAACCCACATCACACTGTCCTTGGAAAGCTGGCTTACATACGGCAACTGCTTCAACAATTGAGCCACCAGAATTCTTACAGCTGGCAGGAGATTATATCTAACCCCTGAACCTATTTTCTCTATTCTCCTGCTCACTCAGCGCCATGTTTAGTATTGCTTTTACACTCTTCTGCGAAGCGAAGATCTACTCACAACACCCTTTTGGCAGGGGGTACCGTTTGCAGTTTCTTCCAACAAATTTGCTTTCTAGATTGTCGGATTGAGCTGAAATCTGATACCGCAGCCTTCTGTAGCAAAGTGCAACTTTCGCATTCATCAAACTCTAAGATGCCCCCTTACGCAGACCATGACCTCAGCCGTTCCTGTGTAGAAAACCGACCCCTCATCATTTTAAGCACAAATCTCTGAAACAATCTAAACAGGCTCTAAGTATTCTAAAATATTAGAATGTATAAAGATGATTAAAACTTTATTACAGGTGCTGGAAATTAACATTTCCAAATCAGTTGACTCAACCTCTTTGATGTAAATAGAAGTGTTACTATGTGATGAAGTGTTTAATTAATCTAGTCGGTTGCATTGTGAATAAAATCCGATTTTCATTGAAGGTTATTGCTTGCCTACTGGATACGTGAGCTGCAATACTCCCATAACGAGATTGAGCCGATATTATAGGTTCTCAATATCATTAAAATGCATGAGTTAATCCTGAACACTAAAGGAGAAAGCATCAGAATATAGAAAGCCACTTGCTGTAGCATTCGTTGACTTTAAGAAAGCCTTCGACTCAGCATAAACCCTTAAGGTCGTCGGATGTTATTACAACAAGTCGTATATCCTGTATATGTCTGAGTCTTGCAACATTTATAGCGCCAGGGCAGTTGAATAATTAGGCTATGTAAAAAGGGTAGTAAGAAAAGGTGACAGCAGCTCCCCCAATCTCTTCACAACCTGCCTCGAGATAATCTTCTGAAACGTAGACTGAGAAAATAAAGGAATCAGGATAGACGGCGAATACCTATGTAACCTTAGATTTGCTGACAACATTGTCTTTTTTGCTTAGAACCTTCACGATTTCCAAATAATGTTAGACCAAATGAAGCAAGGAAGAAAGTTGATCTTCACATGAACTTCAGCAAAACAAATGTCAAAAATCCTTCACGATCTCCAAGTAATACTCGACGAGTTGGACAAGGAAAGCAAGAAAGTTGATCTTCACATGAACTTAAGCAAAACAAATGTTTTGTACAACACATATGTTGAAGACAAAGACACAAAAATCCAAGTAACAAATGCAGACCTGAAAAATGAGACCATTGCATCTTCTCGGACAACGAATCCCCTCGAAAACCTCAGAATTAGAACAAAGAATCATTCTAGGATGGCAAGTTTTCGGTAGAGCGAGTCTAACCTTTAAGAACAAGGATATCCAATTAGTTTTAAGAAGAAGGGTCTACAACTAACGCATCTATGACGCTGAAACATGGAACCTAACCTAAAAGATTGACCCTCAAACTGAAAACGTGCACTGCTAAGCATCACATGGAGATATCACAGAACTGCTCAGTATGTTAGAGGAAAAGCAGGAGTCAGGGATTCGTTGTTCATGAGAAAACTCAAATGGCAATGGACTGGCCATGCTGTGAGAATGTCAGACTGCCACCAGACATCACGACTCACAACGTGGATCCCTAGAGATCATATGTGAAACTGTAGCCGGCAAAATAGAAAATGGTGTGACAACCTACACAAGTTCAAAAAGTATTGGCTCTGCTATGCCGATGTGAAAAGGGTCTGGTGGAATCTGTGGAAAGTCTACATCCGATGGCTGGCGCTAAAAGGCTGTTGCTGATAATGATTCCTATACCCATTTGATATTATTTGTGTTGGGATTTCACGCGAATAGTAACTGGAGATCAAGTGACGGTAGGTAGCCTCAGTACCACAGCAGTCTCCTCAGTAATATAGCTAATTTTAGTAATGCTGTCGCTTTAATATTATCAAGGTGATGCAAGAATTTTCAGTATTTTATGAAACAAATATTTTGTTCATGTAAATTCATAGCATCTTTTATTCCGTGAAAGTATTTATTTGACTTTCATGCACCTTACGCCAAGTCACAGCAACATTTTGAGCGATTCTTATTTTGATTCGATTATGTCTCCTTCTAAATATCTTTAACTCGTTGGAGTCACTGAGCAGAGAAATATTGTATTGAGCGGAATAAGTGATCGTCCGAAGTTGACAGGCGCAATGAATACGCTGCATAGAGAGAAAAATTACTCTTCAAGTTCTACGCTCGTTTAGTTTGTCGTATTTTCGATAATGGGACCGTCTTTTTTATGTAGCAAGGCATCCTGTAGTCCTCCCTCTCCCAATACGTAATTTAAACGTGCCAGTTGCCCACCATTATGGAGTGACAGTTTATCCAGGCTCCAACAATTTGTAATAAAGAATCCATTTCAAATGCTGAAAATAATTCTTATAGGCGTTGACGACTTGGATCTAGCTACATTTTATTTTGAATTCTCGTAACGAATCGATTTTTCAATGCCTGTGACTATATTATACCAAAATTCTTCCTCTAAATCGAGCATAAAGAGAACGACAATTGTTCAAATACGAACCAGACTTCTTTTCCGTAAGTTCACGTAAGAGAAATGTTGATATTATTGCAAGGATAAATATAGACACTGACATATCACGTGATCACGTCAATGTTGCGTCG